>ML785674.1:90975-155579 GCA_009831015.1 Picea engelmannii | reverse complement strand
TATTATTGTACTGTATTTCCTTGTTTGTTGGCAGGTTTCCAACCGACTATTCCTTGTTCCCTACACACACTCAACAAAGTATTTCAGCTATCACTCTGTTCTAACTTCATACTTTGGGGGGCTCTCTGTTACACATTATTTTCATCATCCCTATGACCGTTGATGATGTAAATATATATGTTTACTTTAGAGGGGTCAGTGACCTGAGTTCCTGAAGAGAGAAGGGAGAAGAACTTTCCCTGAGAAAAGAAGTTGCGTTTTCCTATGGAAAAACACTGTAAAAAAGGAAGTTCACAGGTTGCTATATAGGCAGGGTGTGAAAATGCTTGATTCTCGCAGGTTGCACCATAGCTAGGGTGCGAGATGTTCGCAGGTTGCACCATAGCTAGGGTGCGAGATGTTCGCAGGTTGATCTATAGGCAGGGTGCGAGAATGCCTACACGTGGGAAAAACAAGCGTTTTCTCGAATCTTCTAGAAGGAGAAACTTCCATGGTGAGGTGGCATCCGAATGGTTTGGATCTTACTCGCTTTCATGATTTAGTGGGATCATCCTAACCTATTCACCTTATCCTCTTCAAATTATAAAGGGAGAGGATTTCTCATGGAGAAAGTTAGCTTTGGTTAGCTTTGGAGCTTTTGGGATTAGCTTGGATTGGATAGAGCTTTGGAGATTTTTAGCTTGGCTAGATGAGCCACTTTGTCAAGATAGATTGTGAATATCATCAAATCTATGCTCTCAGAATTATTGGAGTGAAAGTGTGTGGGGAATGAAGGACAGTTGGAAGGGACCTTACAACATCAAGGCCATGGTTGTAATCTCTTTTTCACATTTAATATGATACAATAATATGATTCTTTCCTATAAAGCTTGTTGTGTTTTATTGTATGATTCCTTGATCACATATATAGGTTTATATTGAGTTTATGCTATTGCTATCACTTTGGTTGGTTGCGTTCTTTTGTAGAATCATCATTATATGGGCATTGGAACGGAGCTAGGATGGCGATGGCGAGAGGAAGAGACATTTAAACGGTATGTCACCCATCCCTCTTTAGTTAGTAAATTCAATATCGAAAACTTAAGGAAAACGTTATGTTCTGGTGTGTTTTGTTCTAGATCCGGGTGGATCTAGGGAGATCAGTTAGTGTCCGCACCTACCGATTAGTTCGATAACAAGGAGTACCTTAGTGCGAGATTTGTAAAACACATGGGCATGATCCATATCATTTCCCTATGATGTAGAAGTACTAGAGAGTACCAAAGAATGAACACTGTACTTTTTGCAAGTTAGTAGGGCACAATGATAAATATTGTAGAACAATGGATCTAATGAGGGAGAGAACTTCAGATACATATAGGGTGCAAGAAGAAATGATGATAGGCCAAGTTGCACCTCATTTTAATCAAGTACCACCTTAGTATAATACTATGCTACAACAGTATAAAAATGTGTAACCGCAGTACAACACTATTGGCCACAATATAACCCCATGCAATACAATCAGGTACCCTAGTATAATACACCACACGAAGATTGTGTTGGCTACAAAGGTGGAGGAAGAGGAAGAGGGGGATTTGGACAAGGAAGAGGTCCAATATTGTGCCATAACTGCCAAAAACCAAGGCATTATGCAAGGGAATGTCCACTTCCACCTGCGACATGCATGTATTGTCACACAACAGATCAAGATACAAAGGATTGTACAACACTGTCGGGGAAGATACAGGAAAAGAGAAATCAAAATAATCAGAATGTACAATGGATCTCTGTAGAATCCATAGAGGATGACAAGAATATCAACATAGTGACACACAGAGGTGCTAAAATAGGAGATGATGTAGTCAAACAAGAGAAATTACAACACCAGTGGGTGAAGAAGAATACTGATCCACCAAAGTGGTTTGATGCAGGAAAGGAGAAGGAAACCTTCGAGGAGGAAAGAAAAGAGTTTATCAAGCAAAATGTTGCGTCTACATCTATCATGAAACATACTTAAGATGTACTCGCATATGAAATTCCGTCAGCAATGGACCATGACAGTGACGTACACCCTAGAGACCAAGTAAGTAATATCTGAACTTTTCTGCAATCCTGTGTTCAATTATTCAAATATCCATCATCTTTTACAATCTTATAGAATCTGCTAGATAGATGTAACACAAACACTAAGGGGAAATTAGAATAGAGAACAATCAATCACCTCCATGCCAGAAGGAGGACAAGCAGAGAATTTAGATTGAATTCCAATATCATATATTTCAACATGGGAGATGTTATATTGGACCTAAGATATGAAGTAAATGTATTACCAAAGAAGACATGGCAATGCATGGGAGAGCCAACGTTAGGCTACTCACTAGTTCAACTGAAGTTATCAAACCAACACAATTTTTTTCCAATTGGGAGGATGAAAGGAGTGACAGTATATTTGGATGGAGTGCACACTAAGACAGACTTCGAAGTCATTGAAATAGTAGATGGCACAACACCATATCCCACACTTCTTGGACTGGATTAAGCATTTGATAATCAGGCCATAATTAATATGAAGACAAGGAAAATGACATTTGATTTAGGGTAATATCAGTTCATTGAACTGTTGGACCCATCTGAAGCCGAAATATTTGTGGAACCGACCTATCTTGATTTAGAAGAAATCAACCAGTTATACAGAACCGCCACGCGCACAAAAGATTACATTAATCCAATTGCAGATGGGGTACTCAGATGGAGAAGTATCACCTCATGTGCTTCTAATTTAGATACAGGACTGGATAATTGGAAACAACACCTACATGAGGTATCTACAATAAGGTGTGCAAGAATAGACCGCACAATAAGATGGGTGGGTACAGACATAAGAGAACCTCCCAACTTTCATGGGGTGAATGACTTAGAAGATTTCCTAATGAAATATAAGGAGGAAGTATCAGATAATCAGAGGCTCTTATCCCTAGATATCACACTTAAGGCTACACCTGCAATATGGTGGGGTGCACACAAGGAAACAATGAAGAACTGGTACCAATGTAAGTGATTACTGCGCATTAGATTCGATGCAAAGCCGACAAGCAATGAGATGCAGAGATATGATGGACATGGGACACCAACAAAACACTTGGAGAAATGAAGAACACTATGTAGGATGACACCACCAGAGGAATGGCCTCATTACTTCATCCACACATTGGAAGGAATTCCAACAAATTGACATGTAGACCAGGAACTGCGCAGAGCTACTGCAGAATGGACAACATTACAACAAAATTTTATAGTCACTTTATCATTTGAACATGAGAACCCCAACATGGATTTAACACCCAAACAAATAAGAGGAGTGATATTTTTTGATGAACCAGAGGTTGATCTTATAAAAAAGTATCAACAACATAACAAACATACAGTTAAGGAGCTATTGTTATGTTATCATGTGGAAGAAGAAGCACCAGATGAAGGTGACCCGTGCAACATCCATATTACAAAAGTTGAAGGTGAAAGAGAGGTGGAAGGTCCATATCTGGAATCAAAATTTTATGTTGCACCGATCAGGGTGAATAAAGTCAACATTGGGACAACTGATAATCCCAAAATGGCTAGCATTAGAGACTATTCGGATGAACAAATAGTGGAGAGGATAACAAAGTTACTGCGTGAGTATAGTGACATGTTCCCAATGACCTTCACCAAAATGAGAGGTATAGTCAGAGAGCTAGGTGAGATGAAGATACCTATCAAACCTAAGGCTATATCTTTTAGAAAATGACCATATAGACTGAATCCAATATATAAGCATAAAATGAAAGAAGAAATTGACAGAATGTTGGAAGCTGGAATCATAGAACCAATAGAAGAATCAAAATGGATAAGCCCTATGGTAGTTCAGGAAAAGAAGCAAGGAGGCATAAGGATATGTGTCGATGTGAGGAAGATGAATGATGCTTTCCTACATGACCATTTTCCTACCCCTTTTACTGATTAAGTCCTAGAGAATGTGGGAGGTCAGGAAGCATATTCATTCACAGATGGATTCTCAGGCTACCACCAAATCAAAATAGCTCCAGAATACATGTATAAGACTAACTTTTCCACATAATGGAGATCCTATCAATACATAGTCATTCCTTTTCGACTAAAGAATGCACCATCAATATTCTCAAGAGTAGTCATAGATGCATTCAAAGAATTCATCCATCAGTTTTTAGAAGTGTACCTGGATGATTGGACAATATACAGTCTGTTGAAATACCATGTAGATATGTTAAGGCTAATGTTGGAAAGATGCATTCAATGTCATATATCCCTGAACATTAAGAAATACATATTTGGGACACCTTTTGGAATTTTATTGGGTGATATAGTATGAAAACATGGTCTAATAGTGGATCCTGCAAAGATTGCAGTAATTGTGGATTTTCCACCACCAAAATCAGTGCCATAGTTGAGAGCCACATTGGGACATACAGGTTACTATAGAAAATTTATAAAAGGGTATGTGCAGATCACTGCACCGATGGAGAAACTGCTCAAGAAAGATATCATATTTTAGTGGGATGAGGACTGTCAACAAGGGTTGGACACCTGAAAGAGAAGATGGCCAAAACACCTATACTAGTATTTTGATATTGGAAAAAGACATTTCATGTGCATGTATATGCATCAACCATATCACTTGGAGCTATTCTGGCGTAACCCGAAGCAGGGGATTTAGACCATCCCATAGCATTTGCTAGCAGAAAATTGCCAGAATCATAACATAACTATAATACTACAGAAATACAAGGCTTGCCAATGGTATATGCACTGCAGAAGTTCAAGCACTATTTACTTGGCAAACATTTTAAGATGTTCACAGACCATTCTGCCCTCAAGTACCTAGTCAATAAGCCAACGTTGGGGGGGGGGTGATAATATGTACATGGTTATTATTATTTCAGGAATTTGATTTTTAAGTGATAGTCAAACCAGGGAATTTGAATGCAGGACCTAATCCCCTATCAAGGGTCACCAGTGGACAGGAACCTACAAATTTAGAGGATAACTTCACTGATGCACAACTGTTTTTAGTACAAATAGCTGTTGAATATTTTTCTGACATCCCTGAATACTTGAGTACAAGGATTCCGCCACGGGAGTTTAACACCATGCATAAGAAAATTTTGGTTGTCAGAGTTGCAGACTATCAATTGGTTGAAGGACACTTATACAAAATGGGTGAAAACAACATTTTGAGAAGATGTGTATTAGAGCATGAAAGGCCTATAATTTTAGTATAAGCTCATGAGGGAATAGTTGGAAGACATTATGCAGAAAAAGATACCACACATAAGGTATTGCGCAAAGGCCTATGGTGACCAACAATTCATAGACATGCTAAGGGCTATTTCTAGAGATGTGATGTCTGTCAGAGGGTTGGTATACCTAACCGAAGGGATGATATGCTCCTAAGACCGCAAGTAACCTTGCAAGTATTCGACAAATGGGAAATAGACTTTGTGGGACCAATTAACCCACCAACAAAGAGGTTGAGAGAAAGGTATATAATTACTGTGACATAATACTTAACAAGATGGGAAGAAGCAACACTAGTCAAAGATTGCAGCGCAGAGAAAACAATACACTTTGTGTTTGAGCAAGTGATCACTAGATTTGGTTTTCCAAGGTTTTTGATGAGTGATCAAGGAACTCACTTTATTAACAGTACTATCAAGGATATGAATGAGGATTTTGAATTCTATCATAAGAAGAGTACACCATACCACCCTCAAGAAAATGGAACATTAGAAGCCTTCAATGAGATCCTAGAAAATTCCTTAACTAAGATTTTCAATGTCAACAAGGATGACTAGGATTTGAATATACCAACAATATTATGGGCATACATGACTACATGCAAAAAGTTGACAGGACAGACACCATTCACGTTGGTGTATGGACAGGAAGAATTAGTACCATTAGAATTTTTGGTATCCAACCTATGCGTCGCAACAATTGCCAACATGACAGAACAAGGTGCAGTAAAAGAAAGGATAAACTAGCTCATGGAAATGGATGAGGATAGAATTCTAGTAGGATTTCACGAGGAGGTACAAAAAGCAAGAGATAAATCTTGGCATGACAAACATATCAAGAGGAAGGATTTCAAGGAAGGACACTGTTAGGACCCATAAATGTCCCTTTTTCATCACATCTTTTTCCTATTCAACCTTATCATCTCTAAGCTAATGCCTACTATAATGCGTGCTAAGACCTTTTTTCCCCAAGGTATGAATCATTTATCTTGCTTTTCTATTTTCATTTACTTATCATGTTTGATTGGTAACGTTCACATGTTTTACCCATAAAATGATTCAACTAATGATTGAAATGTATAGAACAACCAAGTCTTAAAGAATGGTCGTTGTTGTTACACCAATTGTTACAACTATGCGCCAATCTTGGAAGTTGTTACAACTATGCACCAATCCTAGAAGTTGTTACACGACTGCTGCAACAGGTGACACCAATTCTGTTGTACACGACTACTGCAACAAATGCCACTGATTCTGCTATTATACGACTACTTCAACAAATGACACCGATCCTGAAAGCTGCTACACCTATTGTTACATGTTTTAACTTACAAGATTAGTTATAGATCTTGTATTAATAATATCATACGAACATCTTGAGAATCGGGGATTCTCAAGGTTGTTCTGATTTTTTTTTAACTAAATGACTCTGACTTTAAATAGCAGAGCTTTTGTAATCAAAGGGATGGATTTTTGATTGTGAGAAAGGGAAGTGAAGTAAATCTTATTGTACACAATATTTTGGCGAATCAATAGAAGAGTGGATTGAATTTCTTTAGCAGACTGTAGCCTATTTCTTTGAGAGGATTCAATGAGAAGGAAAGGGCTCACCTTCCTCACAGATTCCCCTCTATTTTGAATTCCAAAATAGTTGTTTTAATGTGAATGGTTTATTTGTTAAACAATTCTAGAATACAGTTGTTGTTACAGTCTAGTTCCTTCCTATTAGATGTGCATAATTCTATCTCATGAGAATTAAAAGTCAATTGTTGAACACTACTTGAGAACTGCTTTCCCTTTTTCTGCATTAGATTAACATATTGTTTTCAAGTAAAAGAAAATAGAAGTGTGAATTACTTTCTTGCAATAACTAGATTTCTTTCTGCAATTAGTAGAGAACTTCTTCCTGCAAAAGTAAAATAGAAAGTTAGATTAGAGTAGGTAATCCAGGATTCTTATACACTCATCAGTTTAGATTTCAAATTGTGATTTCAATTCTGTAGAATTCCATCTGTGTCAGCATAATTGTGTTAGTGATAATTTTTGTTTCATTTTCCCTACTACAATTAGATTAGTGTTGCTTCCATAATCTAGCATAGACTGTGCACAATTATCTTGAAATAACAGACTTCCCTGGGTTGACAATTTATATTGAACACCTTAATTTTCTATTCATTTAGACAATTAAAGTGCCCAACATTTTGGCACCACCGGGGAAGATAATTATAGATTTTTGTAAGCACATTAGTTTTTTTTAAGGAATGATTAGTCTGCATGAATCGAGGAAAGCGAGGACGTATTTCCCAAAATACTAACCCTACAGGTACCAAAGGACATGGAGGAAGAAATCCTACACTAGGAAGGCAAACATTTGTTGATGAAATAATAGCCAGAGCAGATTCTTCTTCAGGATCTATTTTTCACCCTGCAAATCCTTCAAGAAGACGTAATCCTCAGTCATCAGAACTACCCCTCCTTGAAACATCGTTTTCATCAAGGGTTGGAGCTGAAGCTGAAGATTTGTCACCAACAAATCAGCAAGCAACACTGGAGAACATTGAAGATCAAGGAAGTATAGTTCAAAACATGGAAAATCCAGAAGAAGCGGTTTATTGGATCAACGGTCAGATAGTCACTAAAGAAGAGTGGGACGCTTTTCATATTGAGTGGAGAGAAAGAGCACATATGGAAAATCAAGGGGATAATGAAGAAGAGTTCCACCAAGAGAACCCACAAAACAACGAAGATCGGGTAAATAATGAAAATACTATATCTACCTTGGTTTTTCCTATTTTTGATGTTCCCACACGAGGGATGGCTCCTATGAAAAACATACCTCTCTCAGCTCTGCCAACTTTTCATGGATTGTCTACTGAGGATCCCGTTGATTTTCTATTTGAATTTGACATTTTGTGTAGAAGCTATGACTACACTACCACTGCCCAAAATCTTAAACTATTTCAAGCTACATTGAAGGGTAATGCGTTAATATGGTTTATGAGCCTAGGAGGAGAGAACATTTCAACATGGGTACATATGAGGCAGTTTTTCCTGAACAAGTACCAAGACTACTGCCAAACAAGAGAATGAAGGGAGGAATTGTTCAAGATGTCTCAGAAGGAGGATGAGACCCTTGAATATTTTGTGGAATGACTCTAGTATAATCTACAAAGGTCTAGACATCCAGATGTGAGTAAAGACATTTTGAAAACTATTTTGCTAAAAGGAGTTAGAGAAGATTGTTTAGATATACTGAATATTCTTGGCAAGGGAGATATATCTAAGGAATTCTATGAGGACATTGTAGACCTTTGTAAAATATGTTCTCAAGGATCTACAAAGAATAGATCATCTAACAAGGATACCACTTTTTCAAGGGTACAAAAATCTGCCAATGGAGGAGCAACAAGAGCATAAATAGGTAATCTGTTAGAAAATTTCAAAACAGAGATGATTAAATCTTTTGCTTCACAAATTGACACTTTGCATATCAAGCAAAATCAGAGCAAGCATTGCAATTTTTCTGTCCGAAATGTAGAAAGAAACATCCACCAAGGGAATGCCCACTGAACAATGTCCATGTATGTCTTATTTGTGAATTAGATCATGCTATTGATTAATGTCCCTCTTTGCCAGGAGTAAAATCATCAATGAAGGCAACTAATGAGGAAGCAGAGGCTGTCTATATAATTACACAAAGGAGACAATGGAAACCAAGAGGTCAAGGTATGAACCCTCAATTCTCTCCTGCATCACTTAATTATTGGAACAACCAGCCACTATATGGCCAGACGAATGCTCCCCCTCCACATCAGATGGACACCCCTTATCAAGATCCCAATGCATGGTTACCTATGCCCCATCAACAAAATCATCATGGAAAATGGAACCCATATTGGAGAGACCCTCAGATGCCTGTGCAGCCTAAACCAAACCCAAATAATAAGGCCGTTCAGAACATAGATATGCACAATATGCCAGCCTTGTCTATTACTCCTATGCCTTGTGATGAAATCAAATTAATATCAGGGAGAATGGTTGAGCCAATAATTGAAGATGCTCCATCTTCAGAATCATACAAGGAATTAGGGGAAAGACCATCTGTTGATACAGAAGAAATTGACCAACCTATTATAGAGTCAGCAGACCCACCATTCCCTGAGAGACTAACAATTACCAAACCTGTGGAATTAACATCTTTCAATCTCTTAAAAGAATTGCAAAATCTGCACGTTAATATTCGACTATTGCAAGCGATAAGAGATGTCCCTATTTATGAAAAGACTGTACAAGATCTTTGTATAAAAAGACCTGGAAGAAAACCCAGGGATCCCCTCACAATGCATGTAGTGAGGGATTTGTCTGAACTCATGTTAGGAAAAACCCCACCTATTAAATATGGTGACCCAGGAAACCCTACAGTCACTGCCAAAATTGGACAGACATCTATCCCCCATGTGCTAGTTGACTTAGGGGCGAAAATTAACATCATGCCAAGAGAAACTACACAATTGTTGCAATTCATAACACAAGTCCGACCTACTCCTACTATTCTCAAATTAGTTGATCATTCTACCATCAGACCAGAAGGAGTAATAGATGATTTAGTCATTTCCATGGATTCATGGGAGTATATTGCTGATTTTGTCGTTTTGCAACCCAAAACTCGTCTGGGGGGGCACCCTCTAATTCTGGGAAGACCATGGTTAGCTATAGCTGATGATTTCATTAGTTGTAGATCTGGTTCCATGACCATCTCTGATGGTTATGACACAAAAAAACTGACCCTGTATCCTCATTCTACACCCAGTGCAGAAACTGAACATTCTTTATGGATGGACACCGAGGATAAAAGTGCTCTGCCTGTGCTAACCATAGGAAAATCCTTGAGTTTAAAAGACGATACATAGGATGAATTAATCAATTGTTTTATCTGTGACTCCTCTACTGTTACACAGAACACGCACCATCGATCAATTAGATTCTTCGACCCCACCATCCAGGAAGACATGAGCTCAGAAATGTTCTCAGAAACCACTAAAAATCAAAATGATTTAGCTGTACCAGCAAACGCTATAACAACAAACACTGTAACAATAGATGATGAAACAACTGAATTGTTTCCTAAATTCATTTCTAAGAGCATCACTGTAGAAATTGAACCTGAAAAAACCTTGAACATCAATCCTGATCTATCCATTGCTGAAACTCGCTGATTGATGAAATTACTGATTGAACATAAAGAAGCATTTTCCTGGGATTACATGGATATGAAAGGCATTTCCTCTGAACTATGTACCCACCATATATACATTAAAGAAGAATTCCGACCCATTTGCCAACCCCAAAGGAGGATGAATCCAAGCCTTAAAGAAATTGTTAAAGAGGAACTCCAGAAACTTCTCATTGCTGATTTCATTTACCCTATATCAAACAGCAAGTGGGTCTCACCATTGGTTATTGTTCCTAAAAATAATGGAAAATGGAGAGTGTGTAGACTATAGAGCCCTGAATAAAGCCACACAGAAGGATCATTTCCCTCTGCCATTTATTGATCAGGTTCTAGACAACCTAGATGGGAATTTTTTTCTCTTTCTTAGATGGATTCAATGGCTATAACCAGATAAAAATTGCTCCATAGGACTAAGATAAGACCACTTTTACCAGCCCTCAGGGTACATTTTCTTACAAGGTTCTCCCATTTGGCTTGTGTAATGCACCAACCACTTTCCAGAGAGCTGTAATTGGTATTTTTTCTGATATGGTGAATGATTGTATGGAGATATTCATGGATGAAATTACACTTTATGGCATTGATTTCAATGAAGCCTTGGCTAATCTAGAAAAAGTGCTCAAAAGATGTATACAATCTCATCTTTCTTTAAGTACATAAAAGTGTCATATGATGATGAGAGAGGGTGTAGTGCTGGGACACTTAATTTTTATGCAGGAATTCAGGTAGACCCAGCCAAAATCCAGGTAATTTTGGAAATTCCAACTCCGTCAACTCATAAAGAGGTAAGAAGTTTTCTAGGGCATGTTGGCTATTACAAGAGATTCATTAAAAAATTTCCAAACTGGCTTCCCCCTTGTTTTTCCTATTAACAAAAGATGTTGACTTTCATTGGACTAACAACTGTGAATTGTCTTTTACAGATCTAAAACAAAAATTGTCCACAACACCCATTTTGAGAGGCCCAATTGGGCTCTTTCGTTTCACATTTCTTCATATGCCTCAGATATTGCAATTGGTGCAGTACTAGGGTAATAGGAAGACAAATATCCCTATTCCATCTACTATATCAGCAAGAACATGGCTCCTGTTAAATTAAATTATACAGTTATTGAAAGAGAATTCTTAGCAATAGTTTATGCAATCAATAAATTCAGGCATTATGTCACTAGATATCCTACTTTTTTTCATACTGTTCATACAACAATTAAATATCTGATGAATAAACCTATTACTAATGTCCGAGTAATAAGATGGTTGTTACTACTACAAGAATTCGACATCACTATAGTAGATAGACCAGGAAAAGAAAATGTGGTTGCTAATTTTCTCTCAAGATTACATATAAATGATGATAATTTACATGTTGATGATTCCTTTCCAGATGAACATTTGTTTGCAGTATCTGCTCACTCACCTTGGTATGCAGACATTGCTAATTATTTGGTTGCAGGGAAGGTACCTCCCCATTTATCTCCTCGAGAAAGAAGGAAGATTATTCAGAAGAGTGCTCAATATAGTTGGATAGGAGGATACCTTTTCTACATAGGCTTGGATGAGGAAATCAGGAGATGTGTAAGGGATGATGAAGTGTATGATCTGCTGAAGGATTTCCATGATGACCCTTGTGGGGTTCATTTTGCTGATAAAAGGACCGGGCATAAAATTTTAAGGATGGGATATTTTTGTCCCACCATATTTCAAGATGCCAAGAAATATGTTCAAACTTGTGACAGTTGCCAACGAATGGGTCAGCCAAATCATAGGGATGAGATGCCTCTCCAACCTCAGGTAGCGTTAGAGCCTTTTGAGAGATGGGCCATGGATTTAATAGGGCCCATTAACCCACCTTCTAATAAAAAAGTATATATATTGGTCTGTACAGATTACATGACCAAGTGGGTCGAAGCGAAAGCACTCATTAGGGCCTTAGAAGAATCCGTCTTAGCATTTATGATTGAAGATATATTTGTTAGGTTTGGAGTTCCCGGAGAATTAATAACTTATGGAGGACCCCCTTTCACATAACATAAAATTGAATCCCTACTTAGTAAATATCATGTTTTACATAGAATAGCTTCTCCATACCATCCACAAGGCAATGGCCAGGTGGAAAGTACCAAAAAAGTTATCAAAGCCATTCTTACTAAAACAATGAGAGAATATCGTCAGGATTGGATAGAAAGATTGCATGAAGCTCTATGGGCTTACCGAACTACTTGGAGAAACACAACTGGTTTTTCTCCTTACGAGCTGGTATATGGAAAAGCCTTGTTTTTCCCATTGAATTCGAAATCAAAACCTTAATAACTGCATCAACAGTCAACCTTGACTTGACTATGGTACAGAAGGCCAGACTGCAGTAGCTCAATGAGCTTGATGAAAAGCGTTTGGATGCTATTCATCAAACCTCGGTGATTCAACAATAGAGAACAAAATGACATGACCAAGTCATCAAGAATAAATTATTCCAGAAAGGAGATTGGGCTCTGTTGTATGATTCATGTTTTCAAGAATTTTAGGGTAAGTTGCGTACACGATGGATAGGACCTTATGAGGTAGACACTGTTTTCCCAACAGGACAGTCAGGTTGATCACTATTGATGGATTCGATACACAGTTACATGCAAATGGTCATTTCTTGCGCCTGTATCAGCTTCCACTGTCCAAGGCAAAATTCAAATCTAAATGTTCATCTGATACAGGTTATCAATTCTTAAAAGGAAATGAGCTTTCTCCTTCCCCTTCTGAACCTTATGACTTATTTTGCTCAAACCTTGTATATAAATAAACTCAGCAAAATTTAAATTTCTCTGTTTTTGTTTGATTTCTTTTTACTATGCTAATAAATTCATCCTTGAAGGGTATCAGGCAATTATGTATGTGCAGGTGAATTGATGAACAATAAGGATGAATACAGAAAAGGCATCAAACGATTAGGTGATGGAAGTTGAAAAACTTCCTAAAAACTAAGTGATGCATCGTTTGATCAATTTTCCTGTTGTTACACCCATTTTTGAAAAATTGGTCGATTTTTCTGTTGTTACACCCTTTTCTAATAAATTGGCTGATTTTCCTGCTATTACACCCTTTTCCGAAAAATTGGCCAATTTTCCTATTGTTACACCCATTTCTGATAAATTGGCTGATTTTCCTGTTGTTACACCCATTTCTGATAAATTGGTCGATTTTCCTGCTATTACACCCATTTCTGATAAGTTGGCCAATTTCCCTATTGTTACACAATGGTTGCTTTTCACGCGGTTACACCATTTTCTTTTCCAACCATATCATTTGTTGTTACACCTACCTCCACCATTTTGGTTGAATTACCTATTGATACACTGATCATTGTTATTCTTTCTTGCCACTTCACTCTTTCTTTTTCGCATTTCTGCCAAATACTGCTACTCCAGCTCTACACTCTTTACATGCTGCAACACCGCTGATTTGTTAATACTACAACTATCTTTCTCCGCCTTATCTGTCCAAAAGTGTTGTTTCATCATTACTTGACTTCACATCCAGCGATTTCCAACTGATTATCTCCAGAAAGGACTCCATCTCTACTCCAGTTGTCATATCATCATCTCTCACACTATCTTTCATCATGTCATCTATTCCATGCAACTCAGATGGCGGTTGGATGGCACGATTACTCTTACATACCATTATGTGCAGTAAGATATGAGGTACATGACTAATCCTACATGTTAAAGTAATGAAGATATAAAAGCACACTTTCTCGTTTTCTCACCACTTGTGCTAACTTGCTCCACCTGGATCCAATCAGATTAGTTGGGGGGGGGGGAATCCAAATCTAGCCGTCCAAATGATATTTTATACTCACCTTCACCACCTTTTCGACCACACTTATTTTTGCTGAGACACTGTATTCTACATGCAAACCACATTCGAACTAACTGTGTTTCTGGTTTAGGTGCTAATCTCTCCTCCTACGTGCCTGTTAGACTCTCAAGCAACATCATGGGAGGATGAGTTGTGAGGTATGAACTCGCAAATTTGGACACCTTGCTATTACATCCAGAGGCCTACCAAATATTTCTCAAGGCCAGTTGGATATCATATTTTAAGAAGCTGCAGGGGTTTAATGAGGACGAGGTATTGGAGTTTAGTCAAAATCTCACCGAAGGATATTCAATGGTGAATGGGGTAAGGATTCCAGTATCAGAAGAAAGAATTGTTGTTGTCACAGGGTTGCCAACAATAGGAGTCCGATGGTTTAATAGAAAAACAGATCTTCTGAATGCTCAGAAGGCTTTTCTCGTTGACAACGAGCAAATTCAGAAAAAAGGCCAAGGTGTGGATGCCAATTCCTTACCAGAGCCATGGAGGGAAGTTGCAGAGTTTGTCAAAAGGTACATTACCTACAAAGGCAGGTACCAAGTTGTTTATTTTTCTGATTTCATTTTATTATCGCATATGTGACATAATAAATTCATAAACATTCCTTATTTTCTCCTCCATTCATTGAATAACATGGCTCATTTTGCAAAAAAATCCAAAAAGCCCAAGAACTGACTTTCTAATCATAGACTCATCGGACTATTAATTCACAAAGGTATGGGCATTTCCAATAACCCATTACCTATTGTAGCAAACCAGCCACCTTCTATTCCTACAGATATGATTGGACCTCTTCCTGAGTCTCTGCCCTTGGCTGCAACAACAGTCCAAAAACCTACTGTTGCTGCCAGTAAGACGAACCAGATAAGTAAATGGACAACCCACGACCATCCTAGCACCAACCAGACAAGCCTTGATGGAGTTAAATTGACACAGCCTGTAGCTGTGATTGCTCAAAATGAGGAAAAACCAGCTACTACATTGAGCCATGCATCACAGTTGTTGGCCGCGACAGGTGTTACTGAAAAATTACCCCCTGTTCCTAAACAAACAACCCCTGTTCCTGTATCTGGATCACCTACAAAGCGCACAAGGTCATAATGATCCACTGCAACAGCAAGTCAGACCACCCCTTCTGTTGTTGCACCGATAGAGCCAACTATTGCTGCAACAATTGTTCCAAGCCCTACTATTACTGCCAGTGGATTATCTCAGAAATGAAAACATCCATTCAAGCGAAAATGTTGGAAAGACCTTGACCCAATTATATCAGTAGCAACTCAGAACCCTTCTATTTATGTGACAACGAACTCTACAGAGATACGTATACCAGGTTTTATTTTGTGCCCAGAACTTCAAGCAACTATTCTCTCAATTCAGACTAAATGTACTCCAATCACAGTAGAATCATCGACTTCGCCTGATGATTCTATTCATCATACATCAAGTAACGATGTATAGATCATATCAGACCTAGGTATACCAGAATTTCCTACTTGTGTGGTTGAGGAAGAACATTTTGTTCCTCTTCCAACAATGAAGAAGAAAGCCTCTGCTTTCATTTCTATTTTACCTAGGAGGAAAACCAGGTTTACCAGGTTTACAGAAGCAACAACTGGATGGAAAGATATGGAACAGGCTATTCCTATTCTTCATCCATTATCCTCTATGGTTGTTGAAGGGACTGTCACACAAGAACCAGTCTCTTCCAGTGAACTAACAGTACCAGTAGAGACAGCTGCAAACGATGGGACTAGCATACAAGAACAAGTCATGCAGGATGAAGCTATTCCACAAGAACCAATTGTCCAAGATGAGACTGTTCCACAAGAACCAGTCATGACAGACCTAGTTGTTACACAAGAAATAATTGTTCCACCAAAAACAACTATTGACAGCATAACTGCTCCACAAGAACCAGTTACAAATAATACTAAGGATGTACCACTTGCCCAACTGTTTGCCCAAATTGAGAGAAAGATAAGGAATACAAAAAACTCCAAAATTACTACACTCATAATAGAGAATGAAATCCTCAAAGTAGAGTTAAATTCCTTGAAACAAGAAGTGGAGACTGCTCAACAGAAGAATCCAGAAGGGATAACTTTAGATATCCTAGCACTGACAAAAGTTGTTATGGACAGAAATAAAGAACTCATGTGCTTTGAGTGTGGAAAAATTTACTTCAAGGTAGGTTATAAGATAGTAAAAATGCCTATTGCTGAAGGACCAACGACTCTCTCAGTCAAGACTGAACATGCACTTACTGCTACACATAGAACAACACAGTTGAGGAGATCTCAACGTCACAAGGCAGCTGTTGGTTTACCAACAGCTTTCAAACAAGAACCTTTGTTTCCCTCATGATTTGTTAGTCAAGTAACTCAAACTGATTTTGTTCTTCAAGACAAAGAAACCCAGACAGATTGGTGACACCACAACATCTCTTTTTAACACAACATTTTTCCATACAGGCCCTTAGCAATTTTGCACTGGAGGAGCCAGTTCCCTAATTCAGCTACAAAGTAAGGTTTGAATGTGTTTTTCATGAGGACATGCAATGTATTCAGTTGGGGGGCATATTAGGACCCATAAATGTCCCTTTTTCATCACATCTTTTGCCTATTCAACCTTATCATATCTAAGTTAATGCCTACTATAATGCGTGCTAAGACCTTTTTTTCCCAAGGTATGAATCATTTATCTTGCTTTTATATTTTAATTTAATTAGCATGTTTGATTGGTAACGTTCACATGTTTTACCCATAAAATAATTCAACTAATGATAGAAATGTATAGAACATCCAACTCTTAAAGAATGGTCGTTGTTGTTACACCAGTTGTTACAGCTATGCACCAATCTTGGAAGCTGTTACAACTATGCGCCAATATTGGAAGTTGTTACAGCTATACGCCAATCCTGGAAGCTGTTACATGACTGCTGCAACAAGTGCCACTGATTCTGTTGTACACGACTGTTGCAACAAATTCCACCGATTATGTTGTTATACGACTACTGCAACAAATTCCACCAATCTTGAAAGCCGCTACACCTACTATTACATGTTTTAACTTACAAGATTAGTTCTAGATATTGTATTAATGATATCATACGAATAGCTTGAGAATCAGGGATTCTCAAGGCTATTCTGATTTTGTTTTAACTAAATGACTCTGAATTTAAATAGCAGAGCTTTTGTAATCAGAGGGATGGATTTTTGACTGTGAGAAAGGGAAGTGAAGTAAAGCTTATTGTACACAACATTTTGGCGAATCAATAGAAGAGTGGATTGAATTTCTTTAGCAAACTGTAGCCTATTTCTTTGAGAGGATTCAGTGAGAAGGAAAGGGCCCACCTTCCTCATAGATTCCCCTCTGTTTTGAATTCCAGAATAGTTGTTTTAATGTGAATGGTTTATCTGTTAAAAAATTCTAGAATACAGTTGTTGTTACAATCTAGTTCCTTCTTGTTAGATGCGCATAAATCTGTCTCATGAGAATTAAAAGTCAATTGTTGAACACTGCTGGAGAACTTCTTTCCCTTTTTCTGCATTAGATTAAAATCTTGTTTTCAAGTAAAAGAAAATAGAAGCGTGAATTACTTTCTTGCAATAACTAGATTTCTTTCTGCAATTAGTAGAGAACTTCTTCCTGCAAAAGTAAAATAGAAAGTTAGATTAGAGTAGGTAATCCAAGATTCTTATACACTCATCGGTTTAGATTTCAAATTGTGATTTCAATTCTGTAGAACTCCATCTATGTCAGCATAATTGTGTTAGTGATAATTTTTGTTTCATTTTCCCTACTACAATTAGATTATTTCTGCTTCCATAATCTAGCATAGACTATGCACAATTATCTTGAAATAACATATTTTCCTGGGTTGACAATTTATATTGAACACCTTAATTTTCTATTCATTTAGACAATTAAAGTGCCCAATAGAGACCTAGTCTTACTCTATGACAATAAGTTTTTGCAACATCCTGGAAATATTAGAATGCATTGGCCATGGCCATATGAAGTCCAACATGTCACAGATGGAGGATCTGTGCGACTAAAGGATCTAACATGAATCAAATTAAAGGGAATGATCAATGGGAGTCAACTAAATATGTACATGGATAGTTGACCTCACCAAGTATAAAAATGAACAACACAATAAGGCAAGTATGTATATAGTGTACCATAGTAGATACTAGACAAAAAAAATGACAAAACCAAATAAAAAAAGAAAAACAAATACAAAAATACAAACAATAGAAAATACAAAAAAATGTGTGTAGGAGTTACCATGCCAAATATCATAATACAATGTGTAGTAGAAAGTAAAGTTGGCACAAATTTACGCAAAAAGTGAAAAATGACCGCAAAAATGTCTATAAAGGGCGGAAAGTGCACAATTATTCAACACTTAATGAAATTTGAGATTAGAGAAATTAGAAGAATCCGTACCCTAATTTTGAAATCGTCACCATAACCAACCAAGCTTATGACAATCATGCAGGATGGCTCCATCGAAGTCAGGGTCATCAGGCCATTTTATCCGGGTCACCCGACAAGGTCAGAGGCGCAGGTAAAGAATACAACCTGCAACCATAGTTGATCTCGAGTATGTGACCATCTTAGAGCCAGAGTCTAGTAGCCCAACGCGGGTTGAGGAAGAGATTCTTACAATGCAGTGAGGAGAGTTATGGTAGAGCTTCAGGGCTAGGACGAAAGTTTCAAAAGCTAACCCTGAGGAGATTGAAAGACCAACTAACACAGAGGAACCAAGACCATCCTAGTCATGAGAAGAAGTCCCGATCGAGGACATAACAGGGAGGACATAGAAGTCGTCGAGGCAGGAACATCCATGATGGGGCAGAAAAGAAAGATCCCCGAAAGTCTAGAAAATTATTTACCATTCATTCCAGACACAGTCCCCACGGTCGAGGATATGTTGGGGGAAATTCCCAAGTTGCACGACGCAGACCATGACATGTGTGAAGAAGAAAAATTCCTGGATTTGGATGAGGAATGTTATTTGGTCAACACAAGGGATATTGGACCCCTAGGAAGGCTAGTATTAGAGCCCACACACTGGATTACGAGGCTATACAACTTTGATATCATGAACTTGTTGGACATTCCACACTTTGGGTAGGGAAAAAATGTTGGTCTCTGAATCAATAAATTAGTGGCTCAGGTCCATGTGGTCATCTTATGGATGGACATGCTCATACAGATAGACGTGGCACTCATTTCTAAGATCACAATATTGACCACAATCGACGCACAACCAAAATATTTTCTGGAAAACAAGGCATGCGAGAACGAAATGGTAGAGTAGGTGAAGGCATAGTTCGACATGATGCGGGGGAGTAGAGGCCTCATTAAAAAAGAATCAATGATGGCATGATGAGGTTCACCATAAAATTGATAGCGTGCAAGATACTAAGGAAGTGTCTCTGAGAGGAATCCCCTGCAGGTGTAATAGAAGTGGTAGTGCAGTGCACAAAAGGGATGATGTTCAGCTGGGCACAATATTTAATGAATTGGTTCCTATTGGACTGTCGCGACGCGTAGGATAATGGAACTAATTTCCATTACTCCTATATGATGATATTGGTCGCTCTCACAGGGTGGCAGGATCCCAAGTACACCACCTTCATCAACATGATGAGGAAGTGCTACGCAACCAAGCAAGTCCCTTTGGAAGGCGAAGGACAACAAAATGCAATAGGAAAACAACACGATTTTTTCCATGTTGCTAGAAGAAATTCAACAACACATTGATAACACATGGTGTATCCCCAGGGAGTTCATGCAAGAAACAGAGGGGATTTCGAAATTCATGGCATCCTGACACCATACATGGATCAAAGTTGCAAGGGATCCCAAGCGAGCATGGATAAAAATGCAGCACTGCGTGACCAGGGAGGAAGTGGAGTGGATAATCAAAGATTGGCATGCACAGTGGAAATAATCAGTAAAAAAAACCCCAGGACAAATACAATGCAATCTACTAAGCCTAAAGACACAACCAAGGCACACTCGTCAGCACGAGAAGAAAGTCTGGCTAGTAATACTTGAAACAACAACAATGCAAACAATGCCAAGTGGGAGCACAATCCCGAAAAAACCAAGGAGAATGCCCACAACAGCATGAATAGGAAGCCATCCATATCCTGAGACGAAGAATCGAACACAGGGTTAGTAGGAAATAAGCCCATGCACAACCAGTGGGGCACAACCCTTACAATTGACAAAGGAGGTCGCATAAGGAACAAATGCACGCAACAAAAGAAAATATGACACAGAGGACCCAGACATCACCCTCATTTGAGATGATGCAGAGCTCATCGTGGAAAAGGTCCAAGACAGGAGTAGCTAATAGAGGCATAGAGAGAGAAGATCATGAGCAAGCTAATAGAAGTCCATGAGAATATACAACAACTACAGGACCATGCAGAATCTCAGGCCACCACGCAGCAGCAAAAGGTAGTACCAAGGCCACCTACGCAAAAGAAGGATGAAGAGACGATACAATTTGTCTCCCAGATTAATGGCACATTTACCATCACACGCGAAATGATCAAGATTGATCCTGAAACAATGCAGACACCACTGCAAGAGGTCAAAGAGTTGGACATAATAATGGCGCAGATACCCACGAAGGCTCTATACGGGATACAAGTGATTGTCATGCAGGAAGTGCAGTCGAGGGCCCACATAGATGACACCAACCTAGAGGTGAGAAGAGGAGACATGGTAATGCTACAAATTACATGTGGCCAACTGACTACGGAGAAATAAGAATATAAATATCGCGCGGACAGGCTCGAGTAGGGAGTGACTGCAACTTATAACAAAATCCCAAATATCGCACAAGTAACAGAGCCCAACATAGTGTAGAATATTGATCACATTGTGCAAACAATTGATCAATACCGACAGGAGATTGAAAACCTCAAGGAAAAACTCATTCCTACGACTCCCTTGGAGGTGAAAGAATAAAGGAGATAATAAGTTGCAGGATAAATGGATGAAATGGAAAGACAAGTCAGTGCAGCTATGGACTTGTTTGACAGGGTAGCATAGTTGTTGAAAATATTGGAGGAAGATGAGCAGGTCCAATAGTGGGACCAGAAAGAAGGAAAGATAAGTGAAACCATCTAGGACCTCAAGCAAAGGGAGAAAACAACGAGCATCATCAAGCGTCTCAAGGGAGCACAAGACATGAAGAAGTTGCAAGCAGAGCTAATAGTAGCGTAGACGCAAAGGTACGAGAGACAGGCACAGATGGAACCTATCCAAGAGCTAGCAATGGAGATTATTGCGTAGTTGGAGGAGGAAAACAAGAACATGGCGCAAGCACAGGCAAAGTGCGTAACAATGATCAAGGAGGAGATCACAATGCAAACATTATAAGTGCTCAGAGAAAAGGCCACGCAGGTCCAAACACAAGGAAGGGAACTTGCAAACAAGTTCCACAGTATAGAAGAGGATTTCGAGGGAGCGTACAAAGCCTAGGTGGCTTGGGACGAGCCACATGTCAGTGTTGGGGGCTTGTTGGACGCAAACCCATTTTGGGAAAAAGGATATTTTTGGAAAGAAAAGCATGAAGTGGGAGAAAGACAACTGACAGGAAAAGCATCACATACAAGGTAAAGTTGCATGCAAAGGAGGAAAGTATGTAAGGCGCGCATGCAAGAAGACCTAACCATGCTAGGTTTAGGGTTTTGGTAAGATATTGTAATGGTTGATAAGCCAAGAATAAGTATAAGTAAGTACCTAGGAGGTCAAGGTTGGGGAATGTTTTTTGGAGGCTCTAGCATGTAAGAGAGGATTGTTTTTTGTAGCTAGCAAAAATATTGTAATATCTGTCATATTTTTGTAAGTTGTTGAGTTGTAGGAGAGTTAAGAAACTCGATCCCGAGGGTTATATCGTAAGCTAAGGATCCTAGTGCGATCTATTCATCCTCACAAGGATCATGGGGCCTGCTGATATTGTGAGATCAGATATTGTAATGCGCGCAATGCCATGACTTTGGAGAAACTATAATAAAATAGAAAAAACAACCAAATATTTGTGGACATAGCCTAGGAGGGGATGAACCACAGTAGATCATGTGTTATGTGAAATGTTTATTGTAAATGTATTTTCTGTCAATGGTTAATTCTTAGATGAATGTATTGATGAGATAGTTAGATCTGGCAATTTGCATGCATGAATAAAGGACGAAAGAGTGTTTAATATATATGGACAATAGATAACTAAATAAATATCACAAAGTACAATCCTATATCCCCACTCATTCCCAGGTTGCAAGCACCTGAGCGTTGCAACCACCCATTGAACTATCTCGGGTGAGACTGCGTAGTACACTCTATGTGTTGTGTTTCATTTTGGTTTACCAAGAGGGCCGATAGTTTTAGAGGGTTTTGTCGGAAGCTTGTTTAGATCTAAAACTGGGTCAACCTAAGAAGTAGCAAGAGAGTAGTAACCAACAATGGGTTTTCTCTAAGTTCGGATGAGATCCTTGCTTCATGACCTGCCTTTTTTCTTGGGTTGTTTCCACTACTCATTAGGTTCTATTGGGTTGGCTTCATGGACATTCTTTGGGAATTTCTTAGAAAAATTCCCATATTAATGAAAAGCCTTGAATTTAAAAGGAAGTTGCTCATAATCTACTTTCTAAAGGTATGTCCAATTATCTAGTGTCAAGTTTATAGCTTTGAGAAGGAATTTTTCTAGATCTACCTCAACACATATTCTAGCACATGCTTGGAGTCCCTCCTTGGGCTCAAGTCAATCTATGTATTTTCCCAATGTATTTCCAATGTTTCTAATGGTTTTGTCATTCTAGTAGTGGAGGGGGAGGAAAGGAAATCACAGCTAGACTAGGACTGCCGAGGAGATATCATTCTCTAGGAAGAAATCGAGAATCCATCTATTCAAATACATGCCTCTTGATCCCATGAAATAGGTACCACTTCTAAAAATCATATCTCTGTCCTCTTTTTCTTCAAACAATAAAGAAAAGAAACCCTTACCGCAGAAAGAGTGAGAGAGTTGTTCTTTGATGAGAGGTCTCATGTTCTTATCGATCCAAAGTGCCATGGATTTAGGAGACGACCATATTCCTGTAAATTTCCCAATCATCCTATTTTATGTGAATCGAAGGGCAAGGTTCTTGGAGCTCCTCTGAACTAGTATTGAGGGAATCTCATTTAATTTCTTGATGAAGTGGGAAGGCAACTACTTTGTAGATTTAGGGAGCAAAGAAACAAGGCTAGAGAAGGTGGAAATATCCACAAAAGGGGGAGGAGGTGGGGGGGCGACAGTGCCCCCACTAGAGGCCGACGCCATGTGAGTGAACCAATAGAGAGCAGGGACGGCTTAGGGTTTCCTCGAAGCTTGCTCGATCCGTTTACAATATTCATATATTTTAAATCATTTGAGTTTAATCTATTTGTGTTAATTAAGTTGTCTAATTCAATAAGGACATTAAGTAAGGCATAACAAAGGTATTTAACCATTAAAATTAATCCATCAAACTATCATTAAATTATATTATAATAAAAATGATAATTTAATTTTATGGTTACAGTTAAGCTAGACACTAAATTGGTGTAAGAGGCACATTAAGTTACAATATTTAAGAAAATAACCAAATATACTTTAAAACATACGTGTTAAATAATATTTATTTATGTTTATAAAGAAATATATCTAAATAATAATAATAACAAGTAAAGAATGTTAACGCATTGTCGGTATATGTCAAGAATACTTTCCATCTTCCCTTATTAATCTTTGTCAAAGAGGAGACTATAGCAATGAGTTAGTGCATTGTGTATTAGTTTGCTTGTTGACCAAAATTTTTTGTGTGTTTTCCAAAGTTTAACATTGTTTTGGTGATTTTTTGTATTTTTTTAATATAATTAAATTTTTTTATGTGTTGCGATTGTTCCTTCAATTGAACATCTTATTGTAGAGATGACGGTGGGAATTTAAGAGGCAAATTAATGATGTATGTAGCAAGGGACTAATATATATATATATATATATATATATATATGGGTTTTTGTACATTATTAATGGACTTTGGAGAGTGTGACAGAGAGACAATCTGTTGTCCGACAAGTGGACGTGGAGTGTTTTTGTTAGTTCAAATGCTGCCAAATGATGTAAATTCATTCATTCAGGGCACTATTTACATTGTTGGTCGATTGGATTTAAATATTGGATCTAGATTTTACTCGTGAAAGATATTCGATTTACATTAGAATTTACAACTCAAGGAAATAATTATCCATCTACTAAATGTGTCTTCTTCTATGGATACATGAGGGATTTCCTAGCAAAGCAGCGAGAGATAAAGAAAAAAGAAAGATACAAGGCTCCCATTGTGCAAACCTCTTGTGGTTGAAGATATCATATTGAAAATGAATTTGTGTTAGTTAATATTTTATCTTAGCATTTATCTATTTCTTCCCATGACAATTTCTCTTTCGGGCACCTAGCTTTTGTTGGTATACTTTTTTTTGTAGACATTGCAATTTATTGAACTAAAACAAAGCCAATTTACTAAGATTTCTTGTGTAAATTTGCAGAAGGAAAAGGATCTAAGGTGCTTGGGTTAACCCTAGGCATGCTCAGTTTATGGTTTTTTATTAAACTGTTTCCATTGTTGATGTCGATCCATCTAGAGGTATCTTATGCTTTCATGTTCTATGTTTTATTGTATTGTATATGAAGTTTTCATGCTGAGATTTTGTTGTAATTTTTTTCAAGTCTAATTATTGTGTTGTAATTCTTATCATGTGCAGAGACCTATAATAATTGAAATGCAAGTATGTATAGACTGTAATGGATGTGTTCAAAAGATATGCAGAGATTTTAAAACTCTTCATGGTAATACTAATTAGAACTGGAAGACTTGATTATTAAATCAAATATATATCCGCATGTAAATCATAATTATATCAACTAAAATCTGGATATATTCATATACAATTTGTCAACATCTTATTTGTATGAACAAGATAGACAAGTCTTGCAACTTTTCAGTGTAAAAAATGGTATATAATATGGAATTTTAATTTCATCCTTTCTATTTCCTTTATGTGGTAGCAAGTCTATTAAGTTATTTATACAAAATTATTGATATTTAGTATTTTTGGAAGATTTTGATATATTCAATAATTTATATAAAATTAATGATAAAATGTTTTTTTAAGAATTTTTTGGTTTGGTTTTAGCTTTAACAATACATTTTAGTAACAAGTTTATTCAAGAATTTATAAAAAAGTAATGATAATGGGTAGTTTTAGAAGAATTTAATTAGGTTTTGGTTTTAGGGTTACATTTTAATTGTGCATATTCTAGAAAATTTATGATAATGAGTAGTTTTAAAAGAATTTGGTTTGGTTTTGATTTTAAGATACATTAGATGCTTGTGTGTGATAATAATTTTTTAATATTTTAAAATTGTTTTTTTCTCATTACTAAAAACACATAACATTCACAAAATACTTTATCTCAAAACCATAAATTAATTTAAACTTTGTAATAGTATTCACAATCACTCTATTGAAACAATTCTTTGTGGAATACCCCTTAAATATAATAAGATTTGTAATTCAAAGTGAAAATCAATGAGTTTGATCATGCTCATATTTGATGTGTTCAATACATTTGCTTAACTTCAAAGTGAAAATCAAACTACAAAATGAATAATAAGATGTGATCATACTCACATTTAATGTATTCAATACAATTGTTTAACATCAAATTGAAAATCAAATTTTGGTTACATGGACATTTGTTGTGTTCATATCCAATGAATGAATGCATATGGATGGATATATTCATATACAATTTGTGAATATCAACAATTTAAAGTTCTCTTATTTATATGAACAAGATAGACAAGTCTTGCAACTTTTCAGTGTAAAAAATGGTATATAATATGGAAATTTAGTTTCATCCTTTCTCTACTTCTTTTATTAAGTAGCAAGTATGTTCAATGATTTATAAAAAAATATTGATAGTAGGTATTTTTCAGAACATTTTGGTCTATTCAGTTTTGGTTTAGTTTTGGTTTTAACAATACATTTTAGTAACAAGTTTATTCAGTAATTTATATAAAAGTACGGATAATGGGTAGTTTTACCTGTGTGGGAGATATACATATGTAGAGTGGAGATTTGCAGAAGATCTAGCTATGTTGAGTGCGAAGATATAATCATAGCAAAAGGCTCCACACAACGTGAAAAATGGCTAAGTAAAATGTTAAAATATAACCATTAATCAACAATGTTGATGAAATAGTTTCCATAGAGTAGAAGCAATGGAACAAACAAAAGTGATCATAAACAGTGTTACTTAATATAAATTCAACTAAGTATGGAGAGTTAGTGGTGGAATCGAAGCAAATCAAAGTGTCATAAATGACTTGGTTATCATGAAAATTACATCGCTTGTCAAAATCCGTGTTGTAGAACTATTGGAAGTGTGAAGATGTGGTGTTGCAGAACTATGAGTGATATGAATTCTTTGCACAAGGGTTAATAATAGACTAAGTGTTGGTTGTGTGGGGGATATATCTGTGCAAAGTGACTAGGTGTGGAAGATATAACTTTACTGAGATATATGGTCATAGCAAAAGGTTCCGCACAACATGAAAAATGGCTAAGTAAAATATTAAAATTAAAATTATGACTGTGCAAATTAACTATTTTTAAATACCTTAAAACTATCATATTTTACAATATCATTTCTTTAATCAAATTTTATAATAAACATTATTACTTAAAATAAATTCAACTAAGTATTGAGAGTTAGTGGTGGAATTGAAGCAAATCAACGTGTCATAAATGACTCAATTATCGTGTAAATTTCATTTCTTGTCAGAATTAGTGTTTCGAACTATTGGAAGTGCAGAGGTGCGAAAGTGCAGGAAAATGAGTGATATGAATTCTCCACACAAATGTTGAAAATATACTAAGTGTTGCTTATGAGGGGGATATAGTTTTGGGGAGTGCAGAGGAGTGCATAGGTGTGGAAGATGTATCTCTACACAGATATGGTCATAGAAAAAATCTACGCACAATGTGAAAAATGGATAAGTAAAATAATAAAATTAAAATTATGACCGTTAATCAAGAATATTGATGAAATAGTTGTCATAGAGTAGAAGTAATGAAATAAGCAAAAGTGATCAATTAACACTACTTGTCATAGAGTAGAAGTTGTCAATTAAATAGTTGTCATAGAGTAGAAGCGGTCATACAATATAAAATATCAATAAATTTGTTTCTTTTAATAAATTAAAAAATACAAATTTTGTTGATTTTTTTTTTTAGTAAATCCTAAAAATGATCAAATTAAATATTTTTTAATACCTTAAAACTATCATATTTTAACCTTGGATGGGGTGCCACGTAGTGCATACTGGACATGCGGTGGAGATCTTGGCAAGGCCTTAAATACAGGTCACCGGCTCCCATCTCCTCACCATTAAGATGGGAGCAAGCCCGAGCAGCCAGACCCATGGGAAGAGCCCTCTTGTGTGCGTGAGGAGGATGGACGCATAGGGCACTAGGGGGATAGCCATAATGGCTAATCCTGTCATGATCACCCTCATGTTTATCAATGGTTTTGGAAGGGAGACGATGCATTTTGAATTCGATTGGCCAAAGTCTGAGTTTTCTGAGCACTAGTGCAAAGCTAGCCATCTGGTTGATGTTCTGGTCATATTTTTGCTCATCCAAATGCCGAGGGAAAGAGGCCGACATTGCAGAGGCACAACCTGGTATGATTTTGATTCTCGCTGGAAGAGACAACAGAAATTCGAGAGGGAACTATCCATAGCTCGGTCGCAAAGAGTCCAAAAACACAGAAATCCTAGGTCACCTCCCATGGCCTATGTGGAGGAGGTTTCTCTAGAAGAACCAATCCAGAATCCTTTGGAACACCTCCTCTTCACCGTTCCTAATAATTGGAATCTACCAACCTGCTTTCCTAGAGAAGCCAAGCAACGGGTCACAGGGACACCCCACAGTCATTAGGAAGGCGACCAGATGGAGGAACCCACCACTTGCTATGTCGAAGAAGAAATCACGGAAGGTGTAGGCGTGAAAATGACTTCAGAAGTAGGGGATTTTTCCATGGACACAGATCACCAAGAAGCTCAAAGAGGACAATAATACAGGCGCGAGATAGAAGATTCGGAGGAAAGATGGATGAAGGAGGGTGGCAGGGCCCCTACTCCATGTCCCTTCTCCATCATGTAGGAAGTATGGCGTGTCCAACCGCCATTCCTCTACCCGGAACACTTAGAGCTGATATTTGAAATGAGAAGCCTGGTGGAAGACCAAATCCATCGTGGCCTCCAAATCAACCAGGGCCCAGACATGTTGTATGATGCCTACTCCAACACATCACCAGGACGATGGTGCCCAACGTGTGCACAACCCTTAGTGTTTCTAGCCAAAGCAAGAACGAATGACGGAGAGGCTAAATCCACCGGGTAATTGCTTTAGTTAATGATGATGGTTAGAGGAACTGTTTTGTTTTGTTTAGAACTCTTTCAATATGTTGTTAGGATTAAGTTAAAGGAACATGTTCATACTAATGGCCGCCATATCTCACGGTTTACTTCGGGTAGGATAGATGGCAGGCAGTTTTTTGAAACAAGTTGCATAGGAAGCTAGTTGTCCCAGTTTCCATTTTTCGGCAGGACAATTGGCATTCCAAAGGTTTTTTTTAAGACTGCATAGTTAATACAATAGGATCGTCCTTTTTTACTTAAAAAAAAAACTATCATATTTTACAATATCATTTCTTTAATTAAATTTTATAATAAACATTGAGGAAGTGCGGCGTTGAAAATAGACTAAGTTTTGTCTCTGCGCAAGATATAGTTGTGCGAAGGTGTGGAAGATATAACTCTTATGAGTGCGTATATATGGTCATAGCAAAAGGATCCACACAAGTTGAAAAATGACTAAATAAAATATTAAAATTATAAATTATGATTGTTAATCAACAATATTTT
The DNA here is from genome assembly GCA_009831015.1 of Picea engelmannii. NCBI lineage: Eukaryota > Viridiplantae > Streptophyta > Pinopsida > Pinales > Pinaceae > Picea > Picea engelmannii. Next base: position 126,138 of record ML785674.1, on the reverse strand, counting down.
TCAAGTTAAACATATGCATAAAACCATTTTGTTCACTTTATATACTTATTTTTTAATATATGTATATACTAAAAACATTGAGATATCTAAAAAGTTAAATGAATTTGGTCTTAATGGATTATCAACAAAAGAAAGAAGTTGTTTTATATAACTATTTTGTGTGTGTAAAATAAATATTAATATCTAAAAGAGTTTTTTTATATATTTTTTTTAAGTAAGAAAAAAATGCATACTTATACATTTGAAAATAATTTTTATTAATATAATCTTAAAATTTAACATATAATTATAATATTGATAATTGTTTTTCCTAAGACAGTCATCTTTTGGGAATGATAGGACTCTTGTACTAAAGTATACTCCAACTTTCACAATTTCTTTCAAGGTGAACTAACTATTATTTTAAGAGGAAATACTATCCCTTATAAACTAACTTTTACAGGTTGTTGGGGGGCATTCAATGTCAGTGTCAAGGTTACATTATCTTTACATTTAGTTATATTAAGTTTCACTATTCATTATATATTCTCAAATTGACTTGACAAGGACGCTGCCATGCAACCCTTATTTATTTACTTATTGATTGTATCTAATCTAGGAAGTAATTGAATTCATTTTATTAGTATAGGTATAAAGAGAAATGCAATATTATTCATTAATAATAAAACTTAAAAATATAAAAATAATTCTATTTTTTTAAGAGGATCATGAATTACTAAACACTTGCATAAATGTCATAACACTCAACCATTCCTTATGACAAGTGTGACATTTTTCCTTCTCATTTTTATTTTAGACATGGGCAACAAAATCTTCTTATTTTTTACTATTAATTTTTTTTCACAAAAACTGGAGAATTTTATAACATTAAAAAGGTGTGGTCAAGATCAGTGAGTGCAATATCAATTTCAAAAATAATCCAAAAATTCCAAAAAAATTCTGCATGGTTGGTTCTATAATGATTATATATTTTCCCTTTCTAATTCTCCATAAATTTAGCCTACTAATATTCTGAAAAGAGTATAACCAGTAGAAAATATCATTGATACATATACAAACATAAACCATGAAGTTTACATATTGATTTTTAATCAACTACCTAGTTCTTTCTTGATGATTGACGTTCCTTCCTTTTCCCATTCCTCTACCAAGGGATCGTTGAGGTCTGGAAGTGGACAAATAGATGTTGTTGGACCATTCCTTGATTTCTGGCCAGATCTGCCCGCTAGAGACGACTATTCATGGTTCCCTTCCAAGTGTCCAATTTTGAATTTCATCTCCTCATTTTGACTTCTCAACGCATACACTTCATCCTACAGTTGGCTAATCGAATTTCAATGTTGAGAAAGTGTTTCCAATACAAAGGAGACAGTGGAGCTTAAATCCCCCACCCTTATCTACAATCATTGGCGATATTCTTCCTCAATCTCCTTCATTTCTCTGCTTGAGGCTTGCTTTCCTCCTCTTCCCTCCAAATTCATTATGTTTGAGGTGAATTTCCCAGCATCAACAACTTCATAGACAATCCATCTTCCTTCTAAGGCACAAAAGGAGAATTTTCTTCGAACTACTCTCCACCCCAACAAAGAGAATACTCGACTCGAGAAAATTGAACCTAGAGAAAATGGCCACCCTTCCCACCACAGAAAACCCACCAGAGTTATAATTCTACAAACACTCCAACTGTCATTTTGTCTCTTTGTTTCTCCTCCAAATATATCCATTTTTCTACCGCAAATCCACTCAAACTCATGATTCGGTGGAATGTACCCAATGCCATTATTTCGCACCATGGCCCGTACCTTTCTGAACTAAATTAACCATATTCGGCTACCCTTAGTGACCTTAGAAAATTTCTTCATGATGAATGCAGTTCTCTGAGCCAATTTCCTAAGCCCACATCGTACCATCCCACTTTCCTCTATAAGATTCATCCCACACTAGGATTCAAACTCATTGGAACTAATGTACCTTCCACTCAAATCCATTACCAGGGAGTAATGTCTCACACATACAGAGCGATTTGTTGTCATCACGCTTCCCATCCTTTGTCTTATCAAACATGAAGGATCCTTGAGCGAGGGATAATAGTGGGCCCTTGGTCAGGGTAAAGGAGCATAAGATTCCTCAAAATTGACCCCCAAGAGACCAAGGGATTTTCCAATTGCGCGATTGGAAAGTTCATCTGCTTCATAATTATTATGCCTCTAGACATGAAAAAAGAACATGTGAATACCACTAGAGTGAAGCTGGGTTCGATCAACAATTTTCTTTAGAGAAAGATCCTTCGGCGAGGAACCTGAGATCATAAGACTTATAATCATTTTGGATTCCCCAACTACATTCAAGGTCTTGATTTGCTTCTGTTTGACTGATAAAATTTCCTAAAATAGAGCGTAGGATTCTACTCTATTATTAGTTTCGATTCCCAGATTCCAATAATAGTCCAAGACTTTGTTTCCTTCGGGGTCTAGGAGAACACCCCCCCTCCGCACCTGCCTCCCCTGTATTTCTATTTGAATCTCCATCAAAACAAAGAGTATGGAAGGATTGAGAGAAAATCCATGATGCAAGACTAAAGGTTGGAGAATGAAGCTGCCAACATGATCGATGATGAGACTTAGTCCTTTGGATTAACATAATATTGAATTTCAAGAACCATGCCTTTTCAACTTCACTCCATAGAGCTTGATCCTCCTCACTAAATATTTTGGAGTTTAGATATTCTGAAAGTTGGGTTACTGCCTTGCTAGTGACACTTTGAGGTGAAGTTTTCTTTTGCTGAAATACTTCACAATTCCTTGCTAGCCAAATCTGCCAACATACATATTTTGGGGAGGCCTTCCAAGTTATTTTTAATACATCTTTTCTTTGAAAGGAACCCTGATAATACTTTTCCCATTTTCCTAAAAGAGGTCGGTAGCTAGTTGTCCAACAGAATTTATCATGTAACTCCTTAAAGAAGTTGAACCATACTTGTTTAGTGAACTCATCGTCCCAGAAGAGTAATGGCAGAAGTGTCCTCAGACACACACTTTTATTAAATAGGAAAAGAAATTACATATGATAATTTGCAAGAGTTTACACACAAACACTCTAGCACTCTTGCAATGAGCTATATATAAGCTAAATGTCCTAACAAAATCTAGTTATGGATCACTTATTAAATAAACAAGTGTCCATTTACAATAAATGTCATTTTAACAATATTCTAACTATACTCCTAATTTAGAGCCTAAGATATGACACCTTTCTAGAATCATATCTTTCACAACAATATTCTATTTCTAAATGTCTCCATTTATTAATCAAATATTCTAGATTATTAATTTATTATTCTAAATTAATAATTATTTTATCCTAACTTTTTAAACTATGATATTTGTATTTTGGATCATCTAACATTACCCCCTATGATCCAAAGATAAATTACAACAGATACCAAGTTCATCCCTGGATTAGTAAATTTTATTATGCCAAGAGGTTTCATGAAAATGTCGGAGATCTAATCTTTTGAAGGACAATAAATTTGCTTGATGATATCCTTTGCATTGAGTGATCTGATATGATGATACTTGCTGTCCACATGCTTTGTCTTTAAATGAAAAACTGAATTCTTGGCAAGCTTAATGGATGGTTGGCTGCCAATGAATAATGATGTAGCTTCTGCTTGAGAAATTCCCAAGTCCTGCAAAACTCTGCGTAACCAAACAATTTCACATGTTGCTTCCCATGCTGAGATGTATTCTACTTCTGTTGAAGAAGTGGCCACTATAGCTTGTTTCTTACAACTCCAAGACACTTCTGTTGAATCCATGTTCATTAAATAACCTGATGTTGATGCTCGATCATCAATACTTCCAGCAAAGTCGACATCTGAAAAAACACCAAGTACAAAATTTTTAGTCTTTTTGTAAATAAGACCAAAATATTTTGTTCCTTGGATATATCAAATAACTCTTTTGGCTTCATTCTAGTGGTTGTCCCATGGTTGCTGCATAAAGCGCGAAAGAATATTGACTGCATAAGATAGATCTGGTCGAGTGTTTGCCAAATAAATCAAGCTGCCAATTAACTGTCTATAAGTAGTGATGTCTACCATTTCCCCCCCTTCAAATTTTGAAAGTTTCAAGTGTTGATCCATAGGGGTAAGAGATGGTTTGCAATCCTGCATTCCAAATCACCGAAGAATTTTTGTTGCATACTTACTCTGAGAAATGAAAATATGATGTGGATGTTGGAATACTTCAATTCCAAGATAGTAGTGAAGTAGTCCCAAATCTGTCATCTTAAAACCTGCATGTAACTCCTTTTTCACCTACAAAACCTTTAGCCACAAGTCTTTCTTTAAACTTGTCAATTTCTCCATGTTGGTTGTATTTAATTCTGTAAACCCAATTGCATTTGATATGTTTAACACTTGTAGGACAATCAACAAGTTTCCAAGTGTTGTTATCAGTTATTGCTTGATACTCTTCAATCATAGCCTATTTCCATTCTTTGTGTTTTATTTCTTATTTGTATGTGGAAGGTTCAGTAAAATCATTTGCTATCAAGGCAAAATTTTCTTCACTTCTGTGTGACTCCTTTGTTCCTATTTTGTTCTGCTCATCGGGCCTTACATCTTTCAAAAGTTGAACTGCCCATTTTGGTAGTTGATGTTCACTTGTTTGGGGATCTGAATTGCCATTATTGTAAATTGGATTAATGTAAACTGATGTTCGTCGATCAGTTGAAGATTCTGGAGGTGGAGAATCATTGTCAGATGAATTGTCACTGCTAGGAGATTCTGATGAACTGTTGGAAGACCCAAGTGGTGTTTTTGAAGTTAATGGACTGGATGTATCATCCTTAGATGAAGGAAAATCAATTTCACACCAATGCATCAATAGTATTTTCAATGTGGACATACATCTCATCATTAACCGAAGATTTGATGAGTGCTAATGCTTTGGCGTTTTTAATTTCCCATTTTGCTAGAGTGGCTGCATATGTAGATTTATTTGGCTTAGTATCTTCATTACATATATCATGCCAAAGTTCATTATAAATGAGAGTGATTTCAATGAGACGTTTCCATGTCTTGTATGATTTTGTGCCTTCAAGTTTATCGGAGTCAGAGAACAAATTAATTAACTTTGACATTGTAGTGTTGAATCTTCGCACCAAAAAGAATCAAGAAAAAAAATAGCAAGATGAACAACACACCGCACACATCATGCAAAAAAAGCGATCTACCGGGGCTTGGCCCTGACCCTCGTATAGTCGTCGAAGCAGGAAAAAAATGACTGAGCTTTTCACTTGGCTCTAGTCAAATTCCAAGTAACTTTCAAAATTTTACTCCTTCCAATGCTCTTGCAAATTTTGGTAAAAATAAAAAATAAATTTCACCCCCACCTCAAAGTAAAATTACTTTGAGTTACAAAAATTTGTTACCTAAAAAAAATAACTGTATAAAGATCAAACTAATAAAAAAATTTCATACTTTTAATCATGACAACAATCCCATGCTATCACATGCTATCATACTTTGTGACTCCCTTGTTCCTGTTTTATTCTTCTCATCGGGCGTTACATCTTTCAAAAGTTGAATTGCCCATTTTGGTAGTTGATGTTCCCTTGTTTGGGGATCTGAATTACCATTATTGTAAATTGGATTAATGTAAACTGATGTTCATCGATCAATTGAAGATTCTGGAGGTGGAGAATCATTGTCAGATGAACTATCACTACTAGGAGATTTTGATGAATTGTTGGAAGACCCAGATAGTGTTGTTGAAGTAAATGGACTAGATGTATCATCTTCAGATGAAGGAAAATCAAGTTCATACCCATTTTGTGAATTTGGTTGACTTTGCATTTTTCCTTTTCTTTAATTGACTTTAGTTTCTAACTTTTGAAGAAGACTTTCTATTTCTTCAGCACTCTTTCTTTTAGTTTCATCAAAAATTGCATCCCTGCTTACAAAACATTTTCCATTAGACAAAATTCGGTACAATTTCTTCTCATCAGAATACCCAATCATTGTTCATTTCAAGCTTCTTGAGTCAAGCTTAGTTCTTTTTTCTTTCGGAATTAAGACATAACATATTGATCCAAAAACTCTGAGATGTTTAACTTGAGGTTTGAAACCAAATCATGCTTCATAACGTGTGATTACATCCAAATAAGAAGTTGGAGATATGTTCCTTAAGTATATAGTTGTATGGATTGCTTCTTCCCAATATGTAGGACTTAACTTTTTAAAGGTTAACATGGATCTTGCCATTCCTAACAAGGTGTGATTCATTCTTTCTATGACTCCATTTTGCTAAGGAGTGTAGACATTTGTAAGATGTCTTCTAATCCCATTGTCTGTGCAGTAAGTTTTGAATTCATTAGAAGTGAATTCCCCTCCATTATATGTCTTGAGAGTGCCTATCTTTTCTTTAACTTTATTTTCAACAAGTTGACAAAAAATATTATACTTTTCAAATGCTTTTGACTTTTGCTTCAAGAAGTAAACCCAAGTCAATCTATTGAAATCATCAATAAAGAGTAAAAAATATTTGCAACCACCTAAAGAAGTTTGTGGTGGTCCAAAAACATCACTGTGAACTAGTTTCAACTGCCTATTTGCATGCCATGAACTTGTTGGAAAAATCTCTTGACTTTGTTTTCCATAAATGCAAGCTTCACATTTTGCATTTTATTTTTTGAAAGTTGGAAGTCCCTTAACCATCCCTTGTTTTTGCAATTGAGAGAGACTTTCAAAGTTGAGATGTTCATATCTCACATGCCACAATATTATAGGTGAAATACATGTACTTACTGCTCCTGCAAAGTCAGAATGCCTTGGAATAATTGTCCCTTTCATCCTTAATAGTTTTCCATCTTCATAACCTATCATCATTGTTTTCATATTCTGTTTGATTGAATTAATCTTAACTAAGTCATCTTCCATAATCACTTGATGTCCTGCTTGTCAAATCGCGACTAAAGACAACAAATCCTTTTTAAAGGTTGGTACATACCATAAATTTGAAATCATTCTTTCTCCAATGTCAGGTAAATAAAATTTAACTACACCTTTTTCATAAGGAGTATGTTTGGTATTATCTACAAGAAAGACGAAATTTCGATGGCATTCTTGAAAATTCCAAAAGAAGTCACGCCTGAAAGTCATGTGTTGAGATGCTCCTGAATCTAAAATCCAATAATATTCATAATCACTTTGAAGATAGGTGGAAATCTGTAATGTTGAAAATGAGGTAAAAACATATTATGAATCATCACCATCTCGATCATTTGCAAACTGTGTTGCGTTTTGATGAAACTTGGAAATTTTATCAATGGAAGTTCGACAATCTTCTGCATAATGACAAACTTTGTTACATCTTCTACAAAAAATTTGACTTAAATATCTTCCCCTGCCTAGATTATTTCCTTTGCCTCTGTTTTGACCTCGGTTATGAGTTTTTCCTTTGCCTTGAAAAAAACATCTACCTTGACTATTTCCTCTGCCTTGAAAATGGCCTCAGCTTGAAAAATTGTTTTCTCTACTTTGGATTTGACCATGATCTTGTACAAAATGTCCTCTTCCTCTGCTTCTAGAACTTTCAGTTGAGGATTTACTTGTCCTGGCCTCTGTGAAAAAAACATCTTCCCCAAATTGTTTTTTCTTTCCAAAAGTTTTGTCGTGTTGAGATACAATTTCACTTAGCTCATCAAACATTAGCTCGTCTAACTTTCCAGTTACTTGTAAATTTTCCAAAAAGTGTGTATAAGAAGAAGGCAATCCAGCAATTAAAATTATGGTCATGAAACTATCATCTACTGCTTGAAAACCAACATTTATTATTTCCTACTTAATGTTCTTAAGTCTGGAAATATATTCATGTACATCACCTCCTTTAGTCAATTTTTGTTGGAGCAACTTTAATTGAATATCAACTTTCTTTGATTCAGGATGAGTATCAAATAAATCCTTAAAAAGTTTCAAAGCAAACCATGCATCAATAGTATTTTCAATGTGGACATACATCTCATCATTAACTGAAGATTTGATGAGTGCTAATGCTTTAGCATTTTTAATTTCCCATTTTGCTAGTGTGGTTGCATATGTAGGTTTATTTGGCTTAGTATCTTCATTACATATATCATGCCAAAGTTCATTATGAATGAGAGTGCTTTCAATGAGACGTTTCCATGTCTTGTATGATTTTGTGCCTTCAAGTTTATTGGAGTCAGAGAACAAATTAATTAACTTCAACATTGTAGTGTTGAATCTTCACACCAAAAAGAATCAAGCAAAAATAATCAAGATGAACAACACACCACACGCATCATGAAAAAAAAATGATCTATCGAGGCTTGGCCTTGACCCTCATATAGTCGTTGAAGCAGGAGAAAAATGACTGATCTTTTCACTTGTCTCTAGTCAAATTCCAAGTAACTTTCAAAATTTTACTCCTTACAATGCTCTTGCAAATTTTGGTAATATATATATATATATTTCACCCCCCCCCCTCAAAGTAAAATTACTTTAAGTTACAAAAATTTGTTACCCAAAAAAAATCACTGCATAAAGATCAAACTAATAAAAAAATCCATACTTTTAATCATGACAACAATCCCATGTTATCGCAGTCACGGGCTCGCCTCTGCTCTCTCTACTCAAAAACACTAGTTAATTCCTTCACCATGGATATGTACCTATATTTGAGATTTCTTGACATAGATGTTCACTGTCCCAAAGAATGTGGTTGGAAAACAAATTCAAGAAAAAACATGACTATGGAGTGCCTTAAGAATTTGGTTGGCAAACAAAGGCATGATCGCTAGACTGATATTGGAAGTTTGAACGAATGGTATCATGCAAAGGATCTTATCCACGCCAAGGTTGGTAGTCTTGCACCCCAATTCTACCAAAAATATATTCTCGGCAGATATTGGCTCCATTGTAGCCCTAATGGGTCATTCGGAATTGAGATAATTTAATAATAGACGAGCATCCTCACAATATTTTTGGCCTGATTGATGATAGAGCATTGTATTTTGAATTATTTCTCTGCAATAATTCTGATCTATTAAACAAAGATTGCATGACCAACACCGAGAGAAGAAAAATTAGATCAGTGGAGTACAAATCCAATCAAGGGTTGAATCATGTTGTTTGCAGAGAGTGTATCCTAGAGGAATCGACATTGAGGATGATGTGTTCTTAGAACCAGAAAATTACACCAGATCGAGGAGGGCGCGCACTGAGAACAATCCTTGTGGAGAGAAGATGACTGAGCATGCTAGTTTTTGTTGAACAATCCATCTTCTATTTTACACTGATGTAGATCGATTAAAACAATCTATAATTCCTGAGAAAAATCAGATTTGGTTCGAATCCAAGAAGAACGTTATTGATTCTCCTCGGACAGAATGAATGGACAAACGAACAGACATGACTATCTCCTTTAGCTGATTGCTGTTATTCAGAATCCTTTTGAGGGTATCGTCGCAGTGGGTGTGTTAACTCTATGAAAATCATATCATTGTTTGGGGAAATCGGGGTTCTAACCAGTGATCCGGTGATCTAACGATTTATTTCAGAGATAATCAAGAATGAAAAAAAAAAATTTATTTCCCTTTTTTTTTTAAATAAACCATTAACTGACCAATTTAACTGACACAGTGCGTCGACGTTTTTTCCTTGGCCTGTAGAGCTGGAATCTCCTTCTCACATCAGCTAATCTCCTCCTTAGATCAGCTGCATTAATGGACCTCTGATACCACAATAATGGCAGAAGTGTCCTCAGACACACACTTTTATTAAATAGGAAAAGAAATTACATATGAGAATTTGCAAGAGTTTACACACGAACACTCCAAAACTCTTGCAATGAGCTATATATAAGCTAAATGTCCTAACAAAATCTAGTTATGGATCACTTATTAAATAAACAAGTGTCCATTTACAATAAATGCTATTTTAACAATCTTCTAACTATACTCCTAATTTAGAGCCTAAGATATGACACCTTTCTAGAATCATATCTTTCACAACAATATTCTATTTCTAAATGTCTCCATTTATTAATCAAATATTCTAGATTATTAATTTATTATTCTAAATTAATAATTATTTTATCCTAACTTTTTAAACTATGATATTTGTATTTTGGATCATCTAACAAAGAGATGTTGAGTACTTTCATAATTTTTTTCACAAAGTGGACACCTAAATGGACCCTAAAAACCTCTTTTCAATAGATTTTTTTTTGTAAGAATCGTCCCATGCATAAGAATCCAGGATAATAAATTAATTTTAGGGAGACCATCCGTGTTCTAGATATTGATCCACCAAGATGATATTTTAGGGAGACTTGACTATTCAAGTAATTCTCTATAACCTTCTTTGACTATATATCCCTTTGTTCCATAACCATGACTGTCATGTGTGGTATTATGGAGAGGCGAATCCCATCTTAACACTCCAAAAATAAATTGTGCTTGATTCTGGAGTAGGGGAGGGCAGTCCCTAGTATTCCAGCTCTTCCAAGCGCCATTATTATTCCATTTTGAGATGTTTTCAAGTGTCATTTTTTGTTGTTCCTTCAACCAACTTTTTAACTCATCTATCTCGAAGATCTGATTAAGAAGGGGACATCCCAAGATAGTATCCTTCCATAGTTGAATATCCTTCCCATTACCCAGGACCCAGGAAAGATGTTGATGCATGAATGAAATAAAATACCTAAACAATTTCCATATTGGGGACCCATGCCTAATAGAGGGGATTTAATCAACACACCTCCTTTGTTTACCCATCTGATATGTTTTAATTATGGTTTTTTTCCACCATTCTTTTTGTCTTGTCATTATCCTCCATAAAAAATTCAATCCCATCGCTATGTTGAACAGTTTTGGGTCTCTAAATCCTATACCTCCATGTAATTTAGGTGATTTTACTATGTTCTAGTTCACAAGGTGAAATTTCTTGGATTTGGATTTTTCCCCTTGCCACAAAAATTTGTGGATTAGTTGGATCAAATTATTTTTTAATCCCTGAGGTGCCAATAATGAATAGAATTCAAAGAGAGGAAATGAAGAAAGCACTGACTTAACAAGTACCAAACGCCCAACCGGATTCAACCATATTTCCTCCCAAGATTCCATCTTCTCCCTGATTTTTTGTATCAGAGTGTGCTAATATTCTCCTAGGATGAAATTTAGAAAAATGGGTAGTTCTAAGTACTTAAAAATATTTCAATCAAATGAGATAGGAAATCTAAATATTTGGCTGATACTTATCACCCTTTGTGCACTAGAATTCCAAACATAAATATGACTTTTGTTATCATTGATAAGACCCACATAAACTTGAAGGAATTGATCCAGAACCATTTTAATTCCCATTATCCTTGAAGCCCCACATAATAATAATGTATCATCATCAAATTGGGAGTGATTTATATGCTTTACCCCCAAGGTGATGCAGAGACCTAGAATACTGCCATAGGAGCACTCCCATTCCAATATTCTATTAAGGGATTCAACCATTAAAAAATAAAGTAAAGGAGAAAGAGGGCACCCTTGCTTGAGGCCTTTGGAGGCTTTAAATAAAGGGATCGACCTACCATTTATGAGTGGGGAAATCCAAGGGCTAGAAATACAAGCTAGAATCCATGAAATAAAATTTGTATCAAATCCAAACTTTTGCAACACTGCCTTAAGAAAATATTGATTAACACAATGAAATTCATTTTCCATGTCCAATTTTATGACCATTCTCGTTTATCCTCTCTTGTAGCTAGAATGAATTACTTCCTGCACTAAGATGATATTATCCCAAATTTTACGATCTGTCATAAAACAACCTTGATTGGGTAGAACTAGAGAATTAAGGTGGGGTTTTAATCTATTAGCAATTATCTTAGCCATAATTTTATAAGAGACATTACATAAATAATTGGGCCTAAATTTTTCAAAGGATGAGGATCATTTTTATTTCGGAAGAAGGGAAAGGAACAAAGAGTTTGTAGATCCTCCCATTCTTCTAGATTTATGAACATATCTCAACATTCTGATGAAGTCAAAATTGATGATTCCAACATCTCTTGAAGAAGTGAATGGTGAATCCATTAGGACTTGGGGATTTATCAGGGTGAAATTGATTTATTTCCTAAATAATTTCATCCTCCTCTATCTGTCCATTTAACTTTTAATTATCCTCCTCATAGGTTAGATATGGGAGGTGGGAGAGGAAAATATTACTCAAATCATTTTCCAAAACACTATATGTAGAATATAATGAACTATAATGGGAAGAAGTTTTTCTTTTTATTTTATCAAAGTCTTGGATTGTTTCCCTTTCTTGATCCTTTATTTCCTTAATGTTGTTTGTCCATTGTCTCATTTTATCTTTCTTATGAAAGAAGGTCATTTTTTTATCTCCCTCTTTTAACCAGAGACTCCTATATTTTAACCTCCACGAAGTTTCTTCCTCATGTATTGCTTTGATATACTCCCTATGTGCCTCCTGCTCTCTTTTGATATTTGTTGGATGAACCTCTACGATTTCAAGTTCTATATATATTTCTTCCAACTGTTTTTTATTTTCCAGTACCTTGAGATGAAGAGGACAAGAAACGTTTTTTGCCCACTACTTAATTGCTAATTTAGTAATCTTTAGCTTCTATTCCTAGATGTGCGTCGGGGGAAATTTTATCCATTGACCCCAAGTATAGGATATTAGTGAGAAGAATTCATTCCTTTCCATCCATGAGGGGTTGAATTTAAACGTAATATGACCCAAATTAACCTCACTTTCATACACCAGGGAGATAGGCCTATGATCGGAACTCACCCAAGGGAGACTATGAGAATAGAAATACCCTTTGGAATATATTAAGGAAGAACTAATGACAAACCTATCTAATCTTCCAGCTATATTCCCCGGACTTGCTCTTCGGTTATTCCAGGTAAAGGACCCTTTCTTTGGTGGAACATCATACAACTCAAGAGTAGAGATGACATCATCTAGATTTTCCATGAATTGATATCGAACAATTGATCCCCATAATTTTTCCTTCAATGTTCTTGTGATATTAAAATCTTCAGCCAATATACAATTGTGGGAGAAATCCCCATTTTCCAGACTCAAAAGAGAATCCCAACAATCAATTGTTTCCCTATAATTTGTGGGAATGTACACATTAATAACATAAATGAACGTACCTGTAGAAATCATAGATAGTTTGAAAAGCAACCAATTCTCCGCTTGTATAATATTCACCAATTGAAACTAATATGAGTTCCCTATCGTACAGAGACCACCAGAGGCTCATTTTGATCCAATGGTCAAACTTATACCTTTCTTCCAAATTTTGTTCAAGTCTTGGAGAGAATCATGCTCCCTGAGATTCATCTCCTTGTGTAGAAGTATAGATGGCTTCTCTTCTCTAATTAACTTTCCTACATCTTCCTTCTTTTCTTTACTTCCTAAACCTATACAATTCCAGGAGACAATTTTCATCATTTACTTACATTTTGGGGATCCCTCCTTTAGAGGGATGAGACGTTATGCATTATGAATGAGGGCCTTGATGCTTCCCTTGTTTTATTTCTTTTTTAGGACTTCCCACAAAGTAGTCTGAATTCCCAGTTCTTTTTCTCTATATGTTATTGTTTCCCTTTTATTTAGGTTAGATTTTCTACCTACTTTTCTTGTTGTGATCGGATGAGAGACTACATAGTCATATTCACTCACAGGTTCTTCCTAATGTCCCTCTTCAAGAATCAACTGAATATTTGAATCCCCGATGAAGGTTTCGAAGGAATTCGAGTGGTGGAAGGGTCCCCTCTGTTTGAGATAGGTATTTATTTTTCTCTTTCAGCCAGATCTCCTACTTCCAGTTCTTCCTATGTTGGGGTCTCATTTATTTTCTCATTTTATCTTACTTATTCATTTCCTCACTCAATATTTTCCAGCCCATCATACCTATTTTGGGTGGATTCCTCCTTCTATGAAGAGCTTGGAATTCATATTGAAGAGTTTTCCCTACTTCCCCCCTGATCCATTTGTTGAGCGGGAACCACAACTTTCCCTGTTGCTTTCCTCCTTTTTGGTTGTTGCCATTGATCCTAGATTTTCTCCTCTAAAGAATCCTTCTTGTTCTGAGGATATTTTTTTTCAAAGTGCCTGTATTCATGATAGGCTTTGCATTTGAAAGGAAGTTTCCCATATTCAACCTTCTGAATATAGGGCCAATTGTCCAAGGTTAAATGAATGTATTTTGGTAAACCCTTTTCTAGATCCAATTCTACACAAATTATTGCACGATCTTGGATCCCATCTCATGGTTCGACACGATCAATATATTTCTCTAGAGAGTTTCCTATATTTTTTAGAGTTTCATCACTCCAGCAATGTAAGGGAAGGAAAGGGAGAATTTACCCAAATCAAAAATACTCAAGGGATTTCATTATCAAGGCTGAAATATGGAGTCCACTTGTTCAGATACATTCCTTTGGAACCCATGAAATATGGACCAATTTGGAAAATCAAATCTTGATCTTTTTTTTTCAAATAAGAATACGAAGAAACCCTTTCCACAGAAAGAAAATGGCATTTTCCCATGAATCGTCTTTCTCTAGTTCAAGTCTAACCAATGATTCAAGTCTCTGGGAGAGGGAAAGATACCAATAAACTTCCCAATAATCCCATTCTCGTCAAGACAAAGGGAAAAAGGTCTTGCTGAAGAAGAATGCACTAGTACTTTCGGGATGTCTTCCACTATTTTTTACAAATATGGTGGGGGATTTCTTCGAAACCTTAGAATATGAAGAGATCAAATATTAGAATGCTGCAATATCCGGGGGCGGAGGATAATTCGGGGGGAATCCCCCCCGGTGTCGAAATCATAACTGAACACACCTTGAATGCGATCGTTACACAGAAACCCTAGCTACATAAAAAAATTCGCTCGAGTCACCTTTTTACTATTAAATTTTAGTGAATATTTTTTTTTCCATTTTGTTTAGAAGAAAGTTAAATTTCTTATGATTTTCACTTTTTCCAATTTATCATAAAAAAATTGCTGAAATTACTGCTTTTAATGTAAAAAAAAATTCAACATTCTTGAATAAAAAAAACGAACTTGATTTTGTAATGTTAACCATTAATATTTGCAATTCCATTAATTCAACATTTTTACCTAATTTTAAACAAAAAATTGTTGATTTCCCTTCCCAAAATCAAATTTATAAATTATTTATATTATCACCTTTGTCTAAAGCTTTTTGTTCCTTACATCTTGCAAAACTTATCTCAATATTCTTTATATATACTTCCATTTGTTTCATGACATATTTTTAGGTACACCCTCTCCATTAATATTTTTTATACTTCCATTTGTTTCATGACACATTTTTAGGTACACCCTCTCCATTAATCTTTTTTATACTTCCACTTGTTTCATTACATATTTTTAGGTACACCCTCTCCATTAATCTTTTTTTCCCATTGTAGTCACAATTTGTTTTTCTCATCAAGAATATTCTTCCATTCATAATGAAAATCTATCTTCGTAACCTTAGTGGCCATACCTCTCAATATGCTTAAAAAACCCTCATTTTATTTATCATGTAATATTTTTGAAAGGACATTAACCTTCAATTCAAATCTCAATATCCCAACCAAAATAATATTGAAAGAACTAGGAGCATTTGGGATCTCCTCGACAATATCTTGGTATATAATTTATTTCCCCTCATTGCTTCATTTTGGTGGAGGTATTGGTTACATATGCTTCAAATACAACAATAATGAAGCATTAAGGTCTATAAATATGTTTCATGTTTTAAGTCAATTGGGTCTAGTAAGGTGGTTGAGAGGAGTGTTATCCTCCCCACCCAGGTTCAATTACATTAATTTCATTCAAGGATGAAAAAAAGTACGTATCCAATTTAATCGACCCTTTTTAACAAGGGTGAACCAAACCAAAATTCAAAATAGATACAACAAAAAAACCCCATACAAGGAAGGAACATGCCCACCAAGATATTAACTTAGGTCTTGTTGATAAAAAAATTGGTCACCTTGATTTCTCTCGCTTGGAATAAATAAATAAATTCATTTTGAAAGAAATTTTTTTTGAACGATCATAAGTTCATGGCGTATCCCTCACTCCTAGATTTGTCACTCATTTTGTGGATTCAAAATCCGAGTTCATATGCTCAAGATATCCATGTTTTTGTCCAACTACCCAAAGAGCATTGATAGCCTCCATACTTAGCCATTTTCAAATTCCTCTCTTATATTTTAACTTCTCATCTCATTTCGTTCTTGGTTTCCTTTCACTTATTTCTCTTGTACTTAGTTTCTAAGTATAGACTTGGTATAAATCTCATTTATAGACTTCATCTCATTCTCAAGTCTAAGTGTCTCAATATCTAAGTTACATTTGTAATCCCACACTCCTTTCACTTAACCCTTTTTCTTATTACTCTCAATCCTCTTATTACTCACAATCATCCATACTCCTCTTATTACTCTTAGTTTTCCATACTTAGTTTTATTTTGGCACATTGGGGGTTTCTATGCCCCTTCCTCTTCTTATATCTCACCTCACTGTGTCATGACCCTAACTATCTTCCCTAACCCCTACCCCCACGACCTCCTACCTCACCCAATTCTCTATCCTCCATGGGTTACCAAGATTCCTCTCTCCTCTGTGGGTTCTCCCTCCATACCCTCCATACTCCGCCAACCCTCCATTACTCCTCCTCTCTTCTCGTCCTCCCATTCTCCTACATAACTTATTTCCTAAGTTTAATTCAAGATATGTTAACCAATCACGTGATGACATGTGGCGACCAACAACACGATGACATGCGATGACCAATAACACTATGACATGTGGAAACCTATCACAGTGAGACACATGGCGATGATTGGGTGATGGAAAGGATGCTTAATAGGTGTTGATTGGGCAAGTGGGCCATCAAAATTTTATTAAAGTCATGAATTTCCAAAGGCTCGATCTCCATAGTCTCCTTTTGTTTCACATAATTCATATGAATGAATTTTCTATATAAACAATAAATTATCAATATCAACAATGCATGTGGGATTTTATTTAAAAGGGAAAATTTTGATGAAGAGCTAGGATTGATTCACTAAATTGGATGGATAGCTTCTGAGCAACGATTTTCCAAAGGTCATAACTTGAGATCTAGGCATCGGTTTTGGAAAAAATATACCTATTTGGAAAGGTAATTCGATGAGGAAGATGATGGAATGGGTTTCAAGAGATGAAGTTGGATATAATTCTTCCAGAAATTAAAATATCAGTCGGGTGTATTTCAAGACTTATCTCGAAATTGTTTTTGGTACCTCGACTTCACGAGTGTGTATCTTGAGATATAGACATCCAAATTGCACTAAGAGGACTCGTTGGAAATATGGAATGATGAATATTAATTCTGGAATGGTTTCCAAGACTGATATTTCATCTATCATGCTTAGAAAATTAAAATATAGTCAACTTTTTTCTCAGAAAGTCAACTTCAAAATTTGGAAATAAAAGTTTATTAATTAACTTTTATTAAAGGTTAAATTGGGTTCCAGTTCTAGGCATGAATATCAAAGCTCATATTTACCAAAAGGATTAATTCATCGCACCAAAATGAAAAAAAAAAAAAAAAAACTAACTGAAAAGCGGTTGCTATAGAATGAAGACAAGAATATGTAAAATGCATTCAAAAGGCCGACAATTGTGGCTGGAGGCATCTAGATATTTTGCTATAGAAGTCTTATGCTTGAAGCAAGTTTTACCTTTTTAAATATTTTGTAAATTAGCATTCTTGACTTTCCTTTCATCTTTCCCTTTGCTAGAATCTTTCCAAAGAGGTTTTCTATGTAGTTTTGCTAGAGGAATATCTTGGTCAAATCAATTCTTTATTTAAATTCTTCAATCTAGTTTCATGACATTTTAAGGCCAGAGGAGCAAAGTCCCTATTTGTAAGAAAAAAATGAAATATAATTATAGTTTATCTATTTGTCATTAATATTGTTGAGGTTGCTGAGACAATTTTCCTTTTCTAACATTGTTAAATTTGTCACACATGGTATGTTATTATTGACTCCTCCACAAAGAGCTATTTATGGGCATAACTTTAATGACCTCTCAAGACTTGATATTTTGAGTGTGAGATGTTTAGACTCTAGAGTGTGCCTATCATATTCTTTATTGGTTTTTAATGATGCACTTTTATAAATTTCTTTGATGATATGTTCACCTTTGTTTTTACATTCTTCTTGCAAATTCATAGTTGTTGTTGAGTTCATATTATTTTAAAAGGAAGGAAAGATGTCTGTTGAAACCAGATTATGTACAAATCTCTTTCAGTTATGTATATTCATCTCTTTTTATTTCTACAAATGAAAATGACGTGCTTAATAAGAAAATATGTTGAATGAGAGAATTATTGGAATATTTTTTGGTGTTTTGTATTTAGCATCCATTTATTACATTCTAAGGCCATACACATAATCTTCTGGTACAACAACAAAAGAGTACCACTTCTACAAAAACACAGGGGGATATTTTATCCTCGTGAGGTTTTTGTTTGGATCTTAACCAATGTAAACATCAATGAGTCTTCATCACAAAAATCACTCCAAGTTGCCACTAAACCACATCCTAATAAACTTTAATTAGGGGTTATATTTATATAGAGATTAGGTTTAGTATATTAAAAGGTTATATTAATATAAGGATTAATGTACTAGAATAATTGCATCTTAAGTATAAATCTATTAAACATCAAGAAAGATAAAAAATCTCTCAAGTGCAAAAATCTCAATGTTCAAATGATTTGAGACTAAGATGAATTAAAACCAATTTAGTTTTTAGTTTTTTTTTTACTCTTTTTTTCTTATTTTTGTATATCAATTTTTTTCCACATTAATTATCATACATATTTTTTTATCAATTTCATTTCATTAGTAATACACCAATCTACAAAGCTACAAACAATGGAACAACTCTTCCATCTTGAGCTATAAAATCACCTCATTTCTCTTGTTGTAATTACAAGATCATTTAAAATGAAGCTCGTTAACAACTCTTCCATCTTGAGCTATAAAATCACCTCATTTGTCTTGTTGTAATTACAATATCATTTAAAATGAAACTTGCGAAGAAAACCACATTACATTTAACTTGTTACATCAATGGATTGTTAAGGTTTCTAGACTTATATTAGTCGTAGATATTGTTATTTTATTGGAACATACCCTTTAAGGCATAATTATTAATATATTCGCATATGATCTAATAATAATAAAAATATTATATGTGATTATATTAATATGAGAGTTAAAGGTTAAGGTTGTCAATTATATTAAGGTTTACAAGTTAAGGGCTAAGATTAAGGGTTATATTAGTATAATATATAAAGATTAGTAGTTACATAAGTATATTGTTAATATATTAAGAATATGTAGGGATATGCGTTTATATATTAGGAGTAAGGTGTTTCATTAGGTGTTAAGATTTATATTAGGGGTTATTATATCATGATGCTATAGTAATATAAGGGTTATAGAAACATGTATGGTGTTGGCCATGAACACATTTGTTTTATATTTAATATGGAACATTCATGAGGTAATTAAAGTCATTAAAAGTTCCACATTGTCTCGAATTATAATTATTTTATTAGAGCTTATCTGGTACTCAATCTACTGGTACACAAACTACTAATACTCAATATATTGGTATGCCGAAAGACTATTAGGAGAAGTTGGATAGAAGATCAATGAGAAGATTTGAATCTACATGGCAGATTCAGTGTTACTGAATGTGTCAGGAGAATATACAACCAAGGAACTATGGAAAAAATTGGAGAATTTGTATCAATCAAAGTCCCTGATAAACAAGTTGTTTCTTTGAAAGAAGTTTTATCATCTTAGGATGGAATATGGAGATTCTTTGAAACAACATCTAACTGCCTCCAATACTCAGGTAAGTCAACTTGTCTATGTTGATGTTAAGCTTGCAGAAGAAGATAAATGTATTACCTTGTTATGTTCTTTGTCAAACTCCCAGGATAATCTAGTTGTAGCAATTGGTAGTACCACTAAATCTGGATTGAAGTATGAAGATGTAGTTTCATCCTTGTTATCGAGAGAGATGACTTGGAAAAGCATAGATAATCAAAGAACATGTGCTTTATTTGTAAGAGTTTGTCCCCAAGATAGGAATCAAAATAATTCTTTGAGGGGGGGATCTAAATATAGAGGTAGATATAAATCTCTAGGAAAATCTTTGAGGAAATGTTGGAAGTGTGGTAAATTTGTACATCATAAGAAATATTGTAGGTATAAGAAGGTTGATAAAGAAAAGGGATATGATGATGCCTCTTCCACAGAGGCTAAAACCTCCACAAAAGAATGGGGTGATGTGTACCTGGAATATACAAGTACACATGCATATTATGGTCTATGGTTAATCGACTCAGGTGCGTCATTTCACATGACTCCTCATAGGGAGTGGTTATGTGAATATGAAAAGTATTATGGTGGTGATATATTCCTAGGAGATGACTCGATGAACAAAATCATGGGACATGGAAGAGTTAAGTTGTTGTTGAAATATGGAAGGATTAGAACTCTCCCTAGAGTTCTGCACTTTCCAAATCTATCCAAGAGCCTAATATATATAAGTATGTTGGATGATGCATGTGTGGATACTTTATTAGGAAAGTGAACTTGAAAAATGGTACGAGTAATGGTGTTGATGAGGGGAGTTCAGTGTGGAACTATGTACAAGTTGTTGGGAAGTACTTATATTGATGGGTGTAATAGTTCTATAATTTTCCATGAGCAGAGAAATAAAGAAGATAGGATTCATATTATCCCTAGAAAGAAAACCATGTTATGGCATCAAAGACCAGAACATATTGGAAAAAAGGGCCTTTAGACACTACATGGTAAAGGTATGGTTGAAGGTATGTCTAATTGCACCCTGTATTTTAATTTCTTTGAACATTGCATATATGGTAAACATAATCAAGTAAGATTCACATATGGTTCTACAAGAGAAAAGGGGACCTTAGATTTGATACACAATGATGTGTTCGGACCTATTCATGTTACATCACTAGGTAAATATGTGTATTATGTTTCATTCATAGATGATTTCTCAAGGAACACATGGATTTGTTTTCTTAGGAAGAAATATGAGGTATTTGATAAATTGAAAGAGTTAAAGGCTTTGGTAGAAAATTAGATAGAGATGAAAGTAAAGGTGTTGAGGATACATAAAGGTGGATATTTTTGCAAGAATTAGTTTGAAGAGTTCTGAAAGAAGTACGGTATATAAAGTCATAATAATACTCCATACCCACCTAAACAAAACAAGGTTACAAAAAGGATGAATATGATGTTGATGAAAAAAACAAGAAGCATGCTCGATGGTGTCGAGTTAGGACAAGAATTATGGGCAGAGGCAGTGTGTATTGCATGTTACTTGGTAGATAGGTCACCCTCATCAACGTTGGTGGAAAAAAATCCACATGAGGTACGGACTGGTAAGAAACCCTCTCTTGAACATCTCAAATTGTTTGGTTGTGATGCTTATGTACATGTTCCAAAGGAAAATAAGAGTAAGTTGGATAATAAAGTTGAAAAGTGTATATTTATTGGTTATAAAGATGGTATGAAAGGTTATAATCTTTGGAACCTGGAAATAAATAAGGTTGTTGATGGTCGGGATGTTGTTTTTAGAGAGGTTAAATATGTTCCCAAACGAGAATTCCTATCGAGGGAAGAACAACCTGAGAAAATAGAGTTTGAGTTGGATGATCCAAAATATGACTCAACAGAAGAAAATGAAGCAAAAGAAGAAGAACCTCATAATCCAATATTGAGGACATCGATGAGGGAAATAAGGAAACCAAAAAGGTATATTCCACCTAATTTTTGTGCTAATTTTTATTTATCGATTATCAATGATGATCCCAGAACTATCAAGGAAGCAGTGAATTCAGAGGATAGTAAACTCTAGAAGAAAGACATGGTTGAATAGATAGATGACTTGGATAATAATAAGGCTTGGTATTTAATTGAGTGTCCAATTGGAAGAAATGTGCCATTGGTAGCAAATGGGTGTTTAAGAAGAATTCGAATGCAGAAGGAAAAGTGGAGAAATACAAAGCTTGGTTAGTAGCAAAAGGTTATTCCCAGGTAGAGGGAATTGACTTTGGTGAAATTTTTTCTCTTGTTTCCAAGTTAACTTCTATTAGATTTCATTTATCTGTTGATGTTGTTTTTTTATTTTGAAGTAGAATATATGGATGTAAAGGCAAAATTCCTACATGGGGATTTGGAAGAAAAAATCTGCATGAAGCAAAGAGAAGGCTTTGTAGTGAAGGGAAAGAAATAGTTGGTCTGTAGGCTAAAGAATTCAATATATGTTCTGAAGCAATCACCTAGGATGTGGTACCAAAAGTTTGACACATAATTCCTTGGATTTGGATTTGTGAGAAGTAGGGTTGATCACCATGTATATTCCAAGAAAGTTGGTAATCACTTGATTTATGTAGTGTTGTATGTCGACGACATGTCGTTGGTAGGAAATAACATGGATGTTATCAAGGAGGTGAAATAACAGCTATCCTCCAAATTTGACATGAAGGATCTTTGTGCTACTAACTTCATTCTAGAAATGGAGATTAAAAGAGATCTCACAAATAGGAAACTCTAGTTGAATCAAATAAAATATGTCAAGACAATATTGTTGAGGTTTAATATGCAGGGGTGTAAATCGGTCAAGGTTCCTATTCTTGTAGGTGTAAATTTATATGCAGAGTAGTGTCTCAAGACACAGAAAGAGGAAGAGGACATGTCCCATTTTCTATATGCTAGTATGGTTCAAAGTTTTATGCATGAAATGGTTTGTACTAGATCATACTTTGCACACGCAGTGGGAGTTTTGAGTAGGTATATTTCAAAACCAAAGAGCATTGAAAAATAATAAAGAGGATTTTTAGGTATTTGTGTGGAACTAATAGTTATGGATATTGCTACCAAGGAAGACTAGGATTGGACATAGTGTTGGAAATGCATGGTTTTGTTGATGCAAACCAAGATGGAGATTTGGATCATAGAAGATCTACAAGTGGTTTTGTATTTAACCTATTTGGAGGAGAAATTAGTTGGATGAGAAAAATATAGGTTGTAGTGGCACTCTCAAATATTGAATTTGAATACATCGTAGATAATCATGAAAGCATGGAAGAAATATGGTTACATATATTGTGTTCGTGTATTGGGTTGGTAAAACAAGCAGTAATATTAAATTGTGATAGTCAAAGTGAAATCTTCTTGGAAAACAACTCATATTATCATTCAAAAAAAAATCATATTGATGTTCAGTATCACTTTGTGAGAGACATGGTTGAATACAAGGTGTTTTTGGAGAAGGTTGACACTTTGAAGAATGTTTCATATTCATTGACAAAGTTTGTGAGCACAGAGAAGTTCTCATGGTGTAGTGATCTGGATTTATGCAGGAACACAATGAAATACAAAAATACACATAAACACAGAGATGCAGTGGAAGTAAAACTGCATTTCATTAACAACAAATGACTGAAATATGCTTACAGACATAATGGAAATAAAATAGCTCGGGCGTTGGTAGCTTATCTCTGATAAGAGATGTGGAAGCTAATGTCCTCTGAACTATGTGTTACAATGAGGCTTAAAGGCCTATATATTATTGAGAAACAATGGAAATCCCTAAACATCCAAAAACCTAACCCTAGGAGATGAAACACCAGAATATGGGCCATGTCAGGGTAAATTGGTACATCAATTTCTCGGGGTCATAACTTTGGCATCCTATCGTTGTTTGATGCACATGCTACATCGTTAGAAAGATCTATCCAAGGACTATACTTCTGACTATGAATATCAATTTTGAAATAGACTTATATTATCCAGAGCATTGATGCCAAAAAGCATCGTTTAGGACCTCAAAACGGCTCCGTAAGTTTAGGACTCGAAAAACTACTTAAAATAGTAAATTGTGCTACAATTAAGGAAACTAACAAACCGAAAGAAAAAATGGTGTGGGTCCAAGTGGAATAGGTGGGTGGCCACCCATATCCACCTGGATCATTCCTCCCCCCTTAGGAAGCAATGGTCCCTATTGCGTTGAGTTCCTCCATGCAATGAGGAAACTCCTACTCAACTTGGTCCCTAGTGAGCCACTTGCCTTGGTGAAGGAGTTGGCCTACTTTGACAACTCGATATAGCTAGATCTTCTGTTGGCAGGTGTTCTTGATCTGTGTGTCCATAATCCAATCATTTTTGGCTTGTTCCATGCAATCTAGGTTTAAGTCTGTTGGTGTGAGTTGTTCTACCATGTCGGATGTGTCCAGTAGAGGTGGAAAGTAGGGTCGAAGGCGGTCCCCATTGAACACTGGGCGTAGACCAAGGAATGGTGGAATACTGAGCTCAAAGGAATTGTCCCTTGTAGCCTTGGTGATGGTGTATGACCCATATTGGAGCAGATGAATCTTGCGGTAGGGTCCACTGAGGCGCTCCTTTTGCAAATGTAGCCACACTTTATCACCCACCTGGAAGTTGTGTGGCACTCGATGTTGATCATGTTGTTGCTTGTACTTAGCATTGGCTCTATCCAATATGTCATGAACCTGTTGGCAGATGTGTTGAATGCGCTTAATGAAGTTGTTTTCCTTGTCAGCCTCAGACTGGACATGGGATGAATTTGCCTGAGTAGCCGCAAATGGCATGGCTATGTCAATGGGACATAGTGGCTGGAATCCCAAGCCCACCTGAAAGCGGATGTGGTTGGTTGAGATATGGAGAGCTCGATTGTAGTTGTGTTGTACATACGGGAGTCTCTCATCCCATGTGTGTGGATTCTTTGAGTTGTACATGTGCAGAATCTATACAATCATCCAGTTGACAACCTCTGTCTGGCCATCAGTTTGTGGATGGAAAGTTGTGGACTTTGTGAGCTTGGTGTCCAACATCAACCAGAGGCTGGACCAAAATGTACTGAGGAACCTGTTGTCCCGATCTGAGATGATAGTCTATGGGATCCCAAAGTGTACCCACACTCGTTCAAAGAAGAGTTTAGCAGAGTCTTTTGTTGTGATATTCTTCTTGCAAGCCATCATAATGGACATCTTCGAGAATCTGTGGATGACCAAAAAAACACAGTCATTTCCATGATTAGTAGAAGGAAGGATCGACATGTAATCCATGGAGATGGATTCCCAAGGTCGACTAGAGGTAGGAAGCAGAGTATAGAGGCCTTGTTTCTTGATGGTCGGTTTGGAAATGACGCAAGCAGTGCAGGAATTGATGTAATTCCTAACATCCTATGGAATGTTCATCCAATAGAAATACTTTTGCAGTACTGACACAGTTTTCTCGACCCCAAAATTCCCAACAACCTGACTATAGTGCACCTCCCAAATCAGCTTGGCATGCTTAAAGGAACACAAAGGTGTCCCAGGTGACATAGTAGGGCATCCTGGAGGTGAAAATTAGGAAGTTTCTTACCCTCCAAGAGTTTATTGTATGTGTGGATGAATTCTGGATCACTTTTGTAGAGAAGCAGCCAATCAAAAGTCTCATGCCCACAAGAGTTGATCACCATGGTTAGCGCCATGATAGGTGGTCGACTGAGGTCGTTTGCAACATTATTGGTGCTTCCTTTTTTGTACTTAATGTTCAAATGAAACTGTTGCAGGTATGTGGACCACTTATGATGGCGATCGTTCTGGAACTTCCCTTGTGTTTGTATGAACTATAAGGGTCGGTGGTATTTGTGGATGATTGTTTCCTTTCCCAAAATGTAATGCTTCCCTTGTCGACAAGCCTGCACAATGGAATACATCTCTTTTTCATAAGTGGGATACTTTTGGACTTTGTTGGAAAGTGTCTCACTGGGATATGCCACTGTTGAGTAAGGAATACCCCAATAGCATAGTCGGAGGCATCTGTCTCGATCTCAAATGGTTGTTGCAAGTCTGGTAATGTGAGCACTGGTGTAGAGCAGAGGCGATGCATCAAATATTCGAATGCCTTCTATTGAGATTCAAACCAAAAGAATTTTTCTTTCACTCCTCCCTTGGTGACTTGACTCAAGGGCCAAGTGATATGAGAGAATCCCAACACGAACCTGTGGTAGAAATTGGCAAGACCCAAAAAGCTACGAAGCTTTGTTAGGGTGGTTGGGGCTAGCCAATATTGAATGACTTGAATCTTGGTTGGATCCACATGCACCCCCCTCTCATCAATAATATATCCCAGATACTGAACTTGGGTCATGCCAAAAGTGCACTTCTCCATATTGGCACACAACTTCTGTTTAAACAGTGTTTGGAGGACCTATCAAATGTGGTGGAGGTGCTCTTCCCAAGTCTGGTTGAAGATCATAATGTCATCCAAGTACACCGCTAAAAATGAGTTGGTGAATGGTCGCAATATGTCATCCATTAGTCTCATGAAGGTTGCAGGGGAATTTGTCAAGCCAGAAGGCATGACCAACCATTCGAAAAGGCCCTCCTTGGATTTGAAGGCACTCTTCCACACATTAGAGGGTTCGATTGGTACCTAGTGATACCCAGACTTCAAGTCGATATTGCTGAAATATTTCTCTCCCTTGAGTTGGTCCATAAGGTCATCAATTTGTGGGATCGGGTACTATTCGAGATAGTGATCTTGTTCAGTTCCCGATGTAACGACCCTAAATTGATAAATGATTAAGATTATTAAGTAAGAGTTAATTAAAGAATAATTAAGGATTAACTAAGTAATAATAATCTGACTGAAGATCACATTTAATGACCTGTGACATAAATTTAAGAGATCAAAAAGAAAAGATATAATAAGAGTTGCGTATGCCCAGGGGGTGGCGTATGCAGAGCGGGATAGCCTAGAAATCCTGAGACGATAAAATATTAAAGGGGGAGGTTGTGGAGTAATTGCAGGAGTCGGCAGGGAGGAATAAGGGACGGGAAGAGGGGGATGTGCGCACCATTCGGCGGGGATGGATGTTGCGGACTTTATTGCTGAGCCAGTTGTATTGGCCGAAAACCATTGCATTTTGTTGTGAGCAGAATTTCTATGCACTGTGGTATTTGCTGTGCACTGTGGTATTGGCTGTGAGCCTGTTGTATTCCCTGTGGACTGTTGGCTTGCTGGGAGCAAGGAACAGAGTGTTCTGGACTGTGGCTTTTGATCAGGGGAGGCACAGAGTTGCTGGAGGTTTTGGGCACGGAGGGCCAAGATATCCGTAGATATCCTGGAGCTAGGTAGTTTTTCTAGTTGGCAGGGAGGACAGTAGTTTTGGGCAGTTATTTTCCTATTTGTGGTAGGGTTGATTTATGTAGCAGGGAGAAGAAAGGTAGCAGAAAAGAAAAGAGGCAACATAAATTAGCATCAGATCCAGGTACTTGTTAAGTTATGTATTTATTTCATACTATAAATCATTTAGTATTTATTGATAAATCCAAGTTACTGAAGTTGTTGTTATAAAAGTCAATATTATGTTATGAAGTTTTGTTTCAATTTACTTTCTTAAAATGTTTAGGAAACTTAATGACCCTTTTGTAATATATGGGCATTACATATTATATCAGAGCGTCTTAGTTCGAAAGCTGGGGCCTAAGGGACGAACCCAGGAGTGTTAACTCCAACCACACTTAACCTGTAGAAGATACGCGTTCAGTTTGACTAAATGGAACTGATACATGATACAGTATGGTATCCAAGCTATTGAGCATGGAAAAAAGAAGTCATAACGTAAATTTTATTTGGGCAATGTCGTTAATGAAGTTTCGGGTAGAATAGACACCTGAAATCGATGAAAATGTCGAGGGAAGCTTCTCTGGAAGGCTTGAAACTGGTAAGATTCAATAATTACGTGAACCGTACTAAATAAAATGCAAAAGACGTTTGTTAGACCTTGAAAAGGCCTACTTCACCTTGAACTTACCTAAATGAGGAACTATCAATGCGCAGTCGGAACAAGGAAATTTAGCAGATTTGTATTGCACAGGAGTAGTGTGAACTATTTGCCTATATTAAGCCTCAATGATTGTAATAATGTGAAAATTTCAAGAACCATAGACCCTTATAAAATTTCAAACGTGCCAAAGAGAGAACATTTTACATTACGTAATGTTTCATGAAAATTAACCATTATCTCAAAGAAGAGTTGTCTGTTACATGGGAGAACGGATCTGCGCCGTCAGATCTCGGACGAAATCCCATCAGTCGTTAGATCTAGACAAGTTGCGCAGGGTTTAAGCCCTAGCGTGCACAGGAGGAGTCATTGGGAATTCTGAGTCATCGGGGTTTTGTGAAGTTAGAAAATCGAGACCTTGTGGTTCTCGAAATCCTGAGAACGGATCCTAGCCGTTGATCTCGGTACGACACGTGTCAGCATTCTGGGAGGCGTTGGGATTTTACCATCAGAGATTTTAGAAGTGTAGAACCGTTGCATAAGGAAATCGTGATTCACGATTTCCCGACGAGATCTGAGCCATCTGTTCACACGGGACACGTGTCAGGGATCAGACGAAAGTCGCAGATCGGGAAATCGGGGTCCCTGAGGACTAGGAATTCAGGACATCGTAAGTCCTAAAACCCCGAGAGTCAATCAGGATCGTCCACCTGCATGGACAGGTGGCAACCATCGAGAAACCATCGGCGTTTGGCCCCGTCGGAAAATCGGGAATCCCGGGGACATGATGTTTAGGCACTTTGAATTCGCGATCTGCGAAACCCCGATGAGTGGGGCCCAACTGTCGTCACGACAGAGAAGGAGGACATAGGCCTAGTGGAGGCCAGCTGTCAGCCAACCAGAGTTTGGGATATCGGGGTTTTCGAGGACATGGAAATCTCACAACAAGAAATCACAATCCGTGATTTCCCGATAAAATCAACACCATCCATCAGCGAGGACGCGTGGCGAGAGATCCCAGAAAGTCGGAGTTCGGTATATCGGAGTTTCCAGAGTCGTGAAACTCTTGCACAATGGAATCGTGATTCATGATTTCCCGATACAATCAAGGTCGTCCATCTGAGGGACAAGTGGCAACCATCAAGAACCATCGGCAGTTGGCCCCATCGGCATATCGGGAATCGGCGTATCGGGGATTTCAAGGACACGAAACCCTTGCATTACGAAACCGCAATATGCGAATTCTCGACACCATCATAGTCGTTGATACAAGGGACGTGTGTTCGAGGATCCGAAGGAGTCGGGATTTCGACATTTCGGGTTTCCCTCATATGAAGGAATCACGACCGGAGAAGTCGTGAAATCCCGAAACGCGACGGGCCCCACAACCATAGCGTTTGAGTGAGGAAAAGTGTCGGAAGGTCCAACCTTGCCGGGAGTTAATGACAGGTGGCATCGGAGATCGGGGGATCGGGAATCCTAAGGACATGCGCTCGTTGACATTGCAAACGTCGAAACCCCGAATCCCGATAGGGCGATACAAGGCCACGGTCACGGAGGCAGGCCATATGGACCAAGCGCATAGCGAAGGGGATAACAAAGAAAAGAACCCATCCGGAAAGTTAAGCACAAAATCCCGATAGCAAAATAAGTGGCCACGGTCTTGTGAACATGGTCATATAGACCAAGGTATAGTCGGTAAGGGGCTAACTCTTAGAAACCGAGCCCATCAGGAATCGAGAATTGGAGAGGTAAGGGGATCGTGACAGCGAAAAGTCCGAAACCCCGAACTCCGATATAGAGTCGGAAATAAGCCACGGTAGGTGCAAAGGCCGTGACGAAGGAAGATAAGGCTGTGGATTGGGGCATTCGACAGTGAATCCTGAGGGGAATTTGAAGGGCCACTTTGGCTCAGACGAGGGGAGCTTGAGGAAACCAGACAAGCACGTGGAACCCAGGCGTGCCGGAATCCTTGGGTACTCGTTTAGTCTTTTTTATTATATTTATTGAAAATTGTGAGAAATATTATGAAATAGATTAAATTATTTAGTATAAAGAAATTATATAAATATAGGAATGAGTTAGTATAAAGTTAAAATGGATTAAATTAATGTAAATAATAATTTTAATTCAACTATGTTATTAAAGTGTAAGGTTAGCCCACCTTAAAGTTTGATGTTGACCAAGCTTAGATGCTTAATCCTAACCCAAAACCGAGCCAATTCCCCTTATGGAGTAATGTCTGTTTACAGACAAGTAAAGAAAACTTACGCCTAACCCTATTTCTAAGTTTGAGTAGCACCAATTTGAAACGTCCTGGGACTCACCCTGATAGCTTGGGTGATGCAGGTTAATTCATACCAGATGGTCAGGACTCGAAGAGGTCGAGGCCGGGGAGCGTCGTCACGGGCACCACCCGCACCACCACCACCACCACCACCACCACCACCATCGCCCGAACTAGCTCTCATACTACGCTCGTTAGAAGCTATTAACGAGAATTTAAAAGGGCGCCAACCAACAGGCACTGAAGTGGAACCCCCACCATCTGGAATGGGTAATCCAGAAGCATCAAGGGATTTAGGGGGAGGACTTCCACCTGAAGACATCACTCGAGAGTTGCAGAAAATCAAACTTTCAGAGTTTGTTGGGGGTCGCGCCAGTGAACGCGCAGAAGCATGGTTGGAAGGCATGACAAGGTGTTTTGCCTTAAGGGACTATGCGTCCAATTCAAAGGCAAAGATTACAATTTTCCAGTTAAGAGATAGCGCCTTGAACTGGTGGGGCAACTTAGAAAGACAACTACACCTTACCCCAGACACGGTATCTTGCTAACTCTTCTAGGAGAGGTTCCGAAGGAAGTATCTACTAGCATACTACGAGGAACAACAAGTAGGGGAATTTCATGCCTTAGTACAAGGAAACAGGACTGTGGAAGAATATGAGATCAGGTTTATGGAACTGGTTAAATACGTTTCATATTTGGACACTGACCAATGACAAGCAGAGCACTTCGTTTATGGATTGAACCCAAAGATAAGATATATGGTGCGAATGTGGAAACCATCTTCAGTGGTGGAGGCGGTAGAGAGTGTGCGTTACGTGGAAGAACACATAAACCTAACAGGGGGTATAAGATCGACATTTCCACATCGCCCTGGGTTCATAGGAAAGACCCCGAGGACATTTACTAGGGGAGGGGGCTCAAGGCCACCACCTTATGATAACAGAAATGTGCCAAGGACGGTAGCTGCAGGGATTTCAATGGCAGCTAGTGCAACACCTCATTCATCGCCAACGGTGCAGACAAGTCCACGACCATCTCGGGGAACAACTAGTAGGGGCAGAGGTTCTAGGGGAAGGAACTCATTTCAAGGACAAACATGTAGCAATGCACCGGTTCCACCTAGTGTCACTTGTTGGGGGTACGGGGGACCCCATTACCAGCGTGACTGCCCAGAGTTTCAACCAGGGTTCGTGCATAATGAAGGAAAGGCACCGATGGGGAAAGCAAGTAGAAGCCACCATATTTACGCAACGGTTGATAACCGCCAGGATGAACATCAATCCAACGTAGTGGAGTCGTCAGTTATGCTAAATTATGTTAATGTTAAGATTTTGTTTGATTCTGGTGTGACAGATAGTTTCATTTCACCATCTGCGTTAGAAAAGAGTGGGTTGGCAGCCTATGGGCACGATGACTTTAAGCAAGTCGAGATTGCTTGGGGGAAGAAACAAGATGTAGGACCTAGTGTCGATAATTTCATAGTAGACCTAGGAGTGTGAACTACCAAGTTGAAGGTATACATCACTGCTCTTGGGGCATATGACTTAATCATTGGAATGGATTGGTTAGCAGCTCATCGAGCCTTGATAGATTGTTTCACAAAGAAGGTGCTTTGTGTCAATGATGAAGGAAAACCGATAGAGGTGCAGGGTATACAGAGAAAAGTGTCATTACGCTTTATATCAACTATGAAGGTCAAGCGATGCTTGAGACAAGGGTGTCGACTTTATGTAGTGGAGGTAGTGAAAGAAAGGAAGGGACCCTCATTGGATCAGTACCCAGTATTTTCAGAATTTCAGGATGTTTTTCCAGACGAATTACCAGGATTACCTCCTGAGAGGGAGCTTGATTTTACCATTGAGCTAAAACCTGGTGCAGAACCAATATCCAAGACTCTGTATCGAATGACAACGCCGGAACTTTGTGAATTGCAAATGCAGTTGAAGGAGTTACTAGATTCAGGGCTAGTAAGGCCCAGTGTCTCACCTTGGGGCGCACCGGTAATTTTTGTAAAGAAGAAGGATGGATCCTTACGACTGTGTATAGACTACAGGGACCTGGACCGTGCTACAGTGAAGAATAGGTACCCAATGCCGCAAATAGATGACCTCTTCGATCATATGAAGGGAGCGGTAGTATTCTCAAAGATCGATTTGCGATCTGGGTATCATCCGTTAAGGATTAAGGAAAGTGATATCCCAAAAACTGCCCTTCGAACTCGATTTGGACATTACGAGTTTGTTGTAGTACCTTTCGGATTGACTAATGCGCCAGCAGTGTTCATGAGCCTCATGAAAGGCGTATTCCAGAAGTACTTAGATCGATTTGTACAAGTTTTTCTAGATGACATTCTCATCTATTCCAGAAATGAAAGAGAACATGAGAAACACTTGCGAATAGTGTTGTCTTGCCTAAGGAAGAACAAATTGTATGGAAAGTTGTCGAAGTGTTCCTTCTTCTAGAAAAAGATCCACTATTTAGGTCATATCATTTCAGGCGAAGGAATCTCGGTGGACCCAGAAAAGGTAAAGGCCATTCTGGAATGGCCAGTGCCGAAAAATGCACATGAGGCGAGAAGCTTCATGGGGCTAGCGGGTTATTACCGGAGATTTGTGGAAGGATTCTCAAAAATAGCGAAACCCATCACCACATTGAAACGCAAAGGGGTCAAGTATGAATGGATAGAAGAATGTAATAGTGCATTCATTGAGCTTAAGAGGTTACTAACTAGTGTGCCAATTCTACGAGTGCCAGATATGGAAAAGGACTTCATGGTCTGCACGGATGCCTCGAAATAAGGGTTGGGGGCCGTGCTAATGCAGGATGGAGGAGTGATAGCTTATGTGTCAAGAAATTTGAAGAAGCACGAGGAGTTATATGCAACCCATGATTTAGAGTTGGCAGCTGTAATTCTAGCTCTGAAACTTTGGAGGCACTATCTTGTGGGTCGAAATTTTGAACTCAAAACAGACCATCAAAGTTTAAAACATCTCTTCACCCAAAGAGATCTGAATGCCAAGAAAAGGCTATGGAGTGAGTTTATGAGTGAGTATGATTTTGGTATTTCATATATAAAGGGAAGGGAAAATGTGGTCGCAGATGCCTTGAGTAGGAGACCACGTATCTTCTCTTTGGTAAACTTAAAGGTCAGTCTGAGGGAATAGGTGCTGACACAACTACTAGGAGACAGTTGGTATTTAAGGGTTACTTCCAACCTCTAGAACGAGAGACAGTTAGATCCAAAGTATGAAGGATATAATCTAGAAACAGACGGATTGTTAAGATATCAAGGAAGGATGTATATCCCGGAGAATGGGGATATTAGAAGCATCATACTGAAGGAAGCCCATCAATCACTTTATTGTGCGCATCCGGGCGTGAAGAAGATGTGTGCAGAGATGAAGAAACTCTTATTTTGGGTAGGCATGAAGCACGATGTATTCCATTTTGTCGCCAGATGCCTAGAGTGTCAACAAGTGAATGCCGACCACCATCACCCGGCAGGACTCCTACAACCACATGATGTTCCTATGTCCAAATGGGAAGTCATCTCTATGGATTTTGTTGTAGGGTTACCGCTCACATCGCATAGACACAATTCCATTCTTGTGATAGTGGATAAGTTAACCAAGGGTGCTCATTTCATTCCGGTTAGAGACACTTACGATGTCACTGATGTGGCACGAGTGTTCATAAGTGAGGTTATCCGTTTGCACGGGATACCTAAAAATATCATTTCAGATAGGGACTCAAGATTCACATCTAGGTTTTGGACAAGTTTACAGCTAGCATTGGGGACTCAGTTGAACTTAAGCACAACTTATCATCCTGAAACAGATGGGCAAACTGAGAGAGTAAATCAAGTCATGGAAGACATGCTTAGGATGTACGTAATGGATAATCAAACCCAGTGGGAGAAGCACCTACCTATGGTAGAGTTTGCCTACAATAACAGTTATCATAGTTCCATCGGAATGCCACCATACGAATCTTTGTATGGAAGGCCATGCAGAACACCATTGAGTTGGGATAGACTAGAAGACCGAGTAACAGTTGGGCCAGAATTGATTCAAGAAATGGAGGAACAGGTGATTCAGATCAGGCAGAGACTAAAGGAAGCTCAGAATAGATAGAAAAGTTATGCAGATGCACACAGGACCGACCGAAGTTATGAAGTGGGGGACCAATTTTTCATCAGTATCAGGCCTAATAAGAGTACCATACGGTTCGGGAAGGGGACAAAGTTGTCACCACGGTTTATAGGGCCATTTAGGGTCCAAGAGAAAATTGGAACCGTTGCCTATCGTCTCGTACTGCCACCCCACTTTCATAAAACTCATAATGTATTTCATGTATCCGTTTTACGTCATTACGTTGTTGATGAATCACATAAACTAAATTGGAAATAATTGTAGGTATCGGACGTGGGAACCCTCACGGTCGAACCGTTACGCATATTGGACCGTAGAGTCCGACAGCTCAAAAACCATCTGGTAGACCAAGTTAAGGTCCAGTGGGACAAGTATAGTCCGGGATCTGCTACTTGGGAGGATGTTGAGACCCTACGGCGAGACTATCCTTCACTATTTTGACCACCTCAAGAACAGGATTCTCGAAGGTGGGGTATAGGTAACACCACCTTTTTGACTTAGACGGATAGGATTACCTGTGGCCTATACACTATATTTCCTAGTCACAGTGAAACTGTTTACGTGATATACTTAAACTTTAAACTTCAGAACTATAATGAATGTTTAAGTGTTATTGATGATGATGCATGTAATGCGAGCTATTATGTGAATGAAAATTTTATGAATGATTAAATGCTATTGATGATGATGTATATGATGCGGCATATTGTGAGAAAGAGAAATTGTTGAATGTTTA
>ML785674.1:69760-89182 GCA_009831015.1 Picea engelmannii | reverse complement strand
TTGCTGGAGGTTTTGGGCACGGAGGGCCAGGATATCCGTAGATATCCTGGAGCTAGGTAGTTTTCCTAGTTGGCAGGGAGGACAGTAGTTTTGTGCAGTTATTTTCCTGTTTGTGGCAGGGTTGATCTGTGTAGCAGGGAGCAGAAAGGCAGTAGAAAAGCAAAGAGGCAACATAAATTAGCATCAGATCCAGGTACTTGTTAAGTTATGTATTTACTTCATACTGTAAATCATTTAGTATTTATTGATAAATCCAAGTTACTGAAGTTGTTGTTATAAAAGTCAATATTATGTTATGAAGTTTTGTTTCAATTTACTTTCTTAAAATGTTTAGGAAACTTAATGACCCTTTTGTAATATATGGGCATTACACCCGATAGTCAATGTAGAGTCTCCAAGTCCCATCCTTATTCTACACTAGCACGATCGATCTCCCATAGGGCGATGAACTCAGCCGGATGTGACCTTTCTGTAATAGCTCCTGAATCTGCCTCTTGATTTCGTCATTCTCCAAAAAAGAGCATTGATAGATTGGTCCATTGGGAAGTGACACACCTAGGGTCAGATCAATGGGGTGCTTGACTTGTCAGTGTAGAGGCACCCCTACGGGGGAGGTGAAGATGTCCTCATACTCCTCCATGACCTTATCCGTCTATTGTTGTGATCTGAATGGATTTTGCATCCTCAAGTTATATGATCCAATGGTACAATGGTTATGGGTATACTTCGCTCTTCACATGCTAAGATCTTTACGATACTAAGCCTTTTTATATTTATTTCCACACATGGTGCATTATGCTATGTTAATATATCATACATATGATATATGGGAATGTTGCAATGTGTTTTTAAAAAGGTTTAAACTATGCAATATTCACATAGTGCGAGACGCAACTAAACTATGCAAACGGTTCACATAGTGCGAGACTCCACATCCCTTATGGCTATCACATAGTGTGTTCCATACATTTCTATATATAACAAGGTTCCGGTACATGTATTGGTTCTATGAGTGTGCAATATCCGTCTGTGCACGGTTTATACCATTTTGAAGGGTGGTTTCATGGCAATGGGAAACACGCTTGTGTACGGGTTCATTGACTCGTTTTGGCAGAGCTTTTGGCGGAGTACCATCCAGTTTAGCTGGGAGCTTCTAGGTTGTGGCATATAACCATTTAATAAAGAAAAATGGGAAGTCCATTTGTTCATAACATAGTTATAACATGTGGAAAACAGTTATGGGAAACATTAAAAAGAACCATTGAATGATTGGCGGGCAGTGATATCCATTATAACGATTGGCAAGCATGAGTAGACCCATTGGTTCGTTTGTTATTGTTATTTTCGTGTATGCCGTCGAGTCTATGCCAAGCATAACCTCCCACTTAACTGATCATTGATGAGTATTGTTATTATAACAGATATTTAGCCACGACGGGGTTTTTTTGCTACTTGATAGCTCGGCTGGGAATGAATTAGAGGAATAATTTCTATTAAGAGAATAACTACATCATCATTCCCATTCTGCCATAACTCGGAGCCTCTTTTCTGTTCAGCATTTGATTGAAACATTATTATGCTGAGAGGTCGGTGTGCTATAAAGGAGGATTCAGCCTGTGCGCAAGGGGAGGAGAAGTTTAACAGTTGTAGAGACATTTTGATGAAGCATTGTTGCTTGTAGAATCATGTACGTTCTACTGTGGTTTTCTTATTGTTGAAAACCTTTATAAACTTGCCAGAACTTGTAGTTTTTTTAGTATTCTGCATAGTACTATTGTCTCATAGCTGCACAAAGTCTGCTGAAGATGTTATTGTAACCATTGTGTACCAGTTTTTGAAGATTAATTGGATTGGTTCCATTGGAGAGGGACACAGAGACGTAGCCCAGTGTTAGGGTGAAATCCGTTAACAAATTCAGCATTTGTACTCTCTTTTCTGTTGTGTTTTTCATCCCCTGTTTCTGTGTTTTCATTTCCTGTTATCTTCATTATGTATAGTGTTGCATTTCCAGATTACAGACTTTATTTAAAAGATGAAAGTATATTAACATGCTGAGCATTCATAGTATTTAAAAAAAAATGCACTTAACACTTAGATCTTACGGATTAAATTAATGGTATCAGAGCGGGTTCACTGTAGTGCAAGATTGTGAATGCTCACCAGGTCTAAATCTAAGCTCGGTGAAGGAGAATTAGTTGAAGGAGATCCTGAGATTGGTGCTAGAAGAACAATCCCAAAAGCCATGTCTTCTCCACGAGGGGAAGAAGGACATGAGGAACGGGAGAAATCTGTTCTCACTGAAACAGAGTTTCTAGAGGCCTTTATCAGCATGAAAACTATGGTGGAAATTCTTTTTGATGAACGTACAGAAAGGAAGAAGAAAGAAGGTGAAAATTCGTCCAAAGAAGCAGATATAAAGAAAGAGGAGAAGGGTAAAGGCGTAGGTGATGATGATCCTACTGATACTAATTAATCCTCTTCCTCCTATCATTTGAATAATGCTAATATGCCATATTTCAAACTAGATGTGAAATTCGAATTACCTATCTATAATGGAGACTTAGATGCTGAGAAACTAGATAATTGGATTAAGCAGCTTGAAGTCTATTGCAGGGTGCAGGGCATCAATGATGACCCTTCCATAATCCAATTGGCTACTCTGAGGATGAGTGGAATGGCTCTTACTTGGTGGGAGAGCAAAGTTCAGCAGGATCTTCAAAAGAATGGTAAGATCATCTCAGTTTGGACTGATTTCATTGAGGTTTTGAGAAAACAATTCTATCCTTTAGGTCATATACATCAATTAACTATGAGTTAGCAAACATTTAGACAAGCTAAGGGACAGAATATTCAGGACTATACTCATGAATTCAGGAAGAGATCTATTGCATGGAACGTGTCATTAGATACAAATGAGAATATTCTTAAGTACATTGGTGGTATGCATTCGTATTTAAGACATACTTTAATGATTTTTAATCCCAACAACCTAGATGATGTATGTGTTCAAGCTACACATCTGGAAGCTAGCGGAAAGCATACTAATGATACTTTTTTGAAGAAGACAACTAAGTTTGAAGGAAAATCGAAAGGTAAAGACAAGAGGAAAAAGAAGATGACAACTGTTAAGAAAGATGGTGAGAAGCCTACATGTACTCATTGTCAGAAGGGACATGATGTCTCTAGATGCTGGAAGCTTCATCCTGAGTTGAGGCCAAAGAAGTTCAGAGGAAACAAAGTCAAAGGCAAAGGAAAAGCTACTGCAGCAGTTATACAAGACTTGGGATCCGACTCAGGTGATGAAACAAAGGTTACAGTTTTCGGAATCCAAGGTAAGGGTAAAAGTATCTCACTTCCTATTGATACAAAATCAAGTTCTAGTGCAAATACAAATCTGCCATCTACTTCTAGGAATAATGATAAAGCTAGAAGTGCATTGTTTCATGTTCGAGTCATAGCAAATCACACAAAGATAGACACTTTGTTTGATAGTGGTTCACAAGTAAATCTGATATCTGAAGAAGTGGTTAAGAAACTTAAGCTATTCACTACTACTCACGAGAAACCCTATCCTATTGGTTGGGTCACTAATGATACACAACTACAAGTCACGAGGAAATGTGTATTGAATTTTTCAATTTCTGGAAAGTTCATGGATGAGGTAGAGCTAGATGTAGTGCCACTTGATATTTGTGGAATAGTACTTGGGAGTCCATATTTATATGACCGTAAAGCAGTCTTTTATAGAGAGCAGAATAAGTATCATTTTTTTAAATATGGTAAGGAATATATCATACAAGCACATAAGACAAGAACGAATCTAGCAATAGTTTCTGCAGGTCAAATGAAGAGACTGGTAAATGCTAGTAAGAACTTTGTGTTGATGATGGTTAAGGTAAAGAATGATGAAGTCTCTAAGTCTTTTGAAGGGTGTGATTCTAAACACAAATCTGAACTAATTGAAATTATTTCTGAGTATGATGATTTGTTTTATGAACCGAAGGGGTTACCACCTAAGAGAGAGATTCATCATGAGATACATTTGCAGCAGGATGTGCCACTTACGAACATAGCCATGTACCGGATGTCTGTCATGCAGAATGAGGAAATCAAGAAGCAAGTTCAGGAGCTGATTGAGAAGGGGGTCATCCAGCCAAGTACTTCT
Source organism: Picea engelmannii (assembly GCA_009831015.1). NCBI lineage: Eukaryota > Viridiplantae > Streptophyta > Pinopsida > Pinales > Pinaceae > Picea > Picea engelmannii. The sequence goes on along the minus strand of ML785674.1, from coordinate 85,017 downwards.
CCCTGTGGCTCTCCTATAGTCTTGGTTCCAAAGAAGGACGGGTCTTGGCGCATGTGCATTGACTACTGAGCTCTTAACAAAATCACCATCAAGAACATGTATCCTCTTCCTCACATTGATGATTTGCTGGATCAATTAAAACATGCCATTTACTTTACTAAATTGGATCTGCGTAGTGGGTATCATCAAATCCATGTAGCTGAGAATGATGCTTGGAAAACGGATTTTAAAACAAAGCAGGGTTTGTATGAATGGATGGTAATGCCCTTTGGGCTATGCAACGCACCTGCTACATTTATGTGGGTTATGAATGATATTTTTCGTCCTTTTATTGATGATTTTGTTATTGTATACCTGGATGACATTCTGGTATTTAGCAGAACCTGGGATGAACACATTTTACATGTAAAGAAAATATTAGATGTACTGAGGAAAGAGAAATTGTATGTGAAATTGTCTAAGTGTGAGTTTGCTAAAACCTCTTTGGTATATCTCGGCCATATTGTTGGTGGAGGCCACCTGCGAGTGGACCCAGCCAAGATTTTTGTTATAGTACAATGGCCACGACCTATTAATGTTACAGAGGTCATAAGTTTCCTAGGCACTGTCCAATACTGGCGAAAATGCATTGCTGGATTTTCTGCTATTGTTGCTCCTCTGCACACATTAACCAGCGTTAAGGCAATTTTTCAATGGGGAGGTAAACACCAGCGAGCTTTAGACATCTTAAAAGAGAAGATCAACATAGCTCCAGTGTTGACATTGCCAGATTTATAGCAGCCTTTTGAAATAGAAACAGATGCAAGCGGTTTCGCCATGGGAGCCGTTTTGATGCAAGGCAAGAAGCCTGTCTGTTACCATTCTGAGACATTCTCTTCTGCGGTATGTAACTATCCAACTTATGACAAAGAATTGTATGCTTTAGTTCAGAGTGTGAAGAAGTGGAAACATTATTTAATGGGTAAAGAAACCATTGTTCATACTGATCATTAGCCACTTCAATATCTACAATCTCAAACTAAGATACAACAGAGTCGTCACATGCGCTGGATGGGTTTTTTTATAGCAGTTCCATCTTGTAATCAAATATAAAAAGGGAATTAACAATAAGGTAGCTGATATGTTATCACGCCCTCTTGTAAACGTATCTATTTTACTGCAAAACAGTTCGCTGATACATGAAAGATTTATCGAACAATATGTTGAAGATAGAGATTTTAAAGATGTTTATGTATCGTTGAAACATGGTAAATGGGAAGATGATTATTATTTTCATGAACAGTTGTTATATCATTTGGGTAAAATCTGTATTCCAGAGAAGGAACGAGCACATGTGATCCGTGAAGCTCACAGCTCATTAATCGCAGGGAATTTCGGGGTAAGTAAAACACTGGCTGTGTTGCAGAACCATTGTTACTGGCCGTAGATGAAAAAAACAGTAGCAAAGTATATAAGGGGATGCATCCTGTGTGCGACCAGCAAGCCCAACAATCATAAATTGGGACTTTACACTCCTCTGCCAGTTCCTTCACGACCCTGGGAAATCATTTCAATGGATTTCGTTGGAGGTCTACCTCTGTCCAGGAAGGGGCACGATTATCTTTATGTCGTTGTGGACAGGTTCAGCAAGATGTGCATTTTGATTCCATGTAATAAACAAGTCACAGCTGAACACATGGCTCATCTCTTCTTTCAGAATGTTTGGATACATTTTGGGTTACCTATATCTATTGTTTCAGATCGAGATTCTCGGTTCTTGGGAGTATTCTGGTCAACATTGTGGGGGCTCATGATACCAAGCTGAAGAAGAGTACAACATTTCATCCACAGACCGATGGGAAGACCGAGGTAGTTAACAGAACTGTGGTTCAGTTGCTCCGGGGCTATTGCAGTAAGCATCCTAAACTCTGGGATGAGTAGCTGCATTATATACAGCATGCTTACAATCATGTAATTCATTCTTCCACAAACAAATCTCCTTTTGAAACATGTTTTGGTTACTTGCCTAAAACACCGATGGACTTCACTTTCGGTAAAGATGAAGTGGATGAACAACAGGATGCCAATAAAGCTTTAAGGTTCATTCAAAGGATTCAAACGGTACAGTAGGCAATCCAAGAACAGTTGGAGAAGAGCCAGGCAAAGTATAAAGCCAGGCATGATAAGCATCGAGTTGATCATAAGTTTAAGGTTGGAGATCGAGTTTGGTTACATATTACCAAAGAAAGACTGAAAGGTGAAGGTAAAAATCTTAAGCCTATCAGGTATGGTCCTTTTGAGATTCTGGAAAAGATCGGAACTAATGCTTTTCGCTTGAATTTACCTCCATATATGCAAATTTATTCAGTTGTCAATGTTGAGAATCTTAAACTGTATGAACCTCTGATGATTATGGATGAGGAGACTAACATACAGATTCCTTCAGTTGATGATATGGCATCTGAATACATGAAAGAGTTGCAGGATGATGTTATTCTTGACAGAAGTGTACGTACTTCACGAAGAGGGAATGCTGAGTACCTTCGAGTGGGGCTTAAAGGAATGCATCCTAGCAAAGAGAAATGGATGGAAATCAGAAAAGTGAGGGAGCAGTACCCTCACTTACTTGCTGAATAATTCAGGCTTTTGGTGGTCCAAAAGCTCTCCAATGGGGAGGAATGATCCGAATGGATTTTGCATCCTCAAGTTATATGATCCAATGGTACAATGGTTATGGGTATACTTCACTCTTCACATGCTAAGCTCTTTACGATACTAAGCCTTTTTATATTGCTTGCCACACATGGTGCATTATGCTATGTTAATATATCATACATATGATATATGGGAATGTTGCAATGTGTTTTTAAAAAGGTTTAAACTATGCAATATTCACATAGTGCGAGACTCAACTAAACTATGCAAACGGTTCACATAGTGCGAGACTCCACATCCATTATGGCTATCACATAGTGTGTTCCATACAATGTTATATATAGCAAGGTTCCAGTACATGTATTGGTTCTATGAGTGTGCAATATCCGTTTGTGCATGATTTATACCGTTTTGAAGGGTGGTTTCGTGGCAATGGGAAACACGCTTGTGTACGGGTTCATTGACTCATTTTGGCAGAGCTTTTGGCGGAGTACCATCCAGTTTAGCTAGGAACTTCTAGGTTGTGGCATATAACCATTTAATAAAGAAAAATGGGAAGTCCATCTGTTCAGAAAAGAGTTATAACATGTGGAAAACAGTTATGGGAAACATTAAAAAGAACCATTGAATGATTGGCGGGCAGTGATATCCATTATAATGATTGGCAAGCATGAGTAGACCCGTTGGTTCATTTGTTATTCCTATTTCCATGTATGCCGCCGAGTCTATGCCAAGCATAACCTCCCACTTAACTAATCATTGATGAGTACTGTTATTATAACAGAGATTTGGCCACGACAGGGTTTTTTTGCTACTTGATAGCTCGGCTGGGAATGAAATAGAGGAATAATTTCTATTAAGAGAATAACTACAGCATCATTCCCGTTCTGCCATAACTCGGAGCCTCTTTTTTGTTCAGCATTTGATTGAAACATTATTATGCTGAGAGGTCGGTGTGCTATAAAGGAGGATTCAGCCTATGCGCAAGGGGAGGAGAAGTTTAGCAGTTGTAGAGACATTTTGATGAAGCACTGTTGCTTGTAGAATCATCTACGTTCTGCTGTGGTTTTCTTATTGTTGAAAACCTTTGTAAACTTGCCAAAACTTGTAGTTTTTTTAGTATTCTGCACAGTACTATTGTCTCATAGCTGCACAGAGTCTGCTGAAGATGTTATTGTAACCATTGTGTACCAATTTTTGAATATTAATTGGATCGGTTCCATTGGAGAGGGACCCGGAGACGTAGCCCAGTGTTAGGGTGAACTCCGTTAACAAATTCAGCATTTGTACTCTCTTTTCTGCTGTGTTTTTCATCCCCTGTTTCTGTGTTTTCGTTTCTTGTTATCTTCATTATGTACAGTGCTGCATTTCCAAATTACAGTCTTTATTTAAAAGCTGAAAGTATATTAACATGCTCATCATTCATAGTATTTAAAAAAAAATGCACTTAACACTTAGATCTTATGGATTATGTTGTCATGCAGAGGGACCCTGTCTGGAGGTCATGGCCACAGTCTTCTTCTTTCCATTAGGGCAGATCGCTAGGAAAACAAATTTCCTTGTTTTGACAATGATCTTACTGCATTGTTTTGCAGTAACCAAAGAGATGGTTGTAGGTGGTGATATTTCCGGTATCTTGTACATCTTATTGCCCAAAGTAATAATAACAGCACGAGGCCTGGAATCATACACAACATGTCTCTTCCACAAGTATGGTTGGACTAATAATACATCAGAAACATCAAGAGGAGAAATGTCACATAATACCTCATCCATGAAGGGATTGATGTTGTATGGAAGGCGAAATTATTGGTTGACGTGCAGGTCCCGTCCTTGGTCCAGCCACCCGATGGTGTATGGTTGTGGGTGTGTTTTGGTCAGCAATCCCAGTCGTTTCACAACCGCTACTGAGATGAGGTTCTTCTGGCTCCCGCTATCGACAATGAACTGCAACGGGGAACCATTTACCCACATCTGGGAATGGAAGAGGCACTCCACCTCCTCTGGATCTTTTGGTTCCTTCTTCTGGATATTCATGGTGGCAACGATGGAATTGAGCTTCACATCGATAATCTACTTCCCCCTATTATTCCCCTTTTTGGGTTCTGATTCAGAGTCTGAGCCTGCATTCGATTCAGAATCCTTCAACTCGGCTACCAGTGACTACTTGGCCTGACACTCACTTGTGTTGTGAGTGGAGCTCTTATGGAACTCACACCACTTCCCTATGTCCTTTTTTGGCTTCATGGTGTTGTTCTTTTCTTGCGGCTTTGGCAGGTTGTCCTGGGTCACCCTGCCTTGGCTTGGTCATTTCTTCAGTATTTTGGGAGTACCTTTCCCTTGCTTATGATTCGTAGAACCAAAGTCTCACTTCTTTTGTTTGAACTTCTGCTCAATCTTGGTAGCATATCGGTATGTTGCACCAAGCAAGGAGATGTCGAGGAACTCCATTTCCTCCTGAATGTATCTATGAAGACAACTGCGGTAATTTAACACCAAATGTTTCTCTGAATCTTTAATACCCAACTTTGTGCGTAGGGTATGAAATAGATTCGTCAGCTCATGCACATCTTGGTCCCTTTGCTATCGCAGCATAGTCCATTATATGTATTTGTCCTCATAGCTCCCCAAGGGATAATATTGTTCCTTGATGGCGTCTCGAAAAGAATTCCAAGTGGGTGTGACTGAGAATAGAGAGGGTTCCCCCTCGATCTGTTTCTCCTAGTAGGTTTCCCACCAGTCCTTGACAAGGGGGGCGTCTTTAAGGAGTGCAAAAATAATCCGTTCTCGATCGGAAAAGTCATGAATCGAGAAATATCCTTCTAATATATTCAACCATATATCTACGACATCTACATCTATTTGGCCCTCAAATATGGGAATGTCAAAGTTTACTTGTACCTTAAACGGAGTGGTGCCTCCAGAGTGGTTGCTGGATGTAGATGTGCTACTAGTGGGAATTCGTTGAAGGATCTGGGAAAAGTTGTCCATCATCACATTCCTTTGTTTCTTGAGGGACTCCTCAAGCAATAATTTGATAGAATATCCTGCTCCCTCGTCTTTATTTTCTTCCCCCATGGGTGGATGTTGGGGTTTGTGAGGTTGATCTTGCAATGGTTCAACCAGATCGAGCCCTAACTCCTTATACCCTGACCTCATTGGGGACATGCAAAGAAGGATCGAGAAAGAGAAGAATTCTCTAATACCACTGATCTGGATTTATGCAGGAACACAATGAAATATAGAAATACACATAAACGCAGAGATTGAGGGGAAGTAAAAATTCATTTCATTATCAACAAAGTAAGATGAAGAAGATAGGACCATGTAAGATATTGAGAAATTTTTATGCAAATTCCTACGAGATTGAGCTACCATATGATGTGGTCATATCGCCCATATTCAATGTTTTAGACCTGTATCCTTACAGGAAGGATGACACCGAGGGATCAACAAATCAAGAGAAGATTCAGTGGGAGAAACAAATGCCTATAGTAGAAAAACCATAGATGGAAAAGATCATTGATCAAAGGATAGGTAAGAAGACCTGAAGGAAGACCTATTTTTAGTATCTAGTCAGGTGGAACGGACATCCAATAGAAGATTCTAGTTGGGAGAGTGAAGTTGATATCCAGAAGCATGGAAAGTTGATGCAGGAGCTCATGGACAGGAGTCCATGAATTTTTTCCTAGGGGAGTATGATGCAGGAGCATCATCAGCAAGTACACATGGAACACAACTCAGCACCTGAGGACCAATTCGGAACCTCAAAGACGAGCCAGTACTGCAATCTTTTGCAACTGATAGAAAACAAAAAAAGGGAATATCACGGGTGTGGACAAAATGAGCACGCGTGACCTAGGAGTTAATCCTAGTCTCAATGTAACCACAGTTAGATAACAGTAGTTTTTTTTCTTTTGTATAAAGAGGGATTTTGTACGCCCTATAGAGGGTTACGAGAGTTGGGAGCAACTAGAATTTTTTGAGCATTAGTTGCTGTTTGATTTTGGTTGTAACCATTTTCTTGATTTGAATGAAGATAACAAAGGAAAATTGATCCAAATGTGTGAGACTGTTTTGTTTGTATTTTCCCTATTATTTTTGCCAATATTTTCAAGAATGAATGAATCTTTCTATGAGTGTATGTAGCTCTGAGATGCTTGCATAAAATTGAAATCACTTTTCTTCATGATTCAGTGCAAAGTGTGCACACAATCCATAAGGAGTGAGTTGACAGGGTTTGTTTCAACTCATAAAGCTCAGAAGAAATAGCATAAGACAGTTCATAAGGAGTGCATTGACATACTCTATTTTGACTCGTAAATCTCAGAAGAAATAGCATAAACCAGTCTGCAAGGAGTGCATTGACAGAGTTTGTTTCAACTCGTAAGCTCAGGAGGAACATCGTAAGAATTCCTTTACAGGAAGTGTAAAGAGACTTCCGCAAGGTGTGCACAGTGGTTACAAGAATTCAAGACCTTGTGTAAAGATCTGTTGTAAGGAGTGCAAAGATCTAGAATTCGATGAAGAGTCGAAGTGATTATGTAAAGAAGTCGAAGAATCAAGAATAAAGGAACTCCAGGACAGTGGGAAAGGATTCTTTTCGAGAATCTTTGAATCTGAGTTTGAAGAATTTCTTAGAAAGGAAAGAAGTGTTGGGAGATCAAAATATTGGGAGGGATCAAGCTCAGGAGGGATCACACTTTCCAAGAAATGCAAGCAAGATCTAAGAAACGGACTCGCAGGAAGAATAAAGGTCGAAGCCTTTACATATTTCCAAAATCTTCTAAGTCTGAAGAACTCGTAAGTTCAAGAGGAAATATTGCAGCCGTTCGATTTGAGTGGCAGGGAAAAGATCTCAGCCATTCGATCAGAGCACCAAGAAAGGATCTCAGCCATCCGATCTGTGCGCAAAAGGATTGTAACCGCCCGATCAATCTAAAGTACACTAACATTAAATCTTTGAAAGTGTACATGAGAATCAGACTTACAAAGTTCGGAAATCATCGAGACCATCCAGAGTCAAGGAGGACATGTGGCAAGAGAACAACATGTAGCTGACTCGTGACTCGGATAAGTCAAAGTTTGAGTCGTGAGAACTCGCAAAATCCAAAATCACGACTTGATCTGAGTCGTTGGATCAAGGGAGACCGTGAGTCGTCGATCTTGTCTCATTGGAGTTTTAGAACTCAGAAGAATAGAGGTGAGCCAACCTCCAAAGTCGTGAAACACGAAGTCCTGATTTGATCATAGTCGTTGATCAAAGGAGGGATCTAAACCATAGATCTGGTCTAGTTAGATATTTGAAACTCAGGGAATCGGAGATAAGAGTTTTGATAACTCATAAAATACGAGTTCACAATTTGATCACAACCGTCATATTGGGGAGAGATCTGGACCATCGATCTAGTGCCATCATGATTTCATATATTGGGAGGAAGGAGGTAAGGAGACTCCAAGGTCGTGAAACACAAAACCCCAACTTGTTCACAACTGTCCATCAAAGAGAGATCATGACCATTGATCTAGTTCCATCGCAATTTCGGATATCGGGAGGATGGAGGTAGCAACACTCCCAGAGTCGCAAAACCTGAAATCACGATGCTTAGCTAGAGGAGAGCTAGCGCCTAATTACACTGAAGCTTTAAAGAGTTAAGGAAGAGCCCACGGGTTCCATAGAACCTGCTCCTTAAGAATAAGGGGGCCTATTCAGTTAATTAAGGTTCATGAGGGGACAAAGAGTCAATCAGACTCAGTTTCTTGATCGATCCTAGACCGAGAGGTTGCATAACCCTTAGGAAAGAAGGGGGGTCTACATCAAGTGGTATCAGAGCCAATTTTCATCTGTAGATTTTAGGAAAAGGGGATAAAGGATATAGTTTGGTATCATCAAGAGGTATCAACGTTGATTTCTTCTGTAGATTTCAAGCAAAGGAGATAGAGGAGACAGTATGACTACATCAAGTAGTATCAAGAGCTGAATTTTGTCTTCAGTTTGTAGGCAAAGGTGAAAAGGTGAAAAGAGACAATCTGATGACGTGAAATGGTATCAGAAGGATGAATTTCACTTGTAGACAACATGTGAAGAAGGAGACAGAGTATCGATGCTCTGTAAATATTGTTGCATGGCGTGCAACAAATGATAGATAACCAAGAAGGTTGAAGAAAAAAAAGATGGCTACTGAAGGCCATGAGCTTGGTCGAAGAGGAGACCAATAGTAGAAAAACAAAGAAGAAATTGAGGAGGAACTCGTTGAGATAAGAGTGAGAATGGAACAATTGACATTGAAGATGCAGCAGGAGGCAAAAGTACGTTGGAGGTATGAATGGCCTCTAAACAGGAAATCCAAATGGCCTATTCAAAATTTGTTGACCAGGAAACAACAACGAGAGTTGAGGAAGTGGTTGAGGTATGCTAAAAACCTCAGTGACACAAAGTTGGTTTGCATTTGTGAGCCAGAAGTTGGAGAAACCCTCAATGATGAGGAAGGGAGATCAGTTTCAGGTCTCATAAACTGCCAAGAGGGCAGAGATGAATTTATAAATTGCCAGGTGGGAAATGAAATGAGATCATTGGAGGATGTCATAGACTGTCAGGAGGATATAAACGAAAATTCATATTTCCAGGTGGGCAATGATATGAGATTAGCAGAGGATCTCATAAACTGTCAGGTGGGTAGAAATGGACTTTCGAGTTGCCAGGTGGGAATTGGAAAGAGATCAGGGGAAGGTCTCATATGTTGTCAGAGAAGCAGTGCCAAAATTTTACATTTCCATAAAGGCAATGATATGGGATCAATTGATCTCATAGACTGCTAGGTGGGCAGAAGAGAAGTCCCTAATTGCCAGGTGGGCAGGGGGAAGGAAATGAGACTGATTGGAGGTCTCAGGAACTCAGGAGTGGGTTTTAGGTCAGCAAGGAGTGGTGATATATTAATATTGATGTGGGGTTGTAGACCATGTGAATGAAGATGATGAGAAGTTAAATACTCCCATCGCAGCAGATAAGGATCAGAAGTGTGTTCTAATCGTAGGGGGAATTCAAATATTCCTGCCAAATAGTCTAGCAGAGACTAATACAAGAGTTGCACATGAGGAGGTAGTGCAACAAGAATCTAAGGAGGAGTTCATGAGGCCAAATGATTTTAAAGCTAATTTTTTCTATGATGCAGGTGCAGTAGAAGAAAGACAACCAACCGATACTATCAAAGAGGAGCAAATACTGATGTCCGCCCCAACAGAAAAAATGGGAAAATCCAGATGAATTTCTCACTCAATGGGAGCGAGAGTTGAATATGTTGAGGGATTGGTTGGACAATCCAAACCCAGAGGATGGATGCCAGGAGACATTCATGCAAATTTCAGGAGGAGGGCATTAAGTAGACTTGCTTAAATTTTTTAGTCAGAAAGCTGAAAGGGAGATAACTGCAGCATTGGAGCCTACAGCAAAAGAGGAAGCAAACAACATAGATTTTGTTGAGTTGTATTAGGAATTGGAATCCCTGGAGAGGAGGATAAATATATAGAGTAGGCATATCCAACAGATAAAATTGGAAATAGGTAGAGGAGCATACCATCTTGGGGACAATATGGAAGAAGTTGGAGTTAACCAACACAAGAGGAGATGACAGAAGCCAATCTGTCAAAGGAGATAACTAAGAAACAACTCAATGATGAGACTGGAGAACCAGAGCCTACAGCAGGATGGAAAGCTAAGGCCACGGGATATGAAGACATCAAGGGAGATCAGGTTGATCTAACCATTGACAATAAGGAAGTGTAGCAGAGCAGTCTGTAAAACAAGGACCAGCTAGTTGAGCAGATGGATGAGGTGATCGAAGAAGTCAGAAGGTTGATGTTGGATTCATCACAAGAAACTATCAGTTGGAGGAGGTTGAACAGAGGAGGACCTTCCATAACAGTAGAGAAGACACAACAACAACAACAAAAGAAGCAAGAAGAAAAAGGAGCATATGAACAACTCCAAGAGAAAGTATGGGACCCTCAAGGATCTTAACAACATAGAAAAGGGAACCATGAGCAGGAGCTCATGATTTTCCCAACCATAGAGTACAGTATTCAAGAAGGACTTTTGTTCAAGGGAAATCAATTGTGCACACCAAAATGCTCAATGAGGGATAACCTTTTGAAGGAAAAACATAGTGTGGGATTGGCTGGACATTTCGGCCATGATAAGACATTTTCATAGTTGAACAGTTCATACTATTGGCCAGTATGAGAACAAATGTGATAAAATTCATGAACAGATGCAGAACCTGCCAACATGCAAAAGGTAAAAGACAAAACACTGGATTGTATCAACCATTTCCCATACCAGAGAGGCCTTGGGATGCAATAAGCATGGATTTTGTGTTGGGAGTGCTAAGAACACAAAGAATATGTGATTCCATATTTGTGGTGGTAGATAGATTTTCAAAGATGTCACACTTTATCCCATGTCAAAATACTAGTGATGCAACACATGTTGTTAAACTATTCTTTAAGGAAGTTGTGAGATGTCACAACCTACCCAGAAGCATTGTCTCGGACAGAGACACAAAATTTGTTGGTCATTTTTGGAGAACATTGTGGAAGCAGTTGGGGACAGGTTTGTCCTTCATCTTAGCTTATCACCCTCAAACACATGGACAGACTGAGGTGGTAAACATAAGTTTGGGAAAATTATTTATGATTCTAGTCATCGAGCACCATAATCGGTGGGATCAGATTCTTCCACAAGAAGAATTTGCATACAACAACTTGCCAAACAGGAACACTGGGAAGAGTTTGTTCCAAATATTGTATGGAATGAAATCCAGGGGAGTATATGAGTTGAGAAACTTGGAACAAAGTGAGATCAGAAGTGCTGGAGCAGAATATTTTGCTACAGAAATGCAGAAGCTCCATCGCCAGATCATAGGGTAGTTGTAAAGTTCTAGCCAAGAGTACAAATGCAGAGTTGATCAAAATCCCAGAGATTTTCAATTTGAAATAGGAGATCAGGTTCTAGCACATATCAGGAAGGAAAGGTTCCCTAGGGGGACATATAACAAGCTAAAGATGAAGAAGATAGGACCATGTAAGATCTTGAGAAATTTTGATGCAAATGCCTACGAGATTGAGCTACCAGATGATGTGGCCATATCACCCATATTCAATGTTTCAGACCTGTATCCTTACAGGATGGATGACATAGAGGGATCAACAGAACAAGAGAAGATTCAATGGGAGAAACAAATGCCTATAGTAGAAAAACCACATATAGAAAAGATCATTGATAAGAGGATTCGTAAGAAGACCCAAAGGAAGACCTATTTTGAGTATCTAGTAAGGTATAAGGGACATACGATAGAATATGTTAGTTGGGAGAGTGAATTTGATAACCATAATCATGGAAAGTCGGTGCAGGATCTCATGGATAGGAGTCCATGAATTTTTTTCCCAGGGGAGTATGATGCAGAAGCATTGTCAGTAAGTACAGGTGACAAAAAACTCATCCCCTAAGGACCAATTCAGAACCTCGAACGTGAGCCAGTTCTGCAATCTTTTGCAGCTAATAGAAAACAATAAATTGGAAGATCACACGCATGGACAAAATGAGCACACGTGACCTGGGAGTTAATCCTAGTCTCGATGTAACCACAGTTAGATAGAATTATCTTGTTTTCTTCCATATAAAGAGGGGTTTTGTATGCCCTATAGAGGGTTACGAGAGTTGGGAGAAAGTATAAGTTTTTGAGTATTAGTTGTTGTTTGATTTTGGATGTAACAATTTTCTTGATTTGAATGAAGATAACAGAGGAAAATTGATCCAAATGTGTGAGACTGTGTTGTTTTTATTTTCCCTGTTGTTTTTGTCAATCTTTTCAAGAATGAATGAATATTGCTACGAGTGTATGTAGATCTGAGATGCTTGCATAAAATTTAAATCGATTTTCTTCGTGAGTCTGTGCAAAGTGTGCACACAATCCACAAGGAGTGTGTTGGCAGGGTTTGTTTCGAATCGTAAAGCTCAGAATAAATAGCGTAAGACAGTTTGTAAGGAGTGCGTTGACAGAATATGTTTCGACTCGTAAATCTCAGAAGAAATAGCGTAAGACAGTCTACAAGGAGTGCATTGGCAGAGTCTATTTCGACTTGTAAGCTCATGAGGAACAACGTAAGAATTCCTTTGCAGGAAGTATAAAGCTACTGTCGCAAGGTGTGCACAGTCGTTTCAAGAATTCAAGACCTTGTGTAAAGATATGTTGCAAGGAATGAAAATATCTATAATTCAATGAAGAGTCGAAGTGATTCTGTAAAGAAGTCAAAGAATCAAGAACATAGGAATGCCAGGACAGTCGGAAAGGATTCTTTTCGAGAATATTTGAATTTGAGTTTGAAGAATTTCCCAGAAAAGTAAGAAGTGTTGGGAGATCAAAATCTTGGGAGGGATCAAGCTCAGGAGGGATCACACTTTCCAAGAAGTTGGAACGAGATCCAAGAAACGGACTCGCGGGAAGAATAAAGTTTGAAGCCTTTACATCTTTCCAAAATCTTCTAAGTTTGAAGAACACATAAGTTCAAGAGGAAAGATCTCAGTCGTTCGATCTAAGTGCTAAGGAAAAGATCTCAGTCATTCGATCGAAGTACCAAGAAAGGATCTCAACCATATTATCTACGCACAAAAGGATCTTAATTGTTTGATCAAGGTAAAGTGCACTAACATTAAAGATTTGAAAGTGTACAGGAGAATCAGACTTACAAAGTTCTGAAATCATTGAGATTGTCCAGCGTCAAGGAGGACACATGGAAAGAGATCAGCATTTCGTTGACTCATGACTCAGAGAAGTCAAAGGTTGAGTTGTGAGAACTTGTGAAACATGAAATTGCGACTTGATCGGAGTCGTTGGATCAAGGGAGACCGTGAGCCATCGATCTGGTCTCATCAGAGTTTCAGAACTTGGAAGAATAGAGGTGAGTCAACCTCCAAAATTGCAAAACACAAAGTCCTGATTTGACCACAGTTGTTGATCGAAGGAGGGAGTTGAACCGTAGATCTGGTCTAGTCGGAGATTCAAAACTCGGGGAGTCGGAGATAAGAGTTTTGGGAACTCGCTAAATCTGAGTTCATGATTTGATCGCAACCGTCAGATCGAGGAGAGATATGGACCATCAATCTAGCGCCATTGTGATTTCGAATATCGGGAGGATGGAGGTAAGAAGACTCCAAGGTCATGAAACATGAAATCCTAAATTAATCGCAATCGTCGATCAAAGAGAGATCGAGACTGTTGATCTAGCGCCATCGCAATTTCGAATATCGGGAGGACGAAGGTAGCAACACTCCTAGATTCGCGAAACACAAAATCGCAACACGCCTTTCATTTAAGTGGGTGGTCAGTGCCAACAGTCACGTGAGGGAAGGGGATTATCTAGAGGAGAGATAACACCTAAGTACGCTAAAGATTTAAAGCATTAAGGAAGAGCCTGCGGGTTCCATAGAACCTACTCCTTAAGAAAAAGGGGGGCTATTCAGTTAATTGAGGTTCCTAAGGGGACAAAGAGTCAATCAGACTCAGTTTCTTGATCGATCCTATACCAGGAGGTCGTGCATCCCTTAGGAGAGAAGGGGGTCTACATCACATACTATCTTTGTTTGACACACATGATACATTGTTAGAAAGATCTATCTGAGGAATACACTGCTAATAGTGAATATCGAGTCTAGAACGGACTCATCTTCGTTGGAGCATTGATGCCAAAAAAATGTCGTTTAGGGCCTCAAAACGGCTCCAAAAGTTCAAGATCCAAACTGCTAAAAATAGGAAATTGTGCTACAATTAAGGAAACTGAAAAAATGAAAGAAGCAATGGTGTGGGTCCAAGTGGAATAGGTGGGTGGCCACCAATATCCACCTAGATCATGTAGAGAAACAATGGTCATTGTTGCCTTGGATTGTTGACTATGAAATCATGTGACCCCTTGTATGCAAAGAAAACAAGTGGGATAATGTTGGGTATGTGTTATATTCTTTGCATCTGTGTGGGGGGGTGTGTCTATTGACAGGGTCTAACATTGGATTCGATATTTTAGCGATTTTCATTATTTTTAGATATTTTCTAAATTAATCTTGGATTAAGGAATTAGGGGTTTTGTAGTTGTGGAATACCTAAAATATCATATATATTGCATTGTGAATGGTGAAATTAATACAATGAAGAGTTGAGAGGTGTGGCACCAAGAAAGGTTGGTTTTCTCTCGATCAAGGGTTTCTGACGTAGATCTTTATGTACTATATGTATGACACATTGATTAATTTATGTTTTGTTTAAGAATATGTATGCATTTTTTTAATTCATAGATTTAAAACTTACAAAGCGGTTAGATCAGCCGATTATTGCCCATATTGATGGGATTTTAGCTAGTTATGTGCCAATAGGTGTTCAATTCGGATCCCCTTGGATTATGTGCATTTTTTTATAACAACATGTTGATTAGGGATGCCATCCTTGAATGTGGGAAAACATCCCTTGAGTTTTTCAGGAGATTATTTCTTTGTGTGTGTGTATAATTCCATCCATGAATGTGGGAAAGCATCCCTTGAGTTTCTCAGGAGATTACTTCTTTGAATATATATATAT
>ML785674.1:51435-69485 GCA_009831015.1 Picea engelmannii | reverse complement strand
GGGTTATCAGGGTTAACAAGTTATTAATATTAACTTAGTTAAATGAATAATATGGATATTTTTCAAAATTATTATCTATTGAAAAAAAAATAGGGACAAGTGATTCATGTGAAAGATTATTTTCGAAATCATTTGGATGCACTTGTGGGAATTGATGCACTACAATGAAATGCATATTCTTAAAAGTATTATTTTAGATTTTGGGGAATCTCTAATTTGTATGTAATAATGTTTATTATTATGTCACATAATTCAATCCTTAACCAAGTTTTTAATCCAAACATTACTCGGGATGCAATTTTCCCTAAATGTAGACATGATTGTGGGCATTGGCATGTTCATCTATATAAATGATATAGCATACTATTTAGAAACCAAGGGTTGCAATAACAACCAATTCAATAATCCATGGTCATTTATATAAATGGTATAAGATTTCCTTTAGAAACCAAGGGCTGCAACAACTCAATGATCCATTGGTGAAGAGTTATATTTTGCACATTTTTTGGGTGGCGAAATAACCGAAATCTTGTGGTGAAGCATACAAATATATTATAGTGCTTTGTGTTGGAGTTTTATGATTCTCAGATCTGATAGTTATTGCCTTATGATTAATAACATGATTCATTTTCATACAAAAATTATCATAGAATAACTATACACTGAAAATCTAAACTATAACAATGCAGAGAAATAACAAGGTCTATCATATTAACCATGCACAGTAGACACAAGAAAACAAGAGTTTATCCTGAGAAACCCAACCTTGGGAGAAAACCCAACAACCTTTCTATATAAGAATTCAATCCAAGATATTACCAGTACATCACCACCAATAGAAAAAATACCATATAGAGAATATCATCCCCAAGGCTAGCATCACCAAGACCTAGTGCCTCAATAATATGACCAAGAGAAACCAAGAATATCCTTTCGAAGTGTGGCACACTCATCAAGATACCAAAAACCCAGAAATAACAAAATTAGCAAAACTACAACTGCAACTTCGTTGTGTACACTACAAAAGGAGTTGTCTGACTATCCAAATGAAATGACCCATTCATGTACTTATACTAATCTAGGAGCATGTTTGGGGCCGACTTCTTATTCTAGGTATTCAAATTACTTTTTTATTTTTTGTCTTTTGTTGATGGGACTGACTTCTCTTCCTAGGTCTTCAATTTATTCCTGGGGCTTCTATAATGGTGTATATAAATCTTCTTGTACTTTCTTGTGGAGAATGACTTTCTTGAAGTTGAAAATATTCAACACAACCTCTCAACGAGGGAGGCATTCTCCATACTTGGATTTCTTCTATCATAGAAAGGTTGTTTTCAGGAGCCATGTTGATGTGCCATCTCTGCACATGCATTTCATCCCAGAATATGCATGTGATAGCATCGTGATTCCATCTACTCCTCGATAGAAGAAGGACTATACTGTTGATTTTTCAATAGACAAGGTTAAGCATGAATTTCATTCCATTTTAGAATTTAACTTAACCATAACCAATAATGTTGCAGCAACCAAGATCACAAGAAGAAACACCATGCACAAGAACACAAGAAGTATCCTAGGAAACCCTTCTCAACAAGGGAAGAAAAACCAACCAAATCCTTTGCTATATTCTTCAAGAGAAAGACCTTCACCACCAAGAAAATCTAGCACACAAGAGGATGATTGCAAACCCTAGAAGACTAGCACCCAAGAGAGGTGCACACTTTTCCCAAGAAGGTATACTTGCTGAAATTTCCAAACTCACACAAAAGATATTCGCACAACAAGGTCAACCTATTTATCTCATAATATAATTAATATTAACCAGATTAATTATCTTTTACATTAATTATCAATTACATTAAGGTGGGGCTGACCTATACCCTTTACATTACAATTAGGGTTACATTAATGTCTGACTCTTGAACAATATAGCAAGGGATATCATACGCCCACTAGATCTCATCCACTAGGGGCACATCCATAGAGATTTCCATATATTTGGCTCACTCCATTACACAGAAGAACCACTTCTTCACTAGTGCTCAACCACTAGAATCATGTTCACCTGAGCTCGTCCACAGGAATGTCCACTTAACAGATATTCTTTCCCACTTCATTACACAGGAGTGTCATCTGGGGTTTCTCATCAACTCTCTCCTTAGAGGAGTCTAATACATCATCTTCATTTCCATCTCATGACGATGCACCCAACACTTTGGGATTTCACACGTTCACCTTGTGCTAAGCCATAGGCATGTCCAACTCTGTAGATATCCTTTATCATTGCGTTAAACAGGAGAATCATATGGAGTTCTTATCAACTCTCTATAAGGATGCCATCTCTACATTCGAACTCTGTCTCATATAGGAACCACAAACCCCTCTCAAGGGCTCTCTCTCAGGTTTGTGTCCTGGAGAATGTCTCACGTAGTTTCAATCATCAACACTCCCTCTCAGCTAGGGAGGAATTATTCATCATGCCAAGTCTCACACAGATGTACTTTGAACTTTGTCTTGGCTATAGTTATCAACACTTCCTCTCAACTAGGGAGGTATCCTTCACCAAGTTAATTTGGTGAATATGTCTGCAATATGATCATGTGTAGGAAGGTACTGCATGTGTACTTATTTTCCTCTGCATCATGTCTTTGATATAATGATATTTGATCTCAACGTGTTTTTATCTATCATGAAACACTGGGTTCTCAAAGATCTTTACACACATCTCTGTTTCATCATAGGATCCATTTCATGATCAAGTAAATATGTCAGAAGCTTGTGAAGCCATATTGTTTCGCACACTCAATGCTACATACTCTACTTCTATGGTACTCAAGGCCACATAGTTTTTTTCCTACTACATCAGGAAATCATGGCAATCTTCATGGTAAAAAAACAACCAGATGTGCTTTTCTGTTCCACTTTACTTTCTGTCCATTCTACATATCCCTACAAACTGAATTCTTCACTGGAGACATATCACGGGCCATATCTAACTGTACCTCATAGATATCTCAATACATGTTTCATTGTTGTCCGGTGAGTCTGTCTCGGCTGACTCATGGAATGAATAAGTACATTCACTGCATAACATGAACCAAGTCCAGTGTTTAACCAGATACATCAGTGATCCAATCATTTGTGAATCAATCTCGTCTGAATCATCATCATTCATTTTCTTCAAATCCATCACTGTGGTTTTGCATTCTGTCATACTGAACTTCTTTAATATTCCCACTATATTTTCCTTGACAATCTCATCGGTACTATGTCATACTTCTTGTCCCAAGAAGTAGTGCATCATACGCATATCCTTCATCTCGAAATCATAATTCAAGGCTTACTTGTATCCAACAACAAGGATTTCTGAATAAGTCATCCAAATCAGGCTCTCATTGCCAACACTGTAATAATATAGGTTTGGATCATCAATACTCTTGTTGAAACCCAAACTCGTCAAGAATCCATCCATCTGATATAGTTTCCAACTTATGTATGGTAGTATGGAGGGAAGTGTATCGGGCTTACTGGATCAAGTGTCTCATCATAGACAACTCCCTCTATTTGTGAGAATCTTTTGGCTATATATATTGCTTTGTATTTCTCGACACTTCCATCAGTTGCATGTTTGATCTTATAGAGCTACTTGGAAGTTACCATAAACTTCTCTTATGGTATCTGAACAATATCTTATACACGATTCTTTTAAGATATACTGGTATTCTTTTGTTATGGCATCTTGCCATACATGTTCTCATGTTTCTTCTCCAAGACAAGGATGCTCAAAATCAATGAAGTGGCTCATGACTGAAGGATAGCCCAAAAATCTCTTTTTCTTTCTTGGGACATGCCTTGAGGGGATTGTATGTTCCTCTGCCTCCTGCAGAGTGAGTCTAAGTAGGACTTTTATGCCCTACTGCAATATTTCTGGACATATCAACTCGAGCAATTGGATCATCTAGAATAATGTTTGTCTCCCTCTGAAATGTTCAAAGGGGAGAAGGTATTGTCTCACTATCAATATCCATTTGAGATTCTTTGGATCTTTGAAAGGATATCTCTTTTTCAAGGACAACATATATGGTTGTCTCAATCTATCTCTTACCAGGAATGTCGATCTGGAATGTCTTCAAAGATTCACTATTATCCCATAAATGTGTCCTTTCTCCCTGAAGGATCTAGCTTGTACTTCTTCTCTTTGGGTACATGAAAATACATTGGGCACCCAAATATCCTAAAGTGTTCAGTCTCAGGCTTCAATCTGGTGAAGTCTTCTTCGGGAGATTATGTTTTTCAAAGTCTGGTGAAGACTCTTGTTCTGAGCATAGATTGTGTCATGCATGATTCTTCCCATAGAATCATAGAAATATTTTGATCATGCATTATTGCATTGGTTGCTTCAATGATGGTTCTATTCTTCATCTTTCTCAAATATTTTTTACTCCCTCTGATTCAAGTGACTCCCTCTGAAGGATAAACATATTACTTTGTTGTTAATATGTTTGGAACAAGAAAACAAGAGGAACCAAAATAAGAATATCTCCTAAAGGATAATAATGAGTACATCTCTAGAATCAAAACAATTTAAGGATTGTTATCACAGCTACAACACCTACCTGTAATGTAGAAAACTTTAGAAATATAGCTTAGAGGAATGGCAATTACAACAATCAAACCTGGAATCTTCACTTCCAATGTGTTGTTCCTCTAAATGCACTGAGATCCCTCTG
The DNA here is from genome assembly GCA_009831015.1 of Picea engelmannii. Taxonomy (NCBI): domain Eukaryota; kingdom Viridiplantae; phylum Streptophyta; class Pinopsida; order Pinales; family Pinaceae; genus Picea; species Picea engelmannii. The sequence continues at coordinate 64,755 of ML785674.1, read as the reverse complement.
GATCCATGGCTTCAGAAAAAGGTTCCTTCTTCCTATAATTTTCCTCATGACAATGATACAAATAATATATATACAAGTGCATACCTGAGGGTGTTGATATGATTTCTCTAATGGAAACTGATTGATCCCTATCCTCTTGACATCTTCATGAAGAAGGTAGTCACAGTGTCACCTTTTTGTATCACCCACAATAATCCTTCCTCTGAAGTCTTTGTCTTCCAAGAACTTGAATTTTCTTGATCCATCAAGCTTATCTTCCATCATAGTTCTATTCATCGTAATTTTATATTCTTCACAAACCCTTGTCAACTGGGATAGAAAACCTAACAGCTAGGCTATGATAGCCTGCCTTTTAGGTTTTGTTGGATTTAAAATTGCTAACAATAATACTTTGAAATATAGGAGAACACTGGTGAGCTAAAGATCTTTGTCAATGAGTTGTAGAAACCCTAATTCTGAAATTTCTGCAGAAATTAGCGAAACCCTAGAAACCCTAGGGTCAAAATTTCAAAATGCTCGAAATTTCACTCTGAGAGTCTCTGGAGGTGCGCTGGAGGAGGTCATACTCTCCTATTCCAAAATTATCCCCAACTTTCAAGTATTAAGGTCTGAAACACCTCAGAAAGGAGGGGCATACAAATTTTCTAGAAACCCTAGGAGGGTTGTACGGTTCTATAGAAAAGAGAGGAGACTGGTAGATGCTTGTACAATGGGTTCTTCAAGACCTATTCTTTGATACAATGTTGATATTTGAATAGAAATTTTTAATCATGAATTTCATTCCATTTTATCATTTAAGTTAACCATAACCAATAATGTTGCAGCAACCAAGATCACAAGAAGAAGCACCATGCACAAGAACACAAGAAGTATCCTGGAAAACCCTTCTCAATAAGGGAAGAAAACCCAGCCAAATCCTTTGCTATATTATTCAAGAGAAATACCTTCACCACCAATAAAACCTATCACACAAGAGGGTGCTTGCAAACCCTAGAAGACTAGTGCCCAAGAGAGGTGCACACTTTTCCCAAGAAGGTATACTTGCTGAAATTTCCAAACTCACACAAAAGATATGATTCCTCAATAGGGAATTTAACTTTACTTATATTAGACTTGTCCTATTAACAGAAGTGTCTATTGGAACAATAGGGCCGACCTATTTATCTCATAATATAATTAATATTAACAATATTAATTATCTTTTACATTAATTATCAATTACATTAAGGGGATCGACCTGTACCCTTTACATTACAATTAGGGTTACAGGAAGGTCTGACTCTTGAACAATATAGAAAGGTATCTCATACACCTACTAGTGCTCATCCATTAGGGGCACATCCATATGGATGTCCATATCTCTGGCTCACTACATTACACAGAAGAACCACTTCTTCACTAGTTCTCAGCCACTAGGATCACGTTCACTTGTGCTCATCCACAGACATGTCCACTCAACATATATTCTTTCCCATTGCATTACACAAGTGAGTCATATGGAGTTTCTCATCACCCCTCTGCTCAAAGGAGGATAATACATCATCTTCATTTATGTCTCATGAAGATGCACCCAACACTTTGGGATTTCACACGTTCACCTTGTGCTCAGCCACAGGCATGTCCAACTCTGAAAATCTCCTTTCTCATTGTGTTACACAAGAGAATCATCTAGAGTTATTCTCAACTCTTTGTAAGGAGGAGGTCATCTCTACATTCCAACTCTATATAATATAGGAACTACACACCCCTCTCAGGGGCTCTCTCTCAGGTTTTTGTCCTGGAGAATGTCTCACGTAGTTGCAATCATCAACATATACTTGTTCCATTCACCATTAGAAAAGACCCTTGGATGAATGAATCATTTACCCTTGGTCATATCAATACTATCATAGCCTCGTACATGACCAATATGAGATCATTTATGTCTGATGCTATGGGGCATTCACTACTAGCAGAGCCCCATAAGTGAATAAATCATTCTCCTTTGGTCATATCAACACTAGCACATCCCTGTGCAAGACCAATATGGGAGAATGTATGAATGATTCTATTTCCTGGAGGACATCAACATACCTGGGTTTTTCACCACTAGCAGAGCCCCATGAGTGAATGAATCATTCTCCCTTGGTCACATCAGCACTAGCATAGCCCCGTGCATGAATAATCTGGGAGAATGTATGCCCAATGTTGAAACATCAACAATCATCACTATCCAAATCAACATGACTAATCATGTGTATCAACCTTCTCAACAAAGTTAGCATGGTTGATTTGGGAGGATATCTTGCAATATGCTCATATGTGGATAAGTACTAGAGATTCATTTCTCCCTTTTGTACCATGTCTCAGATGAAGTCCTGTAATAAGATTCTGAAGTTGCACCACTTCATGATTTGTGACACTAGATTTGACATACTTTGTCTCTGCTATGTTGAGTGCTACAAAATCCTACTTCCAACTTATCTTAGAAATTTTAACTGATTCGAAGATGAAACAACACCCCGAGGTGCTCAATATGTCTATTGCACTCCTTGCTTAATCGAAATGTGTATATCGTTGTAGCCTCACTTTATCACCTAAGAAAAACCATATCCAACTGTACCATGCTTTGTTTCCACCCACTAGAACTGCCTTGAATTCAACCAAATACTGGCTCAAGGTGCTCACTGCAAAGAAAATATTTGGCCTGGAATTAACAAGGTACATCAAGGATCCAATCAAATTCTTGTACATCGTGGTATCCAAAAAATATGAATCTAAAGTAGAATCACTCAACTTCTTCATATTTTTTATCATAGGTGTAGTCATGGCTTGCATTCCATCATATTGAATCTCATCAATATCCCCTGAATGAGGAAGATCTCATCTGATATTTGTCACACCTACAATCCCATAGTACATCTAGCCAATATCCTTCATCTCAAACTCTGAGGAAAACTCCCTCTGTCACTGGAGTAAGTCTTGATGTCCAGTTTTCCCCACTGGATGCTCCCTCTATCACTGAGACAAAATCCATACCCAGTCCTCCTGAATGGTTTCCTCCTCTGTCATTGTATCAAGATATATTGAAACAAGTGTATCCTCCCAGGAGATATCACATCTCCTTGAAGCCTCCTCAAATTATGACACCTATCTATCAGTCTTGGAAGATGTCTCTCTCCCACCTAAACCTAAGAGGGGGACTCCCTCTGAATGATCGACTCTCCCTCTGAGCCAACTGACTCTCTCTAAGATTAGGTTCACTCTAATTCTACATGATCCCTCTAAATATTGACTCCCTCTGAGTCTATACAATCTCCAGAGCCATATGCTCCCTCTACATCTATTGACTTCCTCTAAAGTATGATCTCCTATGAACTATCCTAGGAGGTTTCTCCTCCCTACTGGATCCTGAGGGATAACTCCCTATGAACTTTGGCTCCCTATGAGCTGGTAGTTGGTGGGGTCATTTGCCTCAGCATTGGTGGAGCCACATGCTCCTCCTCATAACTGGAAGGTTTGGAATCAATTATGTTACTCCATGTAACTCGAGAATCCATGAAGAGTTGCATGTCTCAATGCATCTTGCAACGTATCATGAATCCATATTGGCCTCTTCCTAGTCATTGTAATGTCTTTAGGTAGATACATTGGCCCTTCTGGACCTACTGACTCTTCCTCATGTTCTGAAGAGTAAACAACTAAAATCGAGGGATATGTATGATCATCTTCCAGAGCCTTCTTCTTCTCACTATCAATCTCCATGTGGAACACTCTGTATCCCACAAAAGTATCCTTATTTCTAGAAGGTTCTACGGTCATGTACACAACTCTATGTCTGGATATTTTTCTCCATGTCTCAAACTAGATACCATCTAATATGTTTCCTCCTACAATCGTCACTATATATCCATCTCAAAGCTACCACCCGTGACTTTCCCAGAACAAGAGCAGTAACAAGGGAAAGTAGAAGACAAGAACAATATTCTTATGAATAGGAAATAGAAATAAGAACAGCAAAAAGTAGGAACAAGAACAATCGTCATTATATCTCTTTATTAGAGTTATCACATGTGACCTGCCTAGAACAAGAACAAGAATAATAAACAAAGAACAATAACAACACTTCTCTAGTGTTGTCACTACTCATTCCTTCATGGTAACCTTCCCAGAAGAAAACAAGAACAAAAAACAAGAGAAATACTTTTCTAGTGTTGTGACCTCCATAGTAACCTACCCAGGACAAAGACAACAACCAAGAATATCTCCTAGAAAAGATCAATTTAATCTTGTAAATAAGTGCATCATTAGTACTAAACAATGAGAATTTACATAATGATCATTGTATAACAATATTCAAAACATTTGATAGAAAAAATACTCAGCAGTAATAGAACTCTAACGACTATTGTCATGATTACAATATTTATTTGAGATACAATAATATAAAAATATCAAACTTGATATTCAAACTTGGAGTATTAATTTCTAGGGAGGGTGCCTTATTCCTTCAAATGCACTAGATCCAATGATCTACTTGATTCATTGCTTGGACAAGGTCCCTTATACATCCTTTTCAAACACCCTAATACTCTGCTAAATGATATAACTTGGAAACATATATAAGTGCATACCTCTTAAATTTGTAACACCTTACAACTTGTCTTCTAATCTAAAACTGGACACCATCAGTACATGAGGAAATCACAAAATCAAGATAGCAGAAAGTTCAATGTCCAGGAAAATTGTTGGTTGTGGAGCCTGATTATCTTCCTGATTCAGAGGTCCTTGCTTTCAGCCGTGTTTATACCCCATGAAGTATTTACACCCCAAAAGTATGTACACTCTTCCACGTGAGGGAGTGCAGGGGGGGTACCCCCTCTGCGAGGTCCGGGGGGGCTATCTCCTCGGCTGGGGGGTTTGGGGGCAAGCGGGGGTTTGGGAGAAACGTCCCTCGATGGGGGTTTTGGGGTGAATCCCCCAAAAGAAAAAATTGCCTTGTAAATGTATATTATAATTTCATTGTAAATCTGGACCATTCATTATAAGGTCGCAGATCTAACGGTAGAGATTATGTTAGGGTTTTTGCTGGATAATAATAAAGGAAGGACCTGGAAATTTCTCTGGTGGACGTAACCCACACTGGGTGAACCACGTAAATCTATGTCTCTCTTGTATTGTGTATCTTCAGTGTTTTGTTTCCGCATTTGTTTTATTTTATTGCTCCGCGGTCCTATTTTTCTAACAAAAATGTCAATAAAACCTAAAATTTCAACTTTGATGGAAATTCAAATTGAGAAGTGCAGTAGGTTTGCTAGGGTAAGGCGAGTTTCTCTATACAAAAAAATTTCGTCAACTCAACCCAATAACTACTTAGTGAGCTTCACAAAGAAAGTTGTTGCAACTGCAATAGTGGGTTTTAGGTGAAATTTCGAATTTCACCAAGATGCAATCTGAGACCACTAGGGGATGTGTTATTCTAGGGTGAGATGATTTATGGAAAAATTAAATTCATCATCCTCCAATAATTTTCTCAATGATCTTGACAAGTTCAAGTCTGTGAAGTGGTAAATTACAGCGACAAACATAAATTGTGTAATGGAAATATTTCAACTAGCTATGATACCATGTTGAATTTTTATGATTCTCAGATATGATGGTTATTTCCTTATGATTAATAACAATATTCACTTTCATACAACAATTATCATATAATAAATATACACTGGAAATCCCAACTATAACAATGCAGCGAAATAACAAGATCTAGAAATATTAACCATGCACAATAGACACAAGAACACAAGAGTTTATCCTGGGAAACCCAACCTTGGGAGAAAACCCAACAACCTTTTTATAGAATAATTCAATCCAAGATATTACCAGTACATCACCATCAATAGTCAAAATACCATATAGAGAAGATCCTCCCCAAGGTTAGCATCACCAATACCTAGCACCTCAATAAGATAACCAAGAGAAACCAATAATATCCTTCCCAAGTGTGGCGCACTCATCAAGATACCAGAAACCCAAAAATAGCAAAATTAGCAAAAATGCTATCAGACTTTCCAAATGAAATTATCCAGTGATGTATTTATATTAATCTAGGCTCTTGTATGGGGATGAATTCTTATTATGGGTCTTCAAATTACTTTATTATTTTATGTCTTTTACTGGTGAGGCAGAATTCTCTTCCTGTGTCTTCAATTTCTTCCTAGAGCTTGTGTAATGGTGTATATGGGTCTTCTTGTACTTTCTTGTGGAGAATGACTTGCTCTAAATTAAAAATATTCAACACTTTGCAAATTGTAATCTTAATTCAAATGTAATTGTTTGAGGCGTTTAATAAAATATGAGTAAGGACTTGTTATCACTACAGATTTTATGCCATATACTCCACATAAATACTAATGGAGAATAAATAGATTTCAATTTTTTCACTACACTATGATATGTGATTGAAGAATAACAAATGCCCCATCTTTTGTATTCACATTGTATGCAAGTATTTTTCGATCAAAAAATATTGACATTAAAAATTACTTTGAATATTAATAGAAACAATATGTACATAGATTTAATACAAAAAAAGGTGGGTCATACATGGTGCAGACACAAGCACTATAAAACACCTACAAAACTCACAAAATAGGATGGATTAAGACAAAACACCAAAAGAAAATATCCTATACACAATAACAATAGAGTATCAAAGCCCATGGTGTCATAATTCATCAAATCGAATGCACAAAATGTTGGGGAAAGGGGTGGAACCTGTAACAAAAAAGACATACAATTTTGTAAATAATCGAAGAGGGAATAAAATTTCAAAGAAAAATTGTGGCATCTAAAGAAATCATTACAACACTTAAGCAAACCGCACTATGATCAAAACATCACAGTGCATATTGGACCTTGATATCTCCATATGATATCAACTTGATCGTTTGATGATCGTGACCCAATGGGTCTACTATTTATAGGCTCAAGATATAAGCAACTTCCACATAATCAGGAAGATCTTGTCCACATGCAACTGTCGGTTGTTAGATTTGACTCATCAAATCTATGCTATCGAGTCATATCAGCAAGGATGCTCGACCCGACTGCCTATGCATTCAACTTGTAGTCGATTGTTGAGTTTTTCGATCCACTGCTCGACTATGTTTGACTGCTAGTCAAATTTGCGACCGACAAGCATGTCAACTCCTCGACCGACTAATGTATAAATCTGGTCCATCACTGATATGGGATCTTTTCATCATGACTTATGAAGAATTGTATTAAATGAGCATAAATTAAAGTGCACCATTAAAGAACAGAAAACTTAAAATGAAGATACATAAGCATCAGATCTGAACACAAAAACTTGATAATGGGAGTTCATCCCTTGTGGACTACGTCTTCGGGTCCTACTCTCAAATGGGTAGGCTCTTTCATTAACTCGGCAAAAGAATTTGGAAAAAACATAAATATACCTCATTCTGAAATCAAACTGCAGAAATAATGCTCAGATCAGAAAACAAACATCACCACTGAATTCGTGGCGTTGAATTACCCAAAAATGATTGTCTCCATGCTCTGATTCGACTCTAACACTCCTAGGAACAAGAATAATTTCATCTTGGTTTTTGTGCCATTTGCAACCTGCAATGATGATTGTCCTTTTCCTTGAAGTATGTTCCCACAGGTTTGTACGGTTCGCGCCTCTTCCCCGAATCTGGGTGGATTTCACCTTTTAAGTAATAACTATGGGTGGATGTACCAAGAGGTACCCGTGGCGCATTGGTTATGGGTGAATTCATTAAGGCTTGGGCATTAACATAGGTTTCGAGGTCAAATCCCACCGAACTCCATTTTGGTGTGTTGGTTATATATACACACACACACACACACACACACACACACACACATTGCAATATATATTTCCCGCTAACTTTAGCGAAGTCTATAAGTCCTTCCAATTGCTGCTAAAATTGGCGTGGTCCGCCAGATTTGGCGGACTTGCCATTTTTTTAAATTTGAAATTCATTCACGGGTTGATATTGGACGTTTCATGGATGCCATGTGTCACCCGCTAATTGGGCCACGTGGTGCCCATTGATTAGTCCACCTATCTTCTGACGTCAATCACCTTGTTAATCTATACCTCACATGTGGCGCTTCTTGGGTGGTGCCACGTGGCATTTCCTGGAGGTGCCATGTGGCACTTTTCTATTGGTCCACATGGACCCTTGAAAAGACCATTGGTGGGTGACAATTGGAAGCTTCCATTGTTGCCACATGGCATTTTGACGTCAGCAGTCATCATGCTGACATCACCCTACCATATCAGCTACCGACGTCATCACTACAGATGATGATGTGCCCCCCTGTTGACTGGCCCTGTTTGATCGCAACTTTGACCGTGAATATCTTTCAAACCGTAACTCTGTTTGATGATTCATTTGCGTCATTAGAAATATTACGACACACTCTTCACGATTATACCGTTTTCACTGAGTTTTGGGAACGTTGAATTTTTTCCCTTTCTTTGTCTTCTAGATCCATTCTGAACGTTTTGAGTTTCCTCTATGAGTTCTAAGTTATTCTTAGCCTTCTTTGGATCCTTTTTGGCTCACTCCTTCCCAATGAGATCTTTTTGGACCACCAAAAGATTTCATCAATCAACAGGTAAGTGAGGGGCTTTCTCCCTCACTCTTTCCTTCTCGATCTGCCATGCCTTGCTAGACTGTGTACCTTTTAGGTGTACTCGAAGATAGGTAATGTCATTCCTGCATGAAATCCTCAGTATTTGATATAGGATGACATATTACTTTTCCTTGATTGCTTGGCTGACTCGGTGAATCCTCTGAATGAACTTGCGGGCTACATCTCTCTCCCTAACATCTTTCCCATACAACAAGTCCAAGGGGATCTTAGGTAAATACCCAAGACAAATCTCAACTGGTGAATCTTGAGTGAAAGAAGACATGACTTGATCATACATAGGTTGGACATACAATAATTGATCATCCCATGACTTAGGATGATCGCTGCAATATCCTTGAAGCAACTGGACCACCCTGCCATTTACCACCATCGTCTGTTTGTCGGCTTGTGGATGGAAAGAAATGTTCCTCCCCATCACGGTGTCCATGAGCTGCCACAAATTTGTCCAATATTCTCCTAACAATCGAGACTTTCGACCAGAGATAATGAACATGGACAACCCGAAATGGACCCTTACATACTGGTATAACAAAAGAGAAACATGCTTGTCATGCAACCTATCCATTGCTACACCTAAGTAGACATGAATCATACTAGACATGGGTAATCCCCTTACAAAATCCACTGAAAAAATTTCCCAAGGATAAGAGGAAATAGGAAGTGGTGTGTACAGCCCTAGCCTTTCAATAGTGGGCTTATAAAAGTACAACACACATTCCTTTACAATAGTGGTTACAAATATTTTCCTCCAAGGAAAATGCAATCCCTATAAATACATTACAATTCCATAATGTCTAAGTACAACTGAAACAAAACCTTCTTCAGTTACATGCACTTCCTTGTAGGAAGGAAAGCAAGGTTTATTCAAATGGTGGAGTAAGTTGTCCTGCAAACAAAACTTCTTCACCTGCAAACCCTGGAAGATCCCACATACATATTTGAAGATTTAATCATTAATATACCATCCATCATTATTGATATGAGCTAAGGAAACATTATTTAAAATAATAGATGTAATAGTAGGATATCTAAAAGGCATGTTTGTCCTTATGACATTGGTATTGGCACTGGTCTCAAACTTGCATGGTTGTGGAAGGTCAAGTAAGGCGAGAATTGGCACACTATCGATATTTAAAGTGTCGAACGTCTTTTGTTGGCTGGCTTCCCACTGAAAGACCTGTCTCATCTCAAGCAATTCATTCTTATGAAAAGGATCAAGAGAATTAACAACATCAGAGTTATCTTGGCATTCCCCTTTTACAATCGTGAGTACAAGATTTGTGTTAGTGTTTATAACACTTTTTACTTGGCCTAAACTAACAAGTGTTGATTTTTTTTTATGCTGTGAGATTTAAGATGGTATTTGTTTTCCTTTTGAAAGAATATAGCCTTTCTATCATACATATAGGGACTCCCTAATACAATACCACAAACATCCAAAGGAACCACATCTATATCCACTTCCTCTATCATCTTAGAAGCAATAGAAAACCTCAACCTACACTGCTTAGTGGAATTTAACTTTGCTTTATCAGATACCCAACCGAGAGCGTAAGGTTTATGGTGAGTTCTTGTGGTTAGTTCCAATTTCTTAACAAGTGTCTCTGATATTAAATTGACTTGGGAACCTGGATCAAATAATCTGTCTATATTTGTATGTTTCGATAAAACTCTTATGTGGAATAGTGCACTTCTCATTTTATCATCATCATGTGATTTGTTTAAAGAAATTGAACATGTGTAAAAGGAATCGTTACCTTGCATCCCAACTACTGCGATCCTTTCTTCGTCACCTGAATTAGAACCAAGATCATGTTGCACTGTAGCAATGGTCTTTGGCTTCCCCTTGCCTCCAAACTTCTTTGGCCTTAACTATGGATGTAGTTTCCAACAATGTTCGCTATCATGACCAGTTTTCTCGCAATGGATGCAAGAGGGTTTTCCTTCTTCCTTATTTGATGTTGTTTTTCTCTTGTCCTTCCCATTTCCTTTCCCGTTGAAATGGTTTTTAGAGTGCTTGAATGGATTTTCCTCCTCTCCATTCTTACCCCTGCTTTCAAAGTGAGTGACTTGATCACAAACTTCATCAAGACTGGTGGGGTTAAACAATAGTAAAGTATGACGAATATAAATGTGAAGTGTGCCAATATAATTCATTAATGTTTCATAGGAATCTAAAGGAATGTTTAGTGCAAGTTATTTCTTCCTAAATTCCTCTATGAAACTTTGGACAATTTGACCTTTACTTTTCCTTAAAATTTTCAATTCCATCATTGCTTTATGTAAATACCCCAATGGATAAAATTGCTTCCTTATCGTTGATTTAAATTCTGACCATGAGGAAAGAATCTTACCACACTTACTTTTGTCATGAAGCTTGCTCTCCCACCATACAAGAGCAGTGCCTTCCAACCAAAGAGAAGCCAGTTTCACTTTAACTTCCTCTTCATCAATATGTTGGACACGGAAATGCACTTCAACTTCTCGGATCTAATTATCTAGATTTTCAGGATTAGCGTCTCCATTAAACATAGGTAAAGAAAATTTTACATCAAGCTTTAATAATGTTTTATTAAAAGAGGCTTTATGGATAGAATGATGAGAATGCTCAGAGGAAGAAGAACTAGAACTTGAAGGTAAAGACGGAGGCTCAGGAGGATCTCCTCCAGCCCCTTGGTTTACCGAAGCATCATCATTTGCATGTGATTCCTTTTTCTTCCCTTTTTTATTCATCCTCTTCTCGTAATATCCATACATTCACTTGACCATTTCTAACATGCGATAAAATACCATGTGAAATTTTTTCTCATGTTCATCACGCTTATCCTCTTCTGCTGATCTAAAAATGAAGAAGACTTGTATTCTTGAAATTATTTGCAAGTAAAATTTATGTGTTAAAATGCAAATGGATCAACTTTGCAACACAAATTTAATAGGATTTACTCATTCAAGATGCATAAAAAACAACAAAATTAGTGAACAAAAAACACATAACACAGCAAATGATAAAGGAGTTCACCCTTCTCTTGGGCTACATGTCCTGGTCCAGCTTCCAATGGATCATTTGTATTATTTTCTCAAAGTGATCAAAAATGTGCTTTACAATGCTCAAAATGCCAAATAGACTGCTCCAATGGCTTCAGAACGTCCAAAAACCCCTAGTTGGGCTTTTTCGGCACCTCGTTTGGCCAAAAAATGAAGAAAATAGGCTTCGTGGAAGTCCCCCCTTCAAGCTTGTTGTCTCTGCATCTAAAAAACTCACCCTTGTTGGCTCAACCTAGCCCAGATGCATATTTAAGCGTAAAAACTTAGCACCGGATGCAACCGCACAAATCGTGCAAACTGTAGGATAGTTATGGGCACACCTAGCCCCTAACCGTCAAGGGCAAGGTCGTATGACCCATGTGACCGGGCGCTAGCATTAACATAGGCTCTCGTTCCATAAGCCAATGGTCAAAGGCCAAATGGTGGGTCATTTGTATAACCGTTGGAACAAACACAACCGCACGCGCGCCCGTATGGTATAGCTTTGGGTCATATGTAATACAATGTGCGACCAAGGGTTGGGGCTAAGCCTCGGCCTAGTCGCGCCCCAAACTACACGCATATACAAACTTTTAAATATATTTCACCATATATATTACAAGGAAAAACTAGTGGCATGCTGGTTGGCGGCTCTTTCCAAGTATTTACCCCCTGCCCGGAGGTTGCGAGGTCGACTCTGACCAACGACATAAATTTTAAACCAATAAATATATGACACGTGGCAGCCATTGACTAGGCCACGTGTCGTCATCCCATTCACTGACAAACATGCCATGTCACATGCCAACTATCCAAATAACTGTCTTCCACGTGTCGTACGGCCTGCCACGCCAGTGTCCGTATGGACTGTACAGTCAGCACCCCCTTTTTTTGCCTATTTGTAAATTTGAACAAAATTCGATATCTCTCACTCCCAACGTCTGTTTGAACCCAAACAAGTTGCGTTGGGTTCATAACAAAGAGGCCTATGCTCTTGTTCGATTTGAATTGATTCCGAGCACTTTGAATTTTTGAGCAAAATTTGATCCCCTGATCACACCTCCCCATTGGAAAGCTTTTGGACCTCAAAAAGACTATTTTCAGTCTATCTGAAGATGAGGGTATGGCTCCCTCACCTTTCCAACCTCAATCCACTTGGATTTTCTTGGATTTGTACCTTTAAGACCAACTCGAAGATACTCCACATCTCCTCATTTTGAAGTTCACATTCTCCTGTCAAGTATGGTGTCTTCATGCAGTTCTGTAAGATATTCTAGGGAAAAATCATCTATAGAAGGAATCTGAACATGCTCTCCTTGATCATCAATCAAAGGAGGCTCATACAATTTCAAATTCTCAACATTAACAACTGCATACATTTGCATTTAAGGAGGCAAATCTAAACGAAAGGCATTGTTACCAATCTTGTCGATAATCTTAAAAGGACCATATCGAATCAGTTTCAATTTTTTACCTTCTCCTTTAAGCCTCTCCTTACTGATGTAAATCCAAACTTCATCTCCAACTTGGAAACTGTGATCAACACGATGCTTGTCATGTCTTGTCTTGTACTTGGCTTGACTCTTTTCCAACTGCTCTTGC
>ML785674.1:37522-47642 GCA_009831015.1 Picea engelmannii | reverse complement strand
GAAGAAGAAGAAGAAGAAGATGGAGGAGAGGGTGGTGGAGAAGCACCATTCCCTCCATTTCCATTTGGAGTTTTATCACCACTATCTCCCTTATGCTTTGAAGGGTTGGAGCCTTCACCTTGCAACCTTGTATTCCTTTCCATTAAGATCTTCATCATCTCTCTCATTTCCATGACAGCCTTTCTGAGATCTTCATCTTCTGCAGGAACATGTTCATGACTCTCTTCATGAGCCATACTTGGTGAATGCCTCCTCGAAACTTGCGATGATGAAATAAGCTTCCTCCTTGAAGGATGAGAACTTGGATCTACAAGTTGACCTTCTCCTCTTGTGAGTTTCAACCTTGTGAGCATTAGAAAACAAAACACTTGCAAATAATCAAGTCTTCAAAAACCTATGCTCTGATACCAACTTGATCTAAAAATGAAGAAGACTTGTATTCTTGAAATTATTTGCAAGTAAAATTTATGTGTTAAAATGAAAATGGATCAACTTTGCAACACAACTTTAATAGTATTTACGCATTCAAGATGCATATAAACAGCAGCAAAATCAGTGAACAGAAAACACATAGCACAGCAAATGATAAAGGAGTTCACCCTTCTCTTGGGCTACATCTCCTGGTCCAGCTTCCAATGGATCATTTGTATTATTTTCTCAAATTTCTCAAAAATATGCTTTACAATGCTCAAAATGCCAAATAGACTGCTCCAATGGCTTCAGAACGTCCAAAAACCCCTAGCTGGGCTTTTTTGACACCTCGTTTGGCCAAAAAATGAAGAAGATAGGCTTCCTGGAAGTCCCCCCTTCAAGCTTGTTGTCTCTGCATCTACAAAACACACCCTTGTTGGCTCAACCTAGCCCACACACATATTTAAGCATAAAAACTTAGCACCGGATGCAACCACGTGAACCGTGCAAATTGTAGGACAGTTATGGGTGCACCTAGCCCCTAACTGTCAAGGGCAAGGTCGTATGACCCATGCGACCACGCACTAGCATTAACATAGGCTCCCGTTCCATAAGCCAATGGTCAAAGGCCAAACGGTGGGTCATTTGTATAACCATTGGAAAAAACACAACCGCGCGCGCGCTCGTATGGTATATCTTTGGGTCATATGTAATACAATGTGCGACCAAGGGCTGGGGCTAAGCCCCGGCCTAGTCGCGCCCCAAACTACACGCATATACAAACTTTTAAATATATTTCACCATATATATTACAAGGAAAAACTAGTGGCGCGCTGATTGGTGGCTCTTTCCAAGTCTTTACCCCCTTCCCGGAGGTCGCGGGGTCGACTCCGACCAACGACATAAATTTTAAACCAATAAATATATGACATGTGGCGGCCATTGACTGGGCCACATGTCATCATCCCATTCGCTGACAAACATGCCATGTCATATTCCAACTATCCGAATAACTATTTTCCATGTGTCGTACGGCCTGTCACGTCAGTGTCCATACGAATTGTACAGTCAACACCCCCTTTTTTTGGCCTGTTTGTAAATTTGAACAGAATGGGATATCTCTCGTTCTCGACGTCCACTTGAACCCAAACTAGTTGCGTTGGGTTCGTAATGACGAGGCCTACTCTCTCATTCGATTTGAAGCGATTCTGAGAACTTTGAATTTTTGAGCAAAATTTGATCCCCTGATCATCTGCCATTTTCTTCCTTTTGGATACATGGCCAACTTTGGAATTGAACGTTTTAAGAGTTCATTTGTCCTACTTATGCTTATCCCTAGTAAGAATTCACACTCAACAATTCAATTCAAAGATGATTGCTCTGATACCAACATGATCCGAGATCTTTTCATCGTGACTTATGAAGAATTATGTCAAATGAGCATAAATTAAATTGCACCATTAAAGAAGGGAAAAATTAAAATGAAGAGACATAAGCATCATATCTGAACACAAAAACTAGATAATGGAGTTCGTCCCTAGTGGACTATGTCTATGGGTCCTACTCTCAAATGGGTAGGCTCTTTCATTAACTCAACAAAAGAATTTGGCAAATACATAAATATATCTCATTCTGGAATCAAACTGCAAAAATAATGCTCAAACCAAAAAACATACATCACCACTAAATTTGTGGTGTCGAATTACCCAAAAATGATTTTCTCGATGCTCTGATCCGAATGTGGCACTCCCAGGCCCAAGAATAATTTTGTCTCGGTTTGCATGCCCTATGCAACCTGCAATGATGATTGTCCTTTTGCCTCAAAATCCATTCCTGCAAGTCCGTACGGTCTGTGCCTCTCCCTCGACTCTAGGTGGATTGCACATTTTAGATAATAATTGTGGGTGGATGTACCAAGAGGTACCTGTGGCACATTGGTTATGAGTGGATTCGTTAAGGCTTGGGTATCGACGGAGGTTCCGAGGTCGAATCCCACTAGACTCCATTTTGGTGTGTTGGTTGTATATATATATATATATATATATATATATATATATATACATTGAAATACATATTTCCCACTAACTTTAGCGGAGTCTAGAAGTCCTTCCAACTGCTACTAAAATTGGCGTGGTCCGCTAGATTTGGTGGACCAGCCATTTTTTTAAATTCGAAATTTGTTCACGGGTTGATATTGGACGTTTCGGGGATGCCACGTGTCGCCCGTTGATTGGGACACATGGCAGCTTCTGGTATTTCCACGTGGCATGATGATGTTATCAGTCGTCATGATGATGTCACCCTACCATGTCAACTGTTGACATCATGCTGACGTCAGTAGTACGGATAATGATGTGCCCCCCTGTTGATTGGCCTTGTTTGACTGCGACTTTGACCGTGAATATCTTTCAAACCGTAACTCTATTTGATGAGCTATTTGCGTCGTTAGAAATATTGTGACGCGCTCTTCACGATTATTCCATTTTCACTGAGTTTTTGGAACTTTGAATTTTTTCCCTTTCTCTATATACTGGAGCCATTCTAAGCATTTTGAGTTGCCTCTATGAGTTCTAAGTTATTCTTAGTCTTCTCTTGATCCTTTTTGGATTAATCACCCAATCGACTGTATCCATATGTAGGTCTACCGCTCGACCAACAAAATTTAGGAGATGTGTGATGAACCATCAATTCTTGATATTCCAACACCCCCCATCAACACATGTCTCTGGAGATTCAGTAGGTGAAATTATGTCATCATGGCACCCCCCATAATTGCAGCTTCCTAAATCCCAAGCTTCATACAGAGCTTGATAAATATAGCTTCAACTAAAGGTTTGGTGAAGATATTAGGTTCATCTACTCTACAATATTCAAGAGAGACAATGTTCTCATGGATATATTGTCTCAAATAGTGAGCATGGAGCTCAACAAGATTCATCTTACTATGGGAAATAGGATTGTCAGAAACCTGTATGGCACTTTGATTATCACAGTAGATTGTAGTCAAAGTTTGAATAGGAAGGCCAAGTTCTCCCGAAATTTGGCAGATCTAGATTACTTCAGTACCTAGTTGAACGACGCCACTATATTATGATTTTGTAATTGGAAAAGAGAATACCTTATGTTTCTTGCACGACCACACCAACAGTCCAGTGTTAAAGAGAAACACATAGCTAAAAGTGTGCTTTCGATCATCACTATCACCAGCCCAGTTAGAGTCGATGAAGCTGACCATCGAATCTAAACTTCGACAATACTTTATATGAAAATGAGTGGTACCTTTGAGATAACAAAAAATTTGTTTGAATGTTTTCCAGTTTCTTTTTTTAAGGTCCTACATAAACCGATAAACCACACAAACAACAAAGGAAATGTCATGTCGACTATGAGTAATATAAATAAGATTACTGACCAATTGTCGATAGAGAGTAGCATCGACTGTGGGTGTTTGACAAGTTTTGGTGATATTTACTCCATATTGAAAAGGAGTACCACGAGGCTCACAATCAACCATCTTAAAATGGGTCAAAATATCCATCACATATTTAGACTAAGAAATTAAAAATACATCACATAGTGATAATATTTGAAGACCCAAAAAATAATGTAGAGTAATAAGATCTATCATGTCAAAGGAGTCATCAATTTGTTTCTTCAATCTAAGGATGATATCATTATTATCACCAGTAATGAGGATATCATCTACATATACATCGAAAATCAAATTTTCTCCATTACTATGGAGTACATACAAGTTGTGATCAGATTCATAATGTTTGAAACCATGTCAAAGAAAGAAACTATCAATTTTAACATACGAAGCTCGGGGAGCCTGCTTCAAACCATAAAGTGACTTCTTGAGTCAACAAACCAAGTTAGAATCTGTCACAAAACCACATGGATGTTCCATGAAAATTTCTTCAGATAGGTCTCCATGAAGAAAGGCACTCTTCACATCCATCTGATGAATTTTCCATCCAAAAGGAGCAGCAAGGGAAAAAATAAGTCGAACATAGTTCATCTTTGCAATAGGGGAAAAGGTTTTAGTGTAGTTGATGTCTTCTTATTAAGAAAATCCCTTCGCAACTAGGTGTGATTTATGTCACTCAAAAACACCTTCAAAGGTAAATTTGGTCCTATAGACCCATCAACACTTCACAATGTTCTTTCCTTGCGGTCGGGGAACTAAGTCTGAAGTGTGATTCTTCGACAAAGAATCAATTTCTATATGCATGGATTATTCCCATTCAAGTCGTCCTTCAACATCTGAGTAGGTAATGTGGATTAGAAGTTTCAAGTACATGAGTCATCAAAGAAACGTTGGCATGTTGTTTTTTACTTTGAGTTTGTCATCTGGAGGAAACATCACTAGCATCATCTCCAACAACGTCAATTTTCTTGGTAGACCATCAAGGTAAACAAGAAATAGGTGAAATAGGGTTCACTATAGTAGTTCGATCATAAGTTTGATATTTTTCAGTTGACACCGGTGGAGGACCATTCAAAATCGAGATCAACAAACTAGTGGACATAGAGGTCGACGGTTGAGTTGAAACAATAACAAAGTTCGATTGTCCAATCAAATGACTGAAAAATGAAATAGGAGAACCAATGTCAGAAAAAACATCAAAGGGATCATCTTGTAGTAATCCAGAGGATAAATTCAACAACTTAATTCCAAAAGAATTCTCATCAAACCATACATTTCATCTGATAATGATTTGTCGTTTGACATGATAAAACAATTGATAGTATTTCGACTCTTCATAGTAGCCAATCATGATGCAAGCATGACTCTTTGCATCCAACTTATTTTTGAAATCATCGAAAATGTGATCCCAGGAAACACATCCAAACACACGGAGGTGGTTGACTGAAGGACTTTTTCCATGCCATCGTTCGACTAGAGTCATGGAAGGAAAAACTCAAGTTGAGATGTGATTGAGAATAAATTTTGCACAATACACCACTTCATCCCAGAAGTGAGGAGGAATATCTTTATCCTGCAAAAGACATCTATCCATTTCAACTAAAGTCACATTCTTGCATTCTGCAACTCCATTTTGATTAGGTGTGTGAGGAACCAAACGTTTATGGTCAATACCATATCGAACTAGGTATTCTTCAAAAGGTTGATTTACATACTCACCACCATTGTTTGATCTCGGGCTATTGATGGGTCAGCTACATTTATTTTAAGAAAAGGCTTGAAACTCATTGAACTTTTCAAAGACAAGGTTCTTATTCTTTAGAAAATAGATCAATGTGAAACGAGAGAAATCATTAATGAAAGTCAAAACATACCTTGCACCTTCCAGTGAAGGTAGATTGATGCAGAAGACATCGTTGTGAGCCAACTCCAGTAGGTTTTTTTCTCTCCATGTTTTACCAGAGTCAAAAGGTGCATGATTATGTTTTCCTAGAACATAGCCTTTACAAAATCCTTCAGGGGGAAACACTTTAGGTAAAATAGCAACCATGTTTTGAGTTGTTAGTGCCTACAGACTTCAGAAATTCAATTGTCCAAGTCGTTCATGCCAAATTCAATTTCTCTCATCGATGTGAGAAACAAGAGAATTTGGTTAAATATCAGGTCGATCCATGTCACGAAATTTATATAGATTCCTTCAAGTCAAGAATCCCTCCAGTGACAATCGACTTACCTTTCTTCAAATCATAGGCACCAAAATTCTACAATCTTACTTGTTTGTGTTAACTAGGCAACAGAGAACATATTGGCACTGTTAGGACCCTATAATTTATAGGGAAAATGGTATTCTGACTTATATCTATTTCAGGAAAGACACAGATTGCTCATGATGCATAGTGAAGATGTGAGGGTGGCAGAAAACGCTCAACACTGACCAAGCATAAACCAAGTACCTGCACGCAAACTTCAAAGCAAGTTAAAATTCCTATGCATTTTGGGCAAGAGATTATGAATAGTTGTTTTGTATGGAAAATTTATATATGAAAAATGTTTTGGTTTTTATTAACCTAAACTTTGGCTTTATTAGTCAAAATGAACAGTTATTTAGTTGTTTTGTATGGAAAAGTTATATATGGCAAATGTTTTGGGTTTTATTAACCTAAACTTTGGCTTTATTAGTCAAATGCGGCCTTTTAGGCCAAAATTGTCCTTTGTAGGGATTTTTGAAATCTCATTGAAATTTTCATTTGAAAAGGTAGTCCCCAGGCCTAGCTCTGAGACCCCGAGATAATTTAGCATGAAACATCATACAAGACAGTGCCCAAGTCAACACAATTTACAAGCCAACGACCAAGCATCAAGCACAAGTAAGTAGCCTTGGGTTCACTTCATCTGAATTCAAAGTAACTATTGGCATATATCAACACTCATATATGTTTCCTCATGCATGTGGGACTAATCCCCAAAATTTAAAAAAATATATATATAACGCAGGAATTTCAACCTCATGCCAGGTGCTAGGGTGACTGCACAGGTGCCCAAAGGATGTGATCTTCTTGTTGTCAATTCTAAAGATTAGGCTGCATATGCCCACGAGGAGCATCAGTATGTAAGATCACGAGACAGAGTCTACAATGCAAATTACCAGGGAACGCGTTGAAAGCCTGTTATACATATCATAGGTCTGCAAAGCTTTAAAATATCCAATGTTAAATTGAATAATGTCCTCAGGTGTTGAAATTTCATGAGAAGGGTATTCAAAATCTGAGCCTTTCAAACTTAAGGTTGTTCGATAGCCCAAGATGTCATGGAGGGTGTCGAGAGTGCCTGTAAATTTATTTATTTATGATTGTTTTAATTGGGACCCCCGATGCATGTATATTCGTCTATTAATGACAGACAGGAAAGCTATATGAATTGTCTCGAATGCTTGATAAGGTCACCTGCTACTTTGACAAGATAAAGACAGAGGTGGAGGCACTGGAGCGGGTCCAAGATCTGAAGGTGACTTCAAAGGTGGCCCTGGAACAGACTCATGTACTATGACCCCCAAGAGGTATATGAAGCCATGAGGCAATTAGATGAGACCCAGATCAGGACTGAACCAATATCGGATATTGATTTGGTTGAAAATGGATACATGGATGTAGATGAGGAGGGAAAAGTTAGCGCAGGACCGGAGAGAATTGAAGAATTCAGGGGACCAACGGCCTTCATCGTTACTCCAGGTGCCATCGCCAACCAAAGGAGAATTTTTTGAATACCAAGTGCTAAGTTTTAAAACGCTAAATCTAAAAACATGAGCTCAGTCATCCTTACCCAAATCTGTGTATCCAAAACGCAAGGTTTTGTTGGCAACACTTGTTTTCTTGTATTTTTCTCTGCTAATACCTAGTAAACTGATTTCAAAAGATGGTCTATGAAGTTAGTAGTGGAGGTAGATATGTTGATGGAAAAGGCAATATGGATGGAGTTGTTTCCAATGGGGAAGACTTCCAAATGGTTGATGATGCACAGAAAACTCTGAATATGATTGTGCATTTTCTTTCCTCCAAGCTCATTTCGTACAGGATCATGATTATTGCTCGGCTTATAATCTTGGGAATTTTCTTCCAATATCGATCCAGTGGATCCTCTGAAGGAACCTCCTCTTGTCATAGCAATTTATAGAAGTGATTTGTTGATATATGGTGTTAGGAATATATGGGGAGTATTATGTGGCGTTGCTTCTTTTGGTTTTTGACTACACTGTTGAAGATGTAACGAAATCCATTGTTTATATGCCGCTGTCATGGCCCCTTTTCACTAGTTAAACATGGACTTTAAATGAATTGCAGGGTTAGGAATCACCATTGCATATGACTTCAAATGTATTGAAGGTGATCGAGCCATGGGGCTACAGTTACTTCCATTTGCAGTTGGATTCGACACTGTGAAATGGATATGTGTTGGGGAAATTGACATCACTCAGTTATACCTCAAGACGAGATGGAGTTGAAATTCAAGTTGGTACATATGAAGCTTTGGTCTCGGTTTATCAAGCATTGGCTTCCACAACCTGTTCCTCAATGCTTACTTTCATAAAGAATTCTTTAAGTTTTGAGGACACACCAGTAGAAAGGTTGCAATAGATCAAGCAACTCTGTTATATTACAGTCAAGCAATTTTCAGGCAGATTATTTGGGCAACCCTATGTGAGTGCTATCGTTAGGTTTACAGAAGCACTGCTTTCTTATGTAAACAGTTAATGAGAGTATTGACATTGTTAGTGACACTTTAACAAGTTATGAAAGTGGCTACAAGGTCGGGTACTCTGAGTCAAAAGAGGTGGATTATATTTTGGTATTCAAATTGACAATGAGATAGGCAAAGGATAGGTGGTGATAAGATCTAGTTTTCAAGGCATCCAAAGAATACAAATGGAACAATATCCCAGCTTTTAGGCATTGATTGAACCATTTAGCAGTCAGGGAACAAGGCATATTTGGTAGCAGTTACTCATTCGATGGAGAATATATAGGTGCAGCTGAATTGAGTGAACTCATCATCATAGTCCTCTTCATTATTAATAATCTCTAGCATTCGAGGTGTTCAAGTGGCATTTCCAGATTTCAAATCATTTTTTGTTAAGTCGGTTCCTAGGAATTAGGCAGTTTAGTGGTTACATGTGTCATTCCATATAACCGATTTCTATTCTTAGAAATAGGAATTTGAGCTCGAAGAATGTAGAGGATTAGCATAAAGATAACTCTAGATTCAATGAATACAAGTGACAGATACTGACTCCAAAAAAGCATCAGCAAATCCAAATATTTTGGCAACGATGTGGCAGTCAAACCCAATTTTGGATCATTCAAATAGATGATAATTATATTTGAAGATCACATTGAATATTCCTAGATTTTATGTATATCAAATTACTATACCTAGCAGCAGATCCAGATTGCTTGGGAGTTTTTCAATCATTCCATAATTGGCAACATACTTATGATAATGACAATTTTTTGTTGGTGGACATCATTGTCAAAGTTCTCAGGTTCTGGTAGCGCAGGGCTATTCATGAAATGTTAGGCTTATTTTGTGGATCATCAGTCAAAGATATCAAGAAGGAGCTACCAGATGGAAATCATTTGCTGGAAACAGTTTTTTTTTATAAACTGTTGGATCATGTTGTCATTGATGCCAATGGTTTGATTGATTGATGTCAAGTCATTGATTGATGTCAAAGGATTGATTGATTGATGATTGATGTAATATAATATGTATTGTCCTTGATGAAAATTCATAGATGAAGATGGATCAATGAGTTTTCATTGATACATGATGAAGATGGATCGATGTGGTTTCATTGTTATATGATGCATTGTTGGAAACATGTATAGATGACTCATTATTGTCTTATCATGATTGATAAGGTGCACAAACAGATGAACTCCAAAGTGGTCCCCTTATGGTGAAATCCCTCACGGGAAGATGCTTTGTGGATTGAGTTATCATAGAAGAATGGTTGGAGGACCCATGCTTGTAGGTGGAATAATGAGATGAATATCAAGAAAATTGCTGGTGAAACTATCCTAGATGGATAGTGCTTGTCATGTCATTTCTGGTGGTATGTGGAATGTCACATAACTCCTCATGGTTTGAGATTTATGGCCTTACGAAGATGAAGGACCCTCACATGAAGGCTTGAAGCCCCCAAAGTCAAAGAAGTCAAAGTGACCTAGAAATGGGTTAATATTATTTATTCAAGGTGGATTATTTAAATAATCAAGAGAAGTG
>ML785674.1:0-31919 GCA_009831015.1 Picea engelmannii | reverse complement strand
AAAATCAAGAAGGAATATTTATGGAAAGTGGTTAACCCTAAAAATAAGGAAAATAGGTTAAGTAACCTAGAAATGGGTTAATATTATTTAAATGATAAATTAAAGTGACAAATTCAAGGTGGATTATTTAAATAATAAAGAGAAGTGACAAAATCAAGAATGAATATTTAAATGTTAAAGTATTGGAGAACTTTCTATTTATGGAAAGTGGTTAACCCTAAAATAAGGAAAATAGGTTAAGTGACCTAGAAATGGGTTAAGTGAACTAAAAATGGGTTAAGTAACCTAAAGTATGAAAGTATAAATAAGATAGCAATGGTCTCTTGTAGATCATCCTTTTTGTGGATCAATGGAGAGCTTCTTGTGGGAATATATTTTGGAGTATTGATGGAGAGCTTCTTGTGAGAGCTTCTTGAGCATTTTTGGTGTGGAACACTTGAGGATATTTAAGATCTATAGGTGACTGAGGTAACCAAGGATATCTAAGCCGAAATGCTGAGGAAAGTGAAGAAAAGAAGACTGAAATGCAAGGAAGGATAAATTATTTTGATGGTGCTTTCTAAGGTATGTTATTTACAGGTCATCTCACCATTTTCGCTATAACTTTTTTTATATAATGATTGATATCCTAAAATTGCTATGAAAGTGAGAAACCATAGCCAAGTATCTTTGGTTAAAAATTCAGCTTGTGGGTCGTTGTAGTTTGGGAGTTACACTCCATGGAAAATAGGGTTTGTGGCTAGTCCTGAAACTAGTCAAAATCAGGTGTTTCGGGTAAAAACGTCATAACTTATTCATAAAAGATCAAAATTCAGTGAGACCAATTGTGTTGGTTAGATTACAGTCTATAGTATGCTCTGTAATAGTTTTAGATATATTCATTAAATATTTTGTGCGGGGCACGCTCTACAAGGTCACTCTATAGAATAATCCAGAATTCAGAAAGGTATGCCATTTTTGCTATAACTCCTTTTCTGAGAGGTTCCAAATAGTGCAACTTGGAGGAATTGCATAAACCACACTGAAGAACATTTTTCATCAGTTTCAGATCTTTATTCAGTACAGGTACAAAGTTATGATTATTTCAAGTTAGGGTTGTTGACTAATCCAAAACTAGTCATGGTTGAGACAAGTAGTTGATGAGTTGGGACATACATGAGGTGTATAGTTGATGATGCTGGTACATATTGATGAGTCATTGTTGATGAGTAGTTGACACATGATTGGTATATACTTGGTACATGGTTGGATGCACTTGTTTATGGTACAGTTTGATTACAGGTTGTTTGGCACAGGTTGGTGCATGGTTGATGCTCTTGTTTATGGTACAGATTGATATATGTTGAGGATTGTTGCCTCATCTCAGTTGGTGTTGAGAATGAAAGTTGAGTCTTGAATATAGAACTGGTGCTCTTGTAGAGTTGTACTCTATTCAGTTGTTGCTGATAAACCCCAAGGATTATAGTCCATAATAAAAAGAAAATTGCACATACATCTTGTGTTCTTTGTGTTCATTGTGGTGATGACTTGTTGATGATATATTGTTGATATATGTTGTTGATATGTACTCACATCTAACTGGTTATAAATGACAACAATGGGTAATGAATAAATGTTGAATGTTAATTGATGAGTTTTTGTGTAAGAGGGAAGTTTTGGGAAAAAGATCCCCACACTCATTCACCCCCCCTCTAAGTGTGGTAGGTGTGTCCAACATAAACATTGGCATGTTTTGTAAATTTGTGATGTAAATTATTAGCTGGCAGTTTCATAATTGAACTCTCTCATGTAATAGACTTATAAATACAGTTTTGAAACAGTAAACAAGGGGGCTTTTGTTGTACAGTTTCTCATTGAGCTCAGGCCACCATTAGTAGTAATACAAGATAAATTGTTTTGGGATTCATGTGCCATAGCTATGTGGTGAAGTGCTTCTTCTGTAATTCATTTTCTCTCTTTCCATATGTTTTTCTTTCCTTATTATCTTACAAAAGTTTAAAGAACAGATTTTGTTGAAAGATACACTCTAATTCTTACTGTGGGTAATATAAATGTTTTCCTCTGATATTTAGTGGAAGAATTATTCATTGCTCTGTTGTTAAATTAATTCTTTATCTGTTCTCCTATTTCACTTCATTCAAATTTACCAGATCTAGTAGTATGTCTACCTTGCCCTGTTTCACTTTAGCTTGATACTTCTACAAATTGATCACTTTGGCCTCTTTGAATCCATTGCCCAATGGCCTTCCCTTGTTGTTCCAACCAAACATTTAAAATAAACCAACCCGGTACCTTCATAACTAGCCTAACATCCAATCCAAACAAAGCTAGATCAAACAGAGAGAGCCCTCTCTGAGTCTTGGAGGGCTAGATCCAGGACTCCAAGTGGTTTGATGTTACCTCTGTGATTGCCTCCACAGCCTTGGGAAAATTACAGGGTGCTAACAGAGTGGCGATTGTACTGGGGGCAATTTCTTAGGTTCTCCAGAAAATTATATCGAGTTCAGATTTGACTTCTGATGGTGAACAGAAGCCAAACACAAGAAGGTTGTATCATTCACCTGGCGATTCCATTGACTGTAGAATTCAGAAACAAAGATTCACTAGCGACTCCACTGGCTCAAGATGGGATCCATTACAAGAAGGTATGCTCCTTTAAAACGACACCACATTCCAGGATTTCCAAGTCAAATGCCTAAGGTAAATTGGCAAAGAAATTTGCCTATGTTTAAATATGAAAATGGTGATGATGCTCCTCTGCATTTGGTGAGATTTCATATGGATGCATGCAAGTTGAAAGTTCAATTTCCTTAAGATTATCTTTTAAAGATGTTCATGGCTACTCTGGAAGGAAAAGCACGGTCTTGGTATGAAAGCTTGCCTCCTGCTTGTATTTATTCTCTCAAGGATTTCCACTCAGTATTTTTTGAGAAATATAGAGAAGCCTATCCTTCTTTGCTTTTAATTAAGGATTTTTGTGATCACTTTGAGAATTTTATTCAAGAGCTAGAAAGTCTTTATGGTGATGAAGAGTTTATGGATGATGAACTCTTGGAGGCTTTGAATGAAAACTCATTTCACCACCATGAGACGATCATGGATTCTACCTTGGATAACAGTGAAACTGAACGGAATCCTAATGATGACAGTTATATTACATCCTCTGAAATAGATGATAATTTGCAGCAGTCTAGCCATTATTTAAATAAACAAGACATATATGAGGATGGTCATTTCGATTGTTCTTTATTCATTGATGGAGATCAAAATTCTAAGTTTATTTGCATAGACATTTCATAGAGTAATCTTTCATCCATTCATTTCAACAATAGTGCACACCAGGTTTGTTCCTTTGAGCCTGACAAACATTTCCAGCAATTTTCAAATGATCGAGACAAGGAGAATGGATCAGTTTGTTCTTCGCATCATCCATTCTCCTAGTGTTCATCTCATGAGGAAGCGCAAATTGTTTTAGATTCGTTGGATGATATTTGTGTAGTTGCCTTAAATAAAGATTTTCAAGAACGTGTTATTCTTTTACCTGATGTACTTGACAAGATTGATGAACAGATTGTATCCATGTCTTTCGAAGATAGTCTTCAACCGTTGAAAGACCGTACCCTTCCTCTTGTTGATCATCAAGAAAAGGTAATCGATTATGTTTTTGCATATTTTTCTGTTGGCATGTTGGAACCATTAAAAAAAGAAATATGTGTGTTCTCTCCAAGTCAACAAGAGGTAATTTTTCATGTTTTTCATGATCCTTTGGATAATTTGTTTAAAGTATCACAAAAGGGGGAGTTTCTTTTGTTTATCAGCACAGGTTTTGGAATTAAGCTTCATTTTGGATTGCCATCATTTATATCATTTTGTCTGCTCAAAGAAAATGTGAGCATAAATCAATCAAGAAATCATTTACTTGACTGGCTTCATTGGAAAGAATAAATCACCTAGTGTATATATCTTCAACAAATTGGAATAGGTAGGAGTGTGCCAATAAGCTCAACGGGATGAGCACTTCTTTCAGTTCAGTTTTTCATAGTTTTATTTTCAGTTTGGTTTGTAGCCATCAGGTTTGGAACATGTACAATAAAGGGTCACAGGTTTCAGTTTGGGAACAACCCAATGGAGACAACTGGTCTGCACACTTAGAGTTCCAGATTCTTGACACCTCATGTTGAGCTGCCATCCCCAGGTGGATCCTATATTAGGACCCTATAATTTATAGGGAAATCGGTATTCTGACTAATATCTATTTCAGACAAGATGCAGATTGCTCATGATGCACAGTAAAGATGTGAAGGTGGCAGAAAACGCTCAACACTGACCAAACATAAACCAAGTACCTACAGGAAAACTTCAAAGCAAGTTAAAATTCATGTGCATTTTGGGCAAGAGATTATGAACAGTTGCTTTGTATGGAAAAAGTTATATATTTCAAAGTTTTTGGTTTTTATTAACCTAAAATTTGGCTTTATTATTCAAATGTGGCTTTTTAAGCCAAAATTTGCCTTCTTGGCCTTTGTAGGGATTTTTAAAATCTCATTGAAATTTTCATTAGAAAAAATAGCCCGCATGCCTAGCTCCAAGCCCCCGAGCTTGTTTAACACGCAATATCATACAACACAACATACAAGCCAGCGCCCAAGTCAACACAATATACAAGCCAGAGACCAAGTGCCAAGTGCAAGTGGGTATCCTTGGAATCACTTCATCGTAATACAATGGAACTATTGACATATATCAACACTCAGATATGTTTTCTCCTTGTGTATGGGACTAACCCCCAAAATTTAAAAAATATATATATAACGCAGCAAGTTCAACCCCATGCCAGGTGTCACGGCGATTGTACAGGTTCCCAAAGGATGTGATTTTGTTGTTGTTGGTTCTAAATCTCAGGCCGCATACGCCCACGAGGAGAATTAGCATGTAAGATCACGAGGTAGAGTCTTCAATGCAAATTACCAGGGAACGCATTGAAATCCTGTTATACATATCATGGGTCTGCAAAGCTTTCAAATCTCCAATATTAAATTGAATAATGTCCTTAGGTGTTGAAATTTCATGAGAAGGGTATTCAAAATCCGACCCTTTCAAACTTAAGGTTGTTCGATATCCCAAGATGTCATGGAGGGTGCCGAGAGTGCCTGTAAATTTATTTATTTATTATTGTTTTAATTGGGACCCCCGATGCACGTATATTCGTCTATTGATGACAGAAAGGAAAGCTCTATGAATTGTCTTGGTTGCTTGATAAGGTCCCCTGCTACTTTGACAAGAGAAAGATGGAGGTGGATGCACTGGAGCGGGTCCAAGATCTGAAGGAGAATGCAAAGGTGGCCCTAAAACAGACTCATGTACTATGACCCCCAAGAGATATATGAAGCCATGAGGAAATCGGATGAAACCCAAATCAGCACTAAATTATTATCGTATATTGATTTGGTTGAAAATGGATACATGGATGTAGATGAGGAGGGAAAATTTAGCGCAGGACCGAAGAGAATTGAATAATTTAGAGGACCACCGGCCTTCATTGTTACTCCAGGTGCCATATCCAACCAAAGGAGAAGTTTTTGAATACCAAGTGCCAAGTTTTAAATCGCTAAATCTAAAAACATGAGCTCAGTCATCCTTCCCCAAATCTATGTATCCAAAACGCAGGGTTTTGTTGGAAACACCTGTTTTCTTGTATTTTTCTCTGTTGATACTTGGAAAACTGATTTTGAAAGATGGGTTGTGAAGTTAGTAGTGGAGGTACATATGTTGATGGAAAAGGTGACATGGATGGCGTTGTTTCATATGGGGAAGACTTCAAAATGGTTGATGATGCACGGAAAACTTTGAATACGATTGTGCAATTTCTTTCCTCCAAGCTCATTTCATATAGGATCATGATTATTGCTCGGCTTATAATCTTGGGAATTTTCTTCCAATACCGATCCAGTGAATCCTCTGAAGGAACCTCCTCTTTTCATAGAAATTTAGAGTAGTTCTTTGTTGATATATGGCATTAGGAATATATGGGGAGTAGTTTGTGGTGTTGTTTCTTTTGGTAATTTTGACTGGACTGTTGAAGATGTAACGAAAGCCATTGTTTGTATGTCATTGTCAGGGCCCCTTTTCACTAGTTACACATGGACTTTAAATGAGTTGCAGGGTTAGGAATTGTCATTGTAAATGAATTCAAATGTATCGAAGGTGATCGATCCATGGGACTGTAGTTACTTCCAGTTTTAGTTGGATTCGACACTACGAAATGGATATGTGTTGGGGCAATTGACATCACTTAGTTATACCTCAGGATGAGATGGAGCTAAAATTAGATTTGGTGCATATGAAGCTTTGGTCTCGGTTTATCAAGCATTGGTTGCCACAACCCATTCCTCAATGCTTACTTTCATAAAGAATGCTTTAAGTTTTGAGGACACACCAGTAGATAGGCTGCAATATATCAAGCAACTATGTTATATTACATTCAAGCAATTTCCAGGAAGATTATTTGGGCAACCCTATCAGTGTTAGGTTTACAGAAGCATTGCTTTCTTCTGTAAACAGTTAACGAGAGTATTGGCATTGTTAGTGACACTTTAACAAGTTATGAAACTGGCTACAATGTTGGGTCCTTTGAGTCAAAAGAGGTGGATTATATTTTGGTATTCAAATTGACAATGAGATAGGAAAAGAACATGTGGTGATAAGATCCAGTTTGCAAGGCATCCAAAGAATAAAAATGGAAAATATCCCATATTTTAGGCATTGGTTGAGCCATTTAGCAGTCGGGGAACAGGGCATATTTGGTAGCAGTTACTCATTCGATAGAGCATATACAGGTGGCAGCTGAATTGAGTGAATTTAGCATCATAGTCCTCTTCGGTATTAATAATCTCTAGCATTCGAGGTGTTCAAGTGGCATTTCCAGATTTCAAATCATTTTTTGTTAGGTCAGTTCCTAGGAATTAGGAAGTTTAGTGGTTACATGTGTCATTCCATATAACTGATTTCTATTATTAGAAACAGTAATTTGAGCTCGAAGAAGGCAAAGGATTAGCATGAATATAACTCCAGATTCAATGAATATAGGTGACAGATACTGACTCCACAAAAACATGAGCAGATCCAGATTTTTGGCAACCATGTGGCAGTCAAACCCAATTTTGGAGCACTCAAATAGATGATAATTATATTTGAAGATCACATTGAATCTTCCTAGATTTTATGTATATCAAATTAGTATACCTAGAAGCAGATCAAGATTACTTGGGAGTTTTGCAATCATTCTAGAATTGGCAGCATACTTATGATAATGAAATTTTTTTGTTGGTTGACATCGTTGTCAAAGTTCTCAGGTTCTGGTAGCGTAGGGATATTCATGCAATATCAGGCTTATTTTGTGGAGCATTAGTCAGATATGTTAGGAAGGAGTTACCAGATGGAAATCATTTGTTGGAGACAGTTTTTTTTTTATAAACATTGGCATGTTTTGTAAATTTATGATGTAAATTATTAGCTGGCAGTTTCATAATTGAACTCTCTCATGTAATAGACTTATAAATACAGTTTTGAAATAGTAACCCAGTAGGATTTTGTTGTACAGTTTCACATTGAGCTCAGGCCACCATTAGCAGTAATACAAGATAAATTGTTTCAGGATTCATGTTCAATAGCTATGTGGTGAAGTGCTTCTTCTGTAAAAAAATTTCTCTCTTTCCATATGTTTTTCTTTCCTTATTATCTTACAGAAGTTTAAAGAACAGAATTTGTTGAAAGATACTGTCACACACCTACTACGGAAACCTAGATTTTTCGTCTTTTTTTTTTCTTTGAGGGACAAAATCCCCGAATTTCTATGGGGCCTAGCGCAGACCATCTCCCTTCCCGTATCCTCCTCCAAGCGACCACAACCTGGCCTTAGCGCAAGCGCCTCTTGCAACTCACGAGTTGGAGAGTCAAGGCTCTCGACTCCTTTTTCTCCAAATGTCGATACTCGAGATGCGATACAGGTATGGCTCCCTCCTCACTAGTGCCTGCTACATATAACCATAGGCTAGGCTAAGCACTAGCACTACTCGCAACTTGCGACTTTGCTAGTTGGAGTGTTGAGCCCTCATGCTCCTCCTTTGCGAATCCCCGAGACACGAGAGGTCAACATTACGTGGACTCTATCAAGTGACGCATACACGCCACTTATATCCTTCGTTGTACTCTGCTTAGGAGCTATATCGTTGTCGCCCATCGCATGAGACCTCGGCTCTCGGCGTTTCACGACCTTAGCGATCAAGGTGCAACTTCTTCATCCTACGAAACCCCGAGCCATGATAAGTCAACAATGGGTTGACTCTTTCCCAAGTGACATGTGTCCACCACCTGTCACTCGCTCCCACCTTTCTCGGGGTGCTTGTTTTTACGCCACCTGTCAACCACGCGGTCCCCACCTAACGGATGTGCCATGTGTTCGCATGAGTCCTCGGTGCTCGGAACTTCATGAATTCTGCAGTCGAAAGGAATTTCTTTCTAACCTTTGAACCCCCGATACACGATACCACGCGAAGGTTCTGATCCAACGGTTCTCTCGTGGCTTGTATCCAACGACCACGATCACATCATGATTTCATGAATCGTGAGTTCGTGCAGTCCTAACCTCAATCACTCCAAGTCGTGAGTCAGCGAAATTCTACCCGACTGCCACGCATCCTGTGTCGATGGATGGTTCTGAATACTTCAGGACTTTCGGGACGTTGTCGAATCCACTCTCCCGCCTATGCAAAGGTTAAGATCGACGGTCAATAGAGCTCCGACAGTTCCTTGGATCTACGGTCTTGGATCCCATCGCTACTTGCGAAGGCTAAAAGGGTCGAGGTGTTAACGCCTACGCTCCTCCTCTAGATCCATCAGTCTTGACAGGCCTGGGGTATTTCTGAAAGGATTTCAATCGTTTGTCTACCAAACGATGGGGTATTCTCTTTCGATAATCGGACTCACTATCCTTTCTGAGCTTGAATCACGAAATTCAACCTCTCATAGCTTCAAACTCCCATGACTCTGAGATCTTAGAGAGCTACTCTTTCTTTCATAAGTTTTCCCGACCCGGATCGCATGAACCTTTAGACGGTTCTTGGGCAATTATCCCTGATCTTAGTTGAGTCTCTGGGTAAGGTTCGGTATGGTTCCAAGGTTTATGGGGTAATTCCCAGGGAAGAGTACTCTCGAGAAGCCTTCCTAGAATATTACGAGAATCAAGAAAACAAGACGATTCTCGGTGGAGCGAAATCATGCCCTAGACTTAATCATTTGTACAGAAACCAACTATGGCATGTGAGTATACACATGCATCCACTATTTCCAGTCTAAAACACCAGGCAATCATTTCACACAGAAATCATTATGGGCATATAAACATGAGCATGTATTCATGATATTCAATTCAAAATACAAGGCATAAAACACTTATCAGTTCCACCAGGCATGATGCAACTGCTGAGAGGGGTGCTCGTTTCCACCCAACCGTAGGCTCAGTGACTCCAAACAGATTTACCACTAGCCACCCCCAAGCTAGACCACGATGCTTTGAGATTCAGTCTCCTACTTCCACCTCAACGGAAGTCAAGGATGAAGGTTACTCTCATTCTCCTGATACAGAAAAATAATCGAGGACAAAGGTTACTCTCCTCCTCCTATGTTCAGAACTCCCTGTGTTTCCAAAGTTTCTCTAGTTCTCTTCCGCGATCCTTGTCGCACGCTCTCTCTCTCTCCCTCTTTACCACACCTCCTCTCTTGCCTTTTCTCTAGAAGATTGCATGTGGCATGAATTTTTCCGTCAGTGGTCAGGTCTGGGAGATTTTACGGATGGGAGGTTCACCCCCATCCCCTCATTAACTCTTGAGGAGCCTCCCCACCTACCAATCTGACAAAAAATCCATTCCAGGGTCAGAGAGTTTCTTTGGTCTTTGAGAAAGTAAAAAACAGTACGGTACTGACTCAGTGGAAGTTAACGCAACCATTCTAGGTCCCTTCCACCACCTCTCATTAGCCATCATGGTCTCTTTTAGCACATCCCCCTCCCAGCAGTCATACAACACATATTCATAACATAATTTACATTCATCGACCTTTTATACAAAGGTTCGTCAAATCAAACATTCACATCTTTGAGTTTGCCATAGTTCTTGGCCAATATAGTTATTTTTACAGACTGGGAGAAACAAGGTGTTACAATTCCCTCCCCCTTAAAGGAACATCGTCCTCGATGTTCTATCTATCAATATGATGTGTATGTACAGAAGTAAACAAAATCGGATATGCCTGTTTCATGGCATCTTCCATTTCCCACGTAGCCTCATCTGGGCCAAAATGTTTCCACTGCACCTTGACCTATGAAATGGTTCGGTTCCTGAGTGGGGTTTCCTTTCTGTCCAGTATGCATTGAGGTTCTGGAAAGAATTCTCCCTCCGGTTCCACCTGGATCACAAACCAGTCAATTATATGATTAGAATCATGTACATATTTCTTCAATAATGAAACATGGAAAACATTATGTGCTTTTACTGTAGGAGGAAGTGCTAGCCTATAGGCTACCAATCCCACTCTATCTATAACTTCAAAGGGTCCACAATACCGAGGTTCCAACTAAGCACAAGATCCCATCCTCAAGGAACTCTTCCTGGGCCTAACTCTGAGATATACGTGGTCTCCCATTTTGAATTCTCTTGGAGTTCTCTTTTGGTCGACGTAACTTTTATGTCTGTTATGAGCGACCTTTAGATTTTGTTTTATCTGAATCACTTGTTGTTCCATTTATTTCAACATGTCGGGTCCAATAGTAATTCTATTTACAGGATTACTCCAACTAACTGGAGTGTTGCACGACCTACCATAGAGGACTTCGAAACGACTCATCTTCAGGGATTCTTGGTAGTCGTTGTTGTAGGCGAATTCCACCAGTGGCAGGTAATGTTCCCACTTTTTGGGTTGATGCATTACATGCATCCTTAGCATGTCTTCTAGTATTTGGTTCACTCTTTCCATATGTCCATCGGTTTGAGGATGATAGGTTGTGCTAAACAGTAATTTGGTCTCCAGACCATCCATCAAGGATTTCCAAAAGTTGGAAGTAAATTTCGTGTCTCTGTCAGACACGGTCTCTTTAGGCATACCATGTAGTTTGAATATCTCCTTCATGAATACATTGGTGATGTCTATTGCCTTGCAAGTCGACTTGATGGGGATAAAATGAGCGGACTTGCTCAATTTATCCACCAATACCATGATAGAGTCATTTTGTTTGGTCGAGGTTGGTAATCCGGTGATGAAATCCATGGAGATGGTTTCCCATTTCCATTTTGGGATTGGTAGAGGTTGTAATAATCCTGTTGGGTGTCGGTGTTCTGCTTTAACATGTTGGCATTCTATGCATTTGGCTAAGTACTCAGCTATGTCTTTCTTCAATCCATGCCAATAGAATTGTTTCCTGGTGGCTGTGATCATCTTCTAGTATCCTGGATGACCAGTATATGGTCTTTTATGTAGTTCATCCATTATGAACCTCTTCAAGTCATCACAATCTGGAATATACAATCTGTTTTTGTAAGTTAGCAGACCTCCATCTATCATCTAGTAGCCTTCATACTTTATCCCTGTGGGTTCTTGCTCCAAGTACGAGGTCACGGTCTGGAAGAATGTGTTTGTTTCTTGTGCATTCTTAACTCTTTCCTTGACATTTGTCTCGCAAGTGCTCACCACTGTTAGGTGAATTGTTTTCATACTTCTGCTAAGGGCATCGACCACCTTATTTTCCTTTCCTTTGATATGTTTGATTTTGAAATCAAACTCACTAAGAAGGGCCATCCACCTAGCTTGTCTAGCCTTGAGCTTTGGTTGGTCAAACAGATATCGCAATCCACAGTGGTCTTTCATAAGTACAAATTTCCTTCCTGGGAGGTAATGCCTCCACATTTTTAAGGCATGCACTATGGCGTCCAGTTCTAGATCATGGGTCACATAGTTGACTTCGTGCTCATTCAATTTTCGGGATTCATAGCAGACTACACTTCCTCCTTGCATAAGGACTCCTCTGAGCCCTTCCTTGCAGAAATCTGTGCATACGAGGAAGTCAGCTTCGGGATCGGCGATCTTCAACACGGGTGCGTGGGTCAGTAAATGTTTTAGGGATTGAAATCTTTCTTCACATTCTTGTGTCCACGTGAATTTAGCTCCCTTCTTCTGGAGGACAATGATTGGACAACCAATCTTGGAGAATCCTTTTATAAATATCCTATAGTATCCTGCTAAGCCCATAAAGGATCTGATATCTGAAATGTCATTTGGGGTAGGCCATTCCATGATAGACCTGATCTTGTTAGGGTCTACTGCTACTCCTTCAGATATGATATGGCCCAAGTAATGTATTTTCTTCTGGAAAAAGTCACACTTGCTAAATTTTACATAGAGTTGATGTTCTCTTAGCACTTGAAGCACAAGTCTAATATGTTCCTCATGTTCCTCTCTATTCTTGGAGTAAATTAATATATCATCGATAAAAACCAGTACAAATTTATCTAGAAATTTGTTGAGCACATTGTTCATCAAGCACATAAAAGTGGCAGGGGCAATGGTTAATCCAAATGGTACTACCACAAACTCATAGTGACCATATCTCGTCCTGAAGGAAGTTTTGTGGATGTCTTCACCCTTGATTCGGACTTGATGGTATCCAGATCTCAAGTCAATCTTTGAGAAGATGGAATCACCTCCCAATTGATCGAATAGGTCATCGATCTTGGGTAAGGGGTACTTGTTCTTTATGGTTACCTTATTGAGTTGTCTATAATCTATGCACAGTCGGAGGGTACCATCTTTCTTCTTTACAAACAGAACTGGTGCTCCCCATGGGGAAACACTGGGCTGGATATAGCCTTTGTCCATCATTTCTTTTAGTTGTAATTTAAGCTCAACTAGCTCGGGTGTGCTCATCCTATAGGGTGTCCTAGACACTGGCATCGCTCCTGGTGCAAGTTCTATCGAGAAGTCAATGTCCCTTCTCGGAGGTAGACCCAGTACCTCTTACGGAAATACATCTCTATATTATCTTAGTGTGGGGTGGTCTTCGAGGCTTGGTTTGTCATCTTCAACTGATTCCAACACCTATATCGCATATAGTGGACAGCCCTTTCTGCAATACTTTCTCATTTGAAGGGCCGATATTTTTCTCACTGAGACAAGTTTTTGGATCCCTTGAAGGGTTATCCTTCTTCCTTCTTCACTTACACATTCTAAGGTTTTATGGTAACAGTCCAGTCTGGCTTTATATGTGGCTAGCCAGTCCATACCAATCAACAGGTCATATGATCCTAGGGGTAGTATGTTAAGGGTTGCTTGGGTGGGGAATTCACCCATAGTGAATTGGCAAGCTGGTATGACCTCTGCTACCTTTATTTTGGTGTCAGTGGCTAACTGTACCAACCATGGCTTGGCGTGTTTATGTGGCTGTAATTTACACTTATCAACAGCCTTAGGAGCTATATAACTCAAATTTGAACCAGGGTCAATTAGAATAGACACTAGATGGTTGGTGATCATACCTTCCATCTCCACCACTGAAGCTTGGTGGTCAGCATGTTTATTATCCAAGGCTGCATAAATTTGCGGCACACTCCTAGCCACGTCGTTGATAGTGGTAGCTTCTTGAACATTATAAATTCTCTGATTGTTTTGTTGTCGGTGTGGGCAGTCCCTTAGTATATGTTCTTCTCCACAACCCCAACATTTCAAGGGTTCTCTCTTTGGGTTATCAATATTTCCTGGGGTAGATCCAGAAGGTTTATTTCCGCTCTAGGAGGGGAAATTCTGCTAGTGTACACTTCGGGTTGGGAAGCTCACCCTTGAGTCATTTTTATAGTTTTTAAATATTGGGGATTTAAACCCCTTTTTCTGGAATCCCAAACTATTCTTCTGCTTCCAGCCTTCGCGAGGTTTTGTCCGATGCCCAAGTTGTTCATAACAATATATTGTCTTTCGGATAGTGTCTTCTAGGGTCTTTGGCTCGTCAAACTCAATCCTATTTTGATAGTCCTTAGGTAGTCCACTGATGAATCGTTGCACCTTTTCCTTTTCTTCTTTTATATAGGGTACGTACCTCAACAACTCAAGGAATCTGCTGACATATTCCTCTATAGTGCGTTGTCGCAGCTTGAGTTCATAGAATTCTTTAGTCTTTTCGTCGAAATACTTTTCCGATAGATACTTCTTCTTGAAGTATTTCTCAAACCGTTCCCAGGATAGGTCCTCTTCGTGAATCCCTTTTACATTCTTAAGGTATTCCCACCAAATGGAAGCCTTTCCATTCAAGTTGAAAGTGGCTACTCGGGCCTTCAAGTTTTCTGAGAAGTCATGGACTCTGAAATACTTCTTTAGTCCAAGCAACTAGGCCTTCGCTTCCTCCCCCTTCTTTATTTCACCATTGAAAGAGGGTGGTTTGGCCTTCTTGAATTCTTCGAGATTATGACTTTTGGAATGCTTTCGCTTCTTCCGTTTTCTTCGGGAATAAGAACTAGTTCTTCTACTAGAGGATCCCTCCGAGTCACCAGTTTCCTTTCCAGAGGAATCGTCCGACGCTTGTCCCTTATCTCTGGGGTGGACCTTTCTTGAGGTCCTCTTCCTAGTGTGGCCACTTAAAAGACCATGTTTCTGTATCTCGGGTGGACTTCAATTTTTCTTTGTCTGTTGTCAGTCCGCGTGACTGGTGTCAGGTCCATGCTGCAATTGTCTTTGTATGTTGGATAAACTCTGCAGCAAGACTGCATTAATTTCCGTTTGCTTCTCTTGCTCTTTTATCAACCTCTCGTTGTCGGCCTTGCAGCTCTATAGTTCGACCATGAGGCTCCTCACAGTCTCAGCTAGATATGGAGGGGTCTCTACGGCTCTCCTTTCGTCAGACTCTTCATCTCTATTGTGGGAGTCATCCCCCACTTCGTGGTGTGTCACCATTCTATGTGTCTTCAGTTTCCCACGGTTGATCGTCGACTTGTGTGCAGGAAAAACACTTGTTGTTAGTCAATATTTATATTCATTCATAACCAATTCATAATTCATATTTTTCAAATGCATGCACACAATAGGAATTTTCATTCT
This sequence comes from Picea engelmannii, assembly GCA_009831015.1. Lineage (NCBI taxonomy): Eukaryota > Viridiplantae > Streptophyta > Pinopsida > Pinales > Pinaceae > Picea > Picea engelmannii. The sequence goes on along the minus strand of ML785674.1, from coordinate 16,790 downwards.
TGACTTCGACTTTTGATAAAGGGGGTTAATATAGAGGGTTACTCCTTTTAAGAGTACTTCAAATGGAGTTTCTGCGCAACTCATTCATGAGCCCAAGCAGGCCAAGTGTTGTAACCATGCTCTGATACCAACTTGTCACACACCTACTCGGACAACCTAGATTTTTAGTCTTTTTCTTTTTCTTCAAGGGACAGAATCCCCAAATTTCTATGGGGCTTAGGGCAGACCATCTCCCTTCCCTTATCCTCCTCCAAGAAACCACAATCTGGCCTTAGCGCAAGCTCCTCTCACAACTCACGAGTTGGAGAGTCAAGGCTCTCGACTCCTTTTTCTCCAAACGCTGATACCCGAGATGAGATACAGGTATGGCTCCCTCCTCACTAGCGCCTGCTACATATAACCGTAGGCTAGGCTAAACACTAGCACTACTCGCAACTCGTGACTTCACTAGTTGGAGTGTTGAGCCCTCGTGCTCCTCCTTTGTGAATCCCCAAGATGCGAGAGGTCAACGTTACGTGGACTCTGCCAAGTGACACGTACATGCCACTTGTCTCCTCCATTGTACTCTGCTTACGAGTTGTATCATTGTCGCCCGTCACATGAGACCTCGGCTCCCGTCGTTTCGCGACCTTAGCGATCAAGGTGCAACTTCTTCATCCTACAAAACCCCAAGCCACGATAAGTCAACAATGGGTTGACTCTTTCCCAGGCGACATGTGTCCACCACCTGTCACCCGCTCCCACCTTTCTCTAGGCACTTGTTGTTACGCCACCTGTCAACCACACAATCCCCACCTAACAGATGTGCCACGTGTTCGCACGAGCCCTCGGTGCTCAACACTTCGCAACTTCTGCAGTTGAAAGGAAGTTCTTTCCAACCTTTGAACCCCCGACACGTGATACCATGCGGAGGTTTTGATCCAATGGTTCTCCCGTGACTTGGATCCAACGACCACTATCACGTCGTGATTTCGTGAATCGTGAGTTCGTGCAATCCTACCCTCGATCACTCCAAGTCGTGAGTCAGTGAAATGCTACCCAACTACCATGCATCCTGTGCCGATGAACGGTTCCAAATACTTTGGGACTTTCAGGACGTTGTCGAATCCACTCTCCCGCCTATGCAAAGCTTAAGATCGACGGTCAATAGAGCTTCGAAATATCCTTAGATCTACGGTCCTGGATCCCATCGCTAGTTGTGAAGGCTAAAGGGGTTGAGGTGTTAATGTTTGTGCTCCTCCTCTAGATCCATCGGTCTTGACAGGTCTGGGGTATTTTCGAAAGGATTCTGACCATTCATCTACCAAAAGATGGGGTATTCTCTTTCGATAATCGGACTCGCTATCCTTTCTGAGCTTGAATCACGAAATTCAACCTCTCGGAGCTTCAAACTCCCATGACTTCGAGATCTTAGAGAGCTACTCTTTCTTGCATAAGGTTTCCCGACCCGGATCGCATGAACCTTCAGACGGTTCTTGGGCAATTATCCTTGATCTTAGTCGAGTCTTTGGTTAAGGTTCGGTACAGTTCCAAGGTTTATGGGGTAATTCCCAGGGAAGAGTACTCTCGAGAAGCCTTCCTAGAATATTACGAGAATCAAGCAAACAAGACGATTCTCAGTGGAGTGAAATCATGCCCCAGACTTAATCATTTGTACAGAAACCAACTATGGCATGTAAGTATACACATGCATCCATTATTTCCAGTGTAAAACATCAGGCAATCATTTCACACAGAAATCATTATGGGCATATAAACATGAGCATGTATTCATGATATTCAATTCAAAATACAAGGCATAAAACACTTATCAGTTCCACCAGGTGTGATGCAACTGCTAAGAGGGGTGCTCGTTTCCACCCAATCGTAGGCTCAGTGAATCCAAACGGATTTACCACTAGCCACCCATGAGCTAGACCACGATGCTTTGAGATTCAGTCTCCTACTTCCATCTCAACGGAAGTCAAGGATGAAGGTTACCCTCCTTCTCCTAATACAGAAAAATAATCCAGGACGAAGGTTACTCTCCTCCTCCTATGTTCAGAACAACTTGTGTTTCCAGAGTTTCTCCAGTTCTCTTCCATGATCCTTGTCGCGCACGCTCTCTCTCTCCCTCTTTACCACACCTCCTCTCTTGCCTTTTCTCTGCAAGATTGCGTGTGGCACTAATTTTCTCGTCCATGGTCAAGTTTGGGAGCTTTTACAGATGAGTGGTTCACCCCCATCCCCTCATTAACTCTTGAGGAGCCTCCCCACCTACTAATCTGATGGAAAATCCATTCCAGGGTCAGAGAGTTACTTTGGTCTTTGAGCAAGTAAAAACCAGTACGGTACTGGCTCGGTGGAAGTTAACGCAACCATTCCAGGTCCCTTCCACCACCTCTCATTATCCATCGTGGTCTATTTTATCATATCCCCCTCCCAGCAATCGTGCAACACATATTTATAGCATAATTTACATTCATTGACCTTTTATACAAAGGTCCGTCAAATCAAACATTCACATCTTTGAGTTTGCCATAGTTCTTGGCCAATATAGTTATTTTTACAGACGGGGGAAACAGGATGTTACAGATACACTATGATTCTTACTGTGGGTAATATAAATGTTTTCCTCTGATATTTAGTGCCAGAATTCTTCATTGCTCTATTTCTAAATTGAGCCTTTCTCTGTTCTCCTATTTCACTTCATTCAAATTTACCGGATCCAGTAGTATGTCTACCTTGCCCTGTTTCTCTTTAGCTTGATACTTTTGCAAATTGATCACTTTGGCCTCTTTGACTCCATTTCCCAATGGCCTTCCCTTTTTGTTCCAACCAAACATTTAAAATAAACCAACCATGTACCTTCATAACTAGCCTAACATCCAATCCAAACAAATCTAGATCAGGCAGAGAGAGCCCTCTCTGAGTCTTGGAGGGATAGATCCAGGAATCCAACTGGTTTGATGTTACCTCTGTGATTGCTTCCATAGCCTTTGGAAAATTACAGGGTGATAACAGGAACTAAGGTTTGGAACATGATAAACATCTACAATTTTCCCATGTCGACGAGTAGCATCACCCTGACCAACAACATCTAAAGAAAAATCATCAACACCATATATTTTCCTCTCCTTAGATTCATCCAACCACATGAACAAGGAGGCATCCTTATCCATGTGATGAATGCACCTAGAGTCGACTACCCATTCAATATGCACAGAATGAGAGAACAAGGCATGAGAATTTCTAACTTGGAAGGTGAAATTATTAGCGGGTCGGTGTTCAATGGACACTTTTCCTTCCAAGTGTTTAACCTTCTCCTTGATATCATCTCTCTTATTATAGCATACTTACTCCACATGACCAATATTTCCACAGTACTAACATGTCTTTTTCTTTCAACTTCATTGAGGGGCGTCTGTCTATCCCTTAGGTTTTTGGTTGTGGCTTCCAAGTCTCTGTGTAGAGGTATAAATCATACTTTATCCCTAGGATCCGACTTGCTCTTTCCCTTGAGAAAGTGGACTTGATTTTTACCACCAAGATTTCCTTTGTCAAGCAATTTGTACTGATTAGTAATAAAAAGGCCACAAAAGATTCAAAGGTGTAATCCTTACCATCTTCCTTATGTGCTTTCCAGTTGTGCGGAAGTCAACACGAACACATCAAATGGTGTTCTCAAATTCATCAGAACCATCTCAATGACTTTTCCATCCTTGGTATTATAATTATTTCCACATTCACCCAATTTCAACTAGAGTTCTTTGACACATACCAAATAGTCCTATATTATGTCGAAATAATGAAGATCGAGATAGATCAACTCTTTCTCCAACTGCATCATGTGGATTTTGTCAACTTGGTTGAACAATGACTTCAGCTTTCTCCAAACTTGATGAGGGCAGTCGATTCCACTAAGGTGAAACTGAATCTCCCATGATATATAGGTCGTGATGACCCCCACATCCTTATCCTTCTTTCCATCAACAACAAACTTTTCATGATCATCTGTTGGATATGGAATTGAAATATTTGTATACTTCCACAATCCTTTTCTTTTTAGTGGGGTTTCCATGTCTAATGCCCATATTGTTGATATTATGGTACCTATAGGAGGTATTAACCTCCACTTGTAACCTTTGACGAGACTATAATATTCTGGGAAGTAAGAGAAATCCTAAAGCTTTGGATAATAACCCTAGAAGACAAGTCGGCTTAATAGATTAATTAATATTGATTTATTAGCCCCTGGGAAGAGAAGTCAGGCCAGTCAATTAATATGGAGAAGTATAAATAGAGGGTGTTAGATCTCATTTGTCACTCACTCACTTACAACCGCATAAGACCAGTGGTGCGCAAGTTTGGAGAGGAGCTGCAGTTGCAGCTACTACAACTTGTATTTCGATTTCTGGCTTGGACTTTCTGCTTGGTATTTGGTTACATTTTTTTAGTGCACTAGCCTTAGTTGGTTATTGATATGATACCATAATTATTCTCTCTATCAAGGTTAAGGTGCTCGAGGGTGGCCTTTGTGCCTATGGTTGGGTGACAATATTGTTATATTGTCTATGGTTAAACGAGCACACCCACTTTTATACCAAGTTATGGACCCACACTTCCTTCAGTCAGTCTAACCACTGGAAGGAATCTAAGCCATAATATTATGAATCTCGTTGAAGAATTGTCACTAGGGTTTCTAGCAGGTGCAGTTACTGAAGCATTATCGCTAGGGTTACTAGCAAGTGCAACTGCAAACCCTAAAACCTCTTGCCAAACACCTTATGATAGAACACCTTACTCAAGGAGAAGATATCCTAGTGTGCCTTAGTCTAGTGCACCTATTGGCACTCTCAGAAGGAAAAAATGTCAAGGCTAAGATTTTGGGTCAAAGTCAATGTTTGACCAGTCAAAATCAAAGTTTGACTAGCTATCAGTCAACAGAAATCATGAATGAAAAGATAGATCATCTACATTATTCATATCTTACAGGAAATCTTGAAGATTACATGTGGATAATTGATAGTGGAGCTTCTAGGCATATGACAGGAGATGAGGTCAGACTCTCCAGTCTGAATGAAAAGAAGACATCCTACAAGGTAGAACTTCGAGACAAGAACACCTATCCAGTCAAAGGAATTGGTCAAGCCTCCATCAAATTCAAATCAGGTAACAATGTTCATTTGAGCAATGTCTTATATGTAACTGGTTTAGAAAAGAATATTGTATCTATATATTGCCTAGCAAACAAAGGAAATAGAATAGCCTTTGTAGATGGTTAAGTACTATCTTGGTCTAGAGACTTCAGCATAGAAAATTCTATAGTTATTGAAACTCTTGAAGGAAGATTATACAGACCACTAGAACATAATGACGAAGCTCTTGTACATGATGAAGTCAATCCCAGTGAACTTTAGCATCGAAGGTACGTTGATCTTAACTATCAATAATTACCTTTCCTCAAGAAAATGGTTGAAGGAATACCAAAACTACAATTCTACACAGGAAGGAATTTGCAGAGGATGTGCACTTGGTAAAAATGTTAAGAACCTATTCTCAAGTAGCAATAATAGATCTAAGGAAATAATAGATCTAATACATTCGTATGTTTTCAATCTGATGCCATTCAAATCACTAGGAGGTTCTCTTTATTATGTAGCATTCATAGATGATTACTCAATAAAGACTCGGTTATATCTCTTGAAGACAAAGGACGAAGTTTTCAACAAGCTTCAAGAATTCAAAGAAGAAATAGAAAACCTCACAAGCAAGAAAATCAAGACTTTGAGAACAGACAATGGAGGAGAATACACATCCAAGGAATGTGTTGCCTTTTGCAAATTAGTGGGGATTAGGAGGGAGCTAACCATTCCTCATAATCCTCAACAAAATGGTGTAGCGGAAAGGAAGAATAGATCCATTGAGGAAACCATGAAGGCACTAATGAATAACCAAGGTTTATCCATGTATTTATGGGGAGAAGCATCCATGACAACAATATATGTCTAGAACAGAAGTCCCCATCACATATTGAAGGATATGACTCCAGAAGAAGCCTTTTATGTAAAGAAACCCAATGTGGAACACTTAAGAATATTTGGGTGCCTTGTTTACATTCATATCCCCAAGGATAAAAGGAAGAAACTAGAACCCTCAGGAAAGAAGGGCATATTTGTTGGATACAGTGAATCATCCAAAGCCTGCAGAATCTATATTCCAGAACAATAGAATATTGAAGTCAGCAGATATGTAACCTTAAATGAGAAGATGACTTTCAAGAAATATATAGAAGAATCCATGGAAGAAGAAGAATATGAAGAGCCTAAAGAAGAAAGCACCTATCTTCCAGAAAGTCAGAATGAAGAACCAGAACAACTTGATCATCCGATGCAACCATGTGAACCCATTGAATCAGTGATTGTATCCAAAACCTAAAAATATCCAGCTTGGCTTGAAGCTACTCTATAAGAAGCAGAAAGACTCAAATCTCCAAGCGGCACCTTCAGAGAAAGAAAAAATCCCAAAAGATTATTCATCTATGCAACATGTATGAAAAACCTTATAAATGAATAACCCACCACATTTGAAGAAACAGCTCAGAAGAAACAATGGAAAGAAGCCATGATAGAAGAACATTGGTCTATCATGAAAAATGAATTGTGGGAAATCATGCCTAGACCCAAGGAAAAATCAGTTGTAACTTCAAAATGGGTCTATAAGATCAAACACACAGTAGACGAAAGCGTGGACAAATACAAGGCAAGGTTCGTGGCTAGAGGGTTCTCCTAGAAGGAGGGAGAAGATTATGACAAAACCTTTTCTCTCATTGCCAGATATACTTCTATTAGAGTGATTATGTCTCTTGTTTCTTCCATGGGATGGATTCTACATCAAATGGATGTAAAGACAACTTTTCTCAATGGAGCAATTAAAGAAGAAGTATACATTGAACAACCTCAAGGTTTTGAAGTACATTCCAGAGGCAATCATGTTTGCATATTAAAGAAAGCCTTGTATGGACTCAAGCAAGCTCCAAGAGCTTGGTATGTCAGAATAGAAAATTACTTAATAAGACTTGTTTTTTCTAAGAGTCATGCAAAGCCAAATCTCTACTACAAGGTTGTGAACAATGCACATGTGATTCTATTGCTATATGTCGACAACTTATTCTTGACATGTGCATAGTCTCTCATCACCCAATGTAAGAAGGAATTATCTTCTAAGTTTGATATGAAATATCTTGGTCTCATGCACTATTACTTGGGACTATAAGTATGGCAAAAGTGTGGTGAAATATTCCTTGGACAAGGAAAGCATGCAATGAAGATTCTTCAAAAATTTGGAATGATGGATTGCAAATCCATGGCCACTCCTATGACCATAGATATAAGAAAAATAATATACTTAGATTATGATCTAGTAGACTCGTCCCTATATCGGCAATTGATTGGTTCATTGATGTATCTAGTGAATACTCGACTAGATATTTGCTTTGTTGTAAACACTTTAAGCCAGTTCCAAGTGGAACCCAGACATGAGCATTGGATAGTTGCAAAGCATATTCTAAGATATATCTGTGGGACACTAAACTATGGTTTAAGATACACCTCATCCAGTGACATAAAAATGCATGGATTCACAGATTCATATTGGGTAGGGAGTGCAAAAGACAGAAGGAGTACTTCAAGGATGTGTTTCATTTTGGGTTATGCTATGATATCATGGGCCAAAAGGAAACAAAAGTATGTTGCACTCAGCACAACAGAAGCATAATATTTCTCAACATTTGAGGCATGTACCAAAGCAGTATCGTCGAGGAAGCTAATTTCTATATTATTTAATCAGGTACCAAATTCGACCGTAATATACTATGACAATCAAAGTTGTATAAGGCTATCATAACACATAGTGTTTCATGACCAATCGAAACATATTGACATCAAATACTGATTTATTCTTGATAAATTCCAGGAAGGAGAAGTGAAACTCCAATATATCTCCATAGATGAGCAAGTAGCAAATATTTTGACAAATCCCTTGTCTAGGATAAAGTTTGCATACTTAAGGGACAAGACAGGGATCGTGCAGATAATTCCCTTAGCTGAAAGGGAAGAGATGGCTCCCTAGGTTGGGAGGGAGAAATTATACATATTATTGATTCATGGGCAGTCATTTTCCAGTTTGGAAAATGGTCTAGGTTGGGAAGTTCCTTTCCAGTCCGGAAAGTGGTTCGAGATTTATGACGGACAAGCATTTTCCAGTTCAAAAAATGGTCTAGATCGGACAGTCATTTTCGTAATGAAAATGGTTTGATATATTGTTGATGTAACATAGACAGTTGTGTTCTATTGGATGGCATTGTTTTGATTTCCATGGAGACTATCTAGTTGGATAGTGATGATGGTGCTCATGATTTGATCATGAGATAGCCTATGTGGCTATGATGATGCTACTGGGTGAATGGTATTTTTTTTCTCAAGACCATCTAGTTTAAAACATCCCTAGCTAGAAGGGAGTGTTGATATTATGGTAGTTGTGGGAGGTATTAACCTCCACTTGTAACCTTTGGCGAGACTAGAATATTTTGGGAAGTAAGAGAAACCCTAAATATTTGGATAATAACCATATAAGACAAGTCGGCTTAATAGATTAATTAATATTGAGTTATTAGCCCCCAGGAAGAGAAGTTGACGCAGTCAATTAAGATGGAGTAGTATAAATAGAGGGTGTTATAGCTCATTTGTCACTCACTCACTCACAACCACATAAAACCAGTGGTGCGCAAGTTTGGAGAGGAGCTGCAGTTGCAGCTGCTGAAACTGGTATTTCGGTTTTTGGCTTGGACTTTCTGCTTGGTCTTTGGTTATGTTTGATTGGTGCGCTAGCCTTGGTTTGTTATTTATATGCTACCTGAATTCTTCTCTCTTTCAAGGTTAAGGTGCTCGGGGGTGGCCTTTGTGCATATGGTTGGGTGACAATATTGCTATATTGTCTATGGTTAAACAAGCACACCCACTTTTCTAACACATATTTCATAATTTGATCCGTTAAGAAAAACAAGATCAATCTTCAAATCCATCTTCTATATCTAGATAAAAATATATGTTTCAAAGGTTCCAATCAACAAACCACCAACCTAGAGTCAATCACACAACAAATCCAACTTAGCAAGGTTTGCAGATAACATGCAAGGTTTTAAACCATTGGTTTTGATGCCATCTTGGGGAAAGGGGTGGAATATGTAACAAAACAGACAGACAATTCTGAAGATAATCGAAGAGGGAATAAAATTTCAAAGACAAAAGGTGGTGTCTAAAGACACCATTACAATCCTTAAGCAAAGCACATTGTGATCAGAACATCGTAACGCATATTGGATCTTGATATCTCCATATTATATCAACTCGATCGCTTGATTATAATGACCCAAGGGATCTATTATATATAGCATCAATATCTAACCAACTTCCACAGAATCGGGAAGATATTGTCCACATGTAACCGTCTGTTGTTAGAGTTGACTTTGTCAAATCCGCTTGTCAATTTAGCTTGAAAAGGATGATCGACCCAACCACCTATGCATCCAAGTTGTAGTCTATTATTGAGCTATTCAATCCACCACTCGACTATATTCGATTGTTGTTCGACTATCATGGGGGATTGATATTTTGTCGACTTGTTGTCCAAGGTTGCATAAAGCCTTGGCATACTTCCTCCCATGTCTCCCATTCTTTTAGCCTCATGAATGTTGTGGGCAGTCCTCATTCTTTCTCCTTTATGAGGGCAATCCTTATATAAGTGATTCCCCTCACATACCCAACATTGAACAGGATTTTCCCTTGGCCTTTTCCCAAATGAATTTGCATTCTTTTGTTCATTTTTGGATACATGGCCTTGCTAACCTGCTTGGGAGTTATTTATGAAAAAGGGTGGCTTAAAACCTTTCTTCCTTTTATCATTTTTCTCTTTCATCCTGTCATTCCAAGTCTTTTGGAACACTAGCCTTCCTTTGCTTTGCTCATAAATGCGTCTTGCTCTCCTTATGGTTTCCTCCAAGGTCTTGGGGTTGTCATATTGAATCTTGTCACTATAGAAGGAGGGTAACCCACTTATAAACCTTTGGATTTTAACCTTTTCATCCTTGATGAATTCAACATACTTCATCAATTCAAAGAACCACTTCTCATATTCCTCCATTGACATGGTTCCCAACTTGAGTTCAAATAACTCTTTCATCTTTCTCTCATAATAATGCTCAGACAAATATTTCTCTTAGAAACATCCTTTGAATTGCCTCCATGAGATTCTCTTCTCACTGAGGTTCTTGGCTTGCTTAAGTTGATCCCACCACATGGCTTCCTTTCCTTGCAAGTGGTAGGTAGCAATCCTAGCTTTTACCTCGGATGGGTAGTCATGCAACCAGAAATATTTCTTCATTTCCAACAACCAAACCTCTGCCTCTTCTCTTTTCCTGTGCTCACCATTGAAAGTAGGTGGCTTTATTTTCCCGAGTTCACCTTGCAAGATGTATGCTTCGAGCATTTTTCTTTGCCTCTGAACATGAGACACACTTGTGTTGCTTCTCGGTCCTAAACTCGCATGAGTTATTCTAGTGGATTTTCTTGGAGAATGATGGAGTATTCTCATGCTTCTTGAATGCATATCATTTCCTTCATCATTCCTTTTGATATGGGATCTTGATGTTGATACTTGTCTAGCACTAGTTGCTTTCTTGGTGCCAGAATCTTTGTTAGATTTCTTATGCAACATGTTCAAGCTCTGAAGTATCTCTTCCTGAGCCTTCATAATCCTTTCATTATCATTCCTCTAGCTTTGCATTTCCCTATGCAAACTTCTCATAATGACAGGATCTTGCCTATTTCTTCTTCCATTTGACTCTGTCTCGGCATTCCCCGTGTTGATATGTTGACCTATGAACTCTTCCCCATGGTTGTAAGACCCTTGAGCATCTTCTATGACTCTAGTTCTCATATAAGAACTAAGTTTCTTTATGTACCTCTAATTCTACAAAATTTGTAGCCAACAAAATTTGTTAGGTTAAAATAATTAACAAGATCCATGAAATTATGTACAATTGTGTTCCCATACTGTATCAAAATTATTTCTTTCATGATTTCACCCAAAAAGTTTCGACACTTAGATTATTTTTCCATCTATTCGGACTCATAGACTCGCAGACTTACGGACTCACTGACTCGTGGACTTACGGACTCACGAAAGCATAATTCTCCCTTTCATAAGTTCGTCCGAAAAGTATCAACACTTGGATTATTTTTCCATCTATTCAAACTCATGGAATCATGAACTCACGAAAGCATAATTCTTTCTTTCATAAGTTCGTATGAAAAGTCTCAACACTTGGATTATTTTTCCATCTATTCGGACTCACGGACTCGCGGACTTGCGGACTCACGAAAGCATAATTCTTCCTTTCAAAAGTATGTCTGGAAATTCTCAACACTTAGATTATTTTTCCATCTATTAAGACTCACAGACTCGCAGACTTGCGGACTCACGAAAGCATAATTATTCCTTTCATAAGTCCATTAGAAAAATCTCAACACTTAGATTAGTTTTTCATAATTCGGACTCACGAATGCGCAGATTTGCAGACTCACGAAAGAATAATTATTCCTTTCATAAGTTCATCTGAAAAGTCTCAACGCTTAACCATTTTTCTAAAATTGCGGACTCGCGGACTCATAACAAGTCCCAACACTTAGTCTTTTTTACCTTTGCAGACTCGCAGACTCATAATAAGTCCCAACACTTAGCCATTTTTCTATCTTTGCAGATGCTCAGACTCATAATAAGTCCAAACACTTAGTAATTCTCTCACTGTGTGGACTCACGAACTCATAATAATTCCAAAACTTATCCATTTTTACCTTTGCGGACTCACAAACTCAAGGACTCATAATAAGTCCAATACTTAGCCATTTTTCTAACTTTGCAGACTCACAGAATGATGAACTCGTAATAAATGCAACACTTAACCATTTTTCTAACTTCCTGCCTCTTTGTACTTACCACCATGGCATTACACATCAACTTCTTCCACATCATATGACACGTCCTCTCCCCCCTCCCCCCCACCCATGTCATGTTGACATCAGCGTATGGAAAATACCAAAAAAAATTCCAATTTCGCCTATTTTCCAAAATTCCAAAACTTCTCAAATTCCCCCAAAAATGAAATTCCTTCTTGGGTCGTCAATAGAGCTCTGTGACTAATATCAATACAACCAAATCAATCCTTGTACATAAACATTTGTTCATTTCTTTTCAAATTCAACTCTTTCACTTCGAAATTGTCATTATTTAGCTACAAGAACTTGGGGCTTTTGCTCAATTTCATCCAATTTCAACATGGAACATCGTAAACATTATGTCAAACAATTTGCAAATGAACTCTCCCTCTATCAGACAGTTCACTTGCTAACTCTGTAATTTCACTTTTGCGCTCTGCTAAATGGCCCATGCAGGATCAGTGTTGAAAAATTGGGCTCTGATACCACTTTGTAACGTACCCAGCCACTGAAGTTGGGTCACATCATGAAAAAACTTTTTCTTATCAACTCTGATACCATTTTAGTAACGTACCGAGCCTTCAACTAGACAACATTATGTGAAGAATACACATAACATGAAACTTCTACTAATTAAATCCAGTATTTTGTTGTTATTTGTTTTCCCATAGCCTACAGCTACAATTTATAACATTTTTAGCTACGGTAATAACCATAAAACTTATGCATCTGAAGCATATTAATAATCAACATGAGATGCAACTAAATCGTTCATTATAGCAACATATAAGTCATTATCATTCATGCAGAGTTCATGCAAAACAATAACACATGTAAATAACTCAATACAAGATAAAACACTTATCTTAAATAAGAATCGTGCAACCAGCTGCTTGGGATGGATGCTCCACCCAACCGTGGACTGATTGTTCCAAATCTCAATAGCCAGTCACCCATGAGTTGAGGCTAGAAATCCACAAAAAAGGGTGGTCTCTCACAGTCCACTCACAGCTCATAAATCTCTCAACCCAATTGATATTCTCCTACAACTATCTCGACTTTCCCAACAACCCTCTTCCTCTTCACCTGCCCAACCCAAGGAATGCACCATTCATTTATCAAGGATAACCCAAGGGATGTACCATCTGTTTATCAAGGATAACCCAAGGGATAAACCATATGTTTATTAGGGTTAACCCAAGGTATGTACCATTCGTTTATCAAGGATAACCTAAGGAATGTGTCATTCGTTTATCAGGGTCTCTCTAACATAGGTAGCTAAGAATCGCTCAGCTGGGAACTCAAGGGAAACTATTGCTAGGAAAACTATCAGCAAACCAACAACACTTGTTGTTTCAATGCAACTCACACATGAGTTCACTCTTTCGGCCTAACAACCGAGCTCTTTAGTTCTCCAACTCCAATTACGCTCCAAACTTCACCCTCCTATGATCGCACCAGCTCCAAATTCTTTTTCCATGCACAAACTTAACTAACTTCCCAAACTATTCGAACTATTGTTACTTATGTCCCAACCCATTCAAAATTCCTCTATTTTTCTTTCCTTTCTTGACTCACACTCCTCCCTAAGATAATTGTACCCAACTCCCATGTGCCCAATAACTTCAGGTTGTGACCACTCACACTCACCCTCTTACATGTATTCAATTATTGGCTTTGGAAACACTCAATCAGAAATGGGAAGGTTCATATACAATAGCATATTTAGAAAAATATGTTAAATCCATAAATATGGGTAGTTTCCCCCTTTGACCCCTCTTTCCCATTATCCTAGACACTCACCTCTCCTGTGAATTAATTCATCCCCCATCTCTTGTCCATGTCCCCTTAACAGTTGGCATCACATTTTATTATTAAAACATTGAAATACAATTCACATATTACATCGCTTAGTCGTAGCCACATATTATATCTACATAATCATTAATCAAACTGGGGATTATAATGGGGATGTTACAACTAGAGCATGGGTTTGGAGTCGAGGAGACTATTGCACCTAGTCTAGTCTAGGATAGTGGTACCCTCTTTCAAATTCTACCAGGAAATCTCCCTCAATGGAGATGGTCTCCAACCATTGGGTTAACTATGGCACCAAGTAGAATCTTACCCTTGTTGAAGAGATCATCAATAAGGATCTATCCAACACTTGGGCTTGATTAGCACCCAATACCAACAAAAGGATGAGATAAAGTCTAGCGCCTCGACCTCTCCTTCCACGTGACTATGTGTTGAAATTTTGATATGCTAGTTTAACCATATACAATATCACATCATTGTCACCCAACCATAGGCATTCACATATGCCACCCCCCATCACAATAACATTTTCTTAGATAGAATGATTCTGACAAGTCTACACTAGAACCAACAGATAACCCCTAACCAGAAACACCACTACTGCAATTGCAACACAATACCAATAGAGCGTACCTTTACCAAGAGAAGCGCACAAAAAGGAGATACTAGAAATATATGTGCCCTAGTTGCTGCCACAATTTCTCCTTAGACTTGCGCATTATTTTATGAGTGAGTGAGTGTGTCTAAATGAGCTAGGCTCCTTATTTAGGCACTATCTTTCTGGGGCCTTCATTTCTTTATTATTATTCTCCTTGGAATGAATTCTCTTTTAGGGTTTTCACACATTTGTTTTATGGTTCTCTTACTCCTAGAATATTCTATTCAAAGTACAAAAGTTACACTTGGAGGTTAATACCTCTCGCAGCTAGCAAAACATCAACACTCCCTCTTAACTAGGGAGGTATTAACTAATATTCTCTTATTGTAATGGTCTCAAACACATCCATCCATATCACATGGCATGGGAAAGAATCACATGGTCTTGCAGACCAGTCTACATGTAGCATCACCATAGCCACACATGCTATCTCATGATCAAACAAATCATGTCACAAGTATCACCATTATAGCCACACGGGATTTGTCATAGTCACACACAGATTATCTGATGGTCATGTCACAATCATGCATCTGGGGCCTCATCAACACATGTAGCATATCTCTAGTGGGAACAGCCTCATCGTCCTCTCAGACTTTATGTCATTACATGGATTTCATCTATCTCACACAGAACTAGGAAACCATCCATCTCACACAGAATATGGAATATGCAGTTGAGTTAGTTTACACAAAATTGCACTACTACCCAATCTGAATGGAGTCTGTGTGATTGCAACTCACCATCTCACACAAAATCTGGCAACTAGCCCTAGAGTTAGTTCTTCTAGTTGGCACACCAGGAATTCATCCCACGGTGACAGAGCATCTAACCACAAAGGTTAGGCGATGTAGTGCGCAGACACTACCCATCTATCCCAAGTCTAGGAAACACCTCCAACCACACAGGTTGACCCTCCAACAGGAAAAGCTAGGAAACTCATCATCCTCGAAGGCTCAGCATCTGCTGACCTTGTGTAAGGTCATGCTGACTAGTGCCACAGTCAGTAACATTCATGTAAATGACCACCCATTGTTGTCACAATCTGCAAGCTACTACCCCAAGAAAATCATATGTGACTCATCACTCCCTCTTACAAGGGATGTCCTTCTAGACCACGCTAAGATTGTCCCTAAAGTATTCAAACTTTACCCTTGACAGAGGCTTGGTCAACACATTCGCTATCTACATGTCTGTGCCAATATATTGGAGCTTCACAACTCCCCTTTGCACCATATCTCAGATATAATGGTACTTGATCTCGACGTGCTTGGACTTGTCATGGAACATGGGGTTCTCTGACAACTTTATACAACTCTAGTTGTCATAGAAAATACAAGTCACCTCCAAATCAAGATCAAACATCCCTGCAAGTAACTTTCGAAGCCACATAGCTTCGCTACATGCTGAAAATTTTGCTATGAATTATGCCTCAGCCTTACTAAGTGCCACATTAGTCTGCTTCCTGTTGAGCCACGATATCATAGTTAACCCTAGAATGAAGAAACATCCATATGTACTCTTCCTATATGTGACACTATCTTCCCAATATGAATCAGTATAGCCTTGCAATCTTATCTTATGATATGAAACATATCGGAGTCCATAATCAATTATACATTTCAGGTACCTCAACACATGTTTTGTCGCAACCAAGTGAACACGTCTTGGTTCAAGCATATACTAAATAAAAGTGTTCACCTCAAAGCATATATCTAGCCTAGTGTTCGTCAAATACATCAATGAACCAATCATTTTCTTTTACATGGTGACATCCACTGTCTCTGAAGAGGTATCACTCAATAACTTGAGGTTCGTCACCATCGGTGTGAGCATGGATTTACAATCCATCATATCAAATCTCTTCAGGATTTCTACTGCATGTTTTCCTTGGCACAGAAAAATCTCATCTGGTTTCCGCCACACCTCTAGACCCAAAAAGTAATGCATCATACCCAAGTCTTTCATCTCGAACTCAGATGCAAGATTTATCTTGCACTCTGTGATGAGCTTCTCATCCCCTGTTAGAAACAAGTCATCCACATATAACAGTGATATCACTATTCCACTATCCTCAACCTTATAGTAAATATTAGGATCTGCTTTACTCTTGGTAAAGCCCAAACTCATCAAAAAGTTGTCAATTCTACCATACCATGCCTTGGGTGCTTGCTTCAATCCATACAAGGCTTTCTTTAACCCGTACACATGTGACTTCCTGTCATGTGTCTCAAAACCTTGTGGTTGCTCCACGTACACTTCCTCTTCTACTACACCATTCA
>ML785673.1:642076-652368 GCA_009831015.1 Picea engelmannii | reverse complement strand
AACTGTTCATAAGCTTTATAGCATGGACTCTAGCAAGTATTCTTTTTGAGAATTGAATCCTCTTTTACAGGTATGCCTAATCACTTCAAGAATATTCTTTTTGAGAATTGAATCCTAATCACTTCAAGAATTGAGATATAGGCTACTGACGATTCAAAATGACATGTAGGTTACTCAGCATTAGTTTCTGGTTTTTATAATGCATAAATGGAATAATTGTGATACTAATCCTCAGTCTCACAGCAGATTTTATTCAAATGTTGGATTGAACACAGACTTTGGCACCTTCAAGGAACAATGGATGGAAATCTCAATTTTCTTTTAAAACGGATTCCACTACACTTCAATTTAGGCTGAGACTCCAGCTTATTCGAATCAAATCCATGATGCATGATGCAGAACTAGCAGCTTTCATATGACCTTATACAAAACAAACGTATAAAAGGTATGTATAAAAAACATGCTTACTTGAAGAGTTTCTGTAAAAGAGATGAACTCTGATTCATTTTAATGAAAACTGTCAAACATGAATTCTTATTCGTTTTAATTAAAGCTATCAAATAATGAGCACATAAAATGAATTTAATGAAAATTATGAAACAGTCTACATATAAAAAAAAATCACAAAGCAAAATTATGAAATAGTCTACATATAAAAAAAATCACAAAGCTCTGCTTTCAATCTTGCAGGTAGAAATTTCAATGTTGCAAGCACAAGCAAAGCACAAAGAACTGGTTGGAGTGCAAGTTGGAGTGCAAAAGTCTCAGCTGCACAGAACACGGGCTACTAATTCTATAGATAGTTGGAGTGCAAGAGATAGATGCTACAAAGTCTAAATTGTCCACTGGCACCGCAAAGCCCAGCATGAAGAGGGTGGGTAGTCTCATGGACAAGTATATTAAAGAGGTTTTGTTAACTACGTCAGTTCTGTGTGATGTACAGATTATTGAAGAGGGTCCAATTACAGTTGCTCCGCCAGAAACTGTGAAGAAATTAGAGCAAAGTGCATGGCTACTAGCAAAGTGTGTAAGCTATGTTGGGGCTGCAACTGTTCAATATCTTTATAGCATGGACTCTAGCAAGTATTCTTTTTGAGAATTGAATCCTATTTCAGGTATGCCTAATCACTTCAAGAATTGAGATATAGGCTACTGACGATTCAAAATGAGATGTAGGTTACTCAGCATTAGTTTCTGGTTTTTATAATGCATAAATGGAATAAGTGTGATACTAATCCTCAGTCTCACAGCGGATTTTATTCAAATGTTGGATTGAACGCAGACTTTGGAAATCTCAATTTTCTTTTAAAACGGATACCACTACACTTCAATTTTACATGGAGGCTGAGAGTCCAGCTTATTCGAATCAAATCCATGATGCAGAACTAGCAGCTTTCATATTACCTTATACAAAACAAACGTATAAAAGGTATGTATAAAAGACATGCTTACTTGAAGAGTTTCTGTAAAAGAGATGAACTCTGATTCATTTTAATGAAAGCTATCAAAAATGAATTTAATGAAAATTATGAAAGTCTACATATAAAAAAAATTCACAAAGCAAAATTATGAAACAGTCTACATATAAAAAAATTCACAAAGCAAAATTATGAAACAGTCTACATATAAAAAAAATCACAAAGCTCTGCTTTCAATCTTGCAGGTAGAAATTTCAATGTTGCAAGCACAAGCAAAGCACAAAGAACTGGTTGGAGTGCAAGTTGGAGTGCAAAAGTCTCAGTTGCACAGAACACAGGCTACTAATTCTAGAGATAGTTGGAGTGCAAGAGATGCAAAAGACTCAGTTGCACAGAGCACATACTAATTCTAGAGATAGTTGGAGTGCAAGAGATAGATGGAGTGCACAAGACTCAGTTGCACAAAGCACAGGCTACTAATCTGCACAGGCCACAAGCTACTAATCTTGGAGTGCAAAAGACTCAGTTGCACAGAGCACATACTACTAATTAATTGTAGATATTGTAGAAAATTAGAAAATAATTGAGTGAGATCCATGATATGCAGTAGAGAATAATTGAGTGAGATCCATAATATCCTGAGGTCAGAGAATAATCAGTTCAAAATATCCCATAGAGAATAATCGAGTGAGGTCCATAATATCCAGAGAGGAAGCAGCTGAGGGACTTGACCCCGTAAGCTTCTACTTATAATTCGTAGCCCTTAACCACTTATAATTCGTAGCCCTTAACCACTTGAGTTAACTGTTTGTTTGCCCTAGATACCCGTCCTTGGATTGAAGGGAAGGAAAGTGTCTCCTGGGATGTGCATTTCATCAAAATAATTAAAAATACACACGGGCATATGCATTTCATCATAAATAACTAAAAATACACATGGATATCCAGGTGGACGAGGTCTTTGAACTTCATGCATATATAAATATATAAGTGGACTAGCTCAAGTGAAAAATACTCTAAATCACATTTAAACGATTTTGAAAAATACTCTAAACCACATGTAAATGATTTTGAGTTAAATACTCAAAATTCATGGAGAAAAATGCATCTATAACCCAATGGGTTAGCTCAAACAAAAAAGAATGAATAAATAAATATAGCCAAATGGGTTAGTTTAAATGGCTGATAACTGATAACTGTGAATTACAAACAAGAGTTCACATAGTGAACTCCCCAGACTGGCCACTTCTCTGGATATTATGAACCTCACTCAATACCTCTGCATATTATAAACCTCACTCAATATTTTCACTAGGTTAAGTTGTCTAAACTCCAACCAGCTAGGTGTAACTGATTCCAAATGATGGGGAAGTAACTGATTCTATCTCTGGGTATTATGAACCTCACTCAATATCTTCACTAGGTTAAGTTGTCTAAACTCCAACCAGCTAGGTGTAACTGATTACAAATGACGGGGAAGCAACTGATCCAAATGATGGGGAAGTAACTGATAGGATTTCCCCAAAATGTGCATTACAGTGTAAAAAGATAAAGTTAAATAAATACACATACAAATATATATCCATATACAAATACATATCTGGATGAACTATAAAAATAAATAAATACACATACAAATATATATCCATATACAAATACAAATCTGGATGAACTATCCCAAGTGAGGAAGGCTTTGAACCTCATACATACATATATTGCTATATATGTCCAAGTGAGCTAGCTCAAGTGGAGAGTCCTTTGTTAGATATACATCCAGATGGGCTAGCTCTAGAAGGTGGAGAGAACAATGATATTCAAATAACACAATACAACCTTAAGATCTGAGGAGGTTCAAAAGAATCCCCTTGTACAAACACAGTAATTTGCGAAAACGAAAGCCGTAAACCTTAAAGTTGCTGAACGGTGCCGAGATCCATGGAACGTGTTGAATAGTGCAGAGATCCTTGGAACCCACTAAAATGTAACGACAGAGAATAAGCAGCTGGAATCATATAGTTCGATGTCATACCTGAGCCGTGCTTTAGATAGTTTTCATTGAGCAGAACATAACAGACATTTTTAGGGAAGAAAAGGCCATGGGGTTGGGAGGTGTAGGAAAAACTGCAAAACAATGAGTGAACACCGTATGAATTTTTCCCATCCTCACAAGCCTAAGGCCTTTCTACCCGCTGAATGGTGCAGAGATCCATGGAACCCGCTATAATAAAACAACAGATAAGAAGAAGCTGAATCGTCGATGTTATACCTGAGACGTGATGTAGATAGTCTTCATTGAGCAGAACAGAACAGACATATCGAGCGAAGGCAAGGCCATGGGCTTGGGAGGAGTAGGAAAGACTATAAATCGGTGAAGGAACACCGTATGCGTTTTTCCCATCCTCGCAAGCCTAAGGCCTTTCTCCTCTTGCCATTCTTCAACCTCCTCTGCCTTCTTACTTCTTCCTTCAACGGCCGGAAGGATTTCACAATACGATAACATATCCTTACTCGCTTGGCCTCCACACCTCATATAAGCTTATCTCCATAACCCTAAACCCTAAGTGAGATTCTTTATCGCTTTTCTCTGCAACCCTAAAAGCTAGTCGAATATTCTTTAACGGTTACATAACCTTTTCTTTATCGCTTCTCTCTGCAACCCTAAAAGCTAGTCGAATATTCTTTAACGGTCACATAACCTTTTCTTTATCGCTTTTCTCTGCAACCCTAAAAGCTAGTCGAATATTCTTTAACGGTCACATAACCTTTTCTTTATCGCTTTTCTCTGCAACCCTAAAAGCTAGTCGAATATTCTTTATCGCTCACATAACCTTTTCTGCTCACCCTAGGGCCCGAACCCTAAAGCTAATATCCTTCATCGCTTTAATTTCTCAAAAATATTTTAATTTTTTAATTTGGTTAATTTTTAATGCCATTTTTTTTTTTTTTTGGAGAGACCATATACATATTTTTCGCATAAAATATATTACTAAGTTTTATTTTTGGGAGAGACAATATACATATTTTTCACATAAAATATATTACTAGCATAGTCTTAAAGTGGGAAAGGGAACACCCCAAGTAAATTGAGATGGTTAAATACAATTAGCTTTAAAATGATTAATTGATTTTATATTTTTTTAAATGTTTCATGAATAACCAATATAAGATTTATTAAAGGGTGTTCATATATTTTTTATTAACAACATTTATATGTTTAATCTTTAATGGATTAATTTTAAGTGGATTTTATATTTTTTTAAATGTAAGATTTATTAAAGGGTGTTCATATATTTTTTATTCAACAACATTTATATGTTTAATCTTTAATGGATTAATTTTAAGTGGATTTTATATTTTTTTAAATGGTTCGTGAATAACCAATATAAGATTTATTAAAGGGTGTTCATATAGTTTTTATTCAACAACATTTATATGTTTAATTTTTAATAGATGATAGTGGAAAGATTTATATATTTTTTTTAACTTTGAAATAGAGTTTGGGGAAATTCATTGGACACTTCCTCTCATTTTGAGGATGGTAAACCAAAGTTTATAGAAAGTCGAGGGTTTTTCAATAGCTTGCTCATTTAAGAGCTCAACATGTCACTTGTGGGAATTTAACTTGAGTGAGGGAAAACACCCATCAACACAAACCACTTGGGCTAAACCCAATTGACATATATATATAAGAAGGAAATGAGGGTCATTTTTAAGTTTCATGACATTTTCCTTATTATGATCTAAATATATTATGCATATATTTAAATAATATGTGTGTATATGGATACATAAATGATTGTATGATGAAAGGTCATTTTGACCCTTTTTTTTTCCAATGGAAATTAACCCGCTGGGAACCCACCCCGATACTTCCCCACATAGTGGATGATATGGGAGTGGAAAGCAGCAGCCCAAGGGACTCGTAGCCAGGCTTGAACTTGTGACCTCTCCCCAAACTGGGAGAGCGTGTGCACTTCTTGCCATGCGAGCTATCCCTCGTGACTAGGTCATTTTGACCTTGAAACCATATGATCATTGCTATTTTTATCTATGTTATACCTTGAAATAAATCATATTATTGAATCTATGTTGTTGGCTTAGATACAATCATATTATTAAATGTGTGTTAGTGGTTGGGATACATTACAATAGTGTTAATAGCTATGAGGTTGGTGATGTGTAGGGTTTTATTATCACAAGTCTCATAAATCAAGACACTTGCATGGACGGATTCTGAAACAAATGGTGTTATCAAAGCCCAATTCCTCAACAAAATGCAACAAATTTCCAAATAAATGACCAATTCTCTCACAATGTTCAATATAAATTGTCATACTTTAAATTATTTGAGGTAGTGTCCTTCCCACAACAGAAGTCTCTTTGTTGATCTTCATAGCGAATTTAAGCATAATTATTGTGGATATGAGAAAAACAATTGCCCTATGTGGTTGTTCACTACAAATTGAAGAATTCTACACATTGTCCCTCAAAACAACATAACAACTAACTTCCTAGTGGCCCTATGACATGAGATAGTATAAATATATTGATGTTGTGGTCAATGTTGTTCTTGATAAAAATGGAGGTACATAATTAATGTAAAGGCAAGTGTGTATAATGAACGTGTTGTGATCAAGAAGAAGTCAAATCTCAAGTTAAATAGAGATGACATGATCCACAGTAATTAGAGGGGAAAAAATGCATTAGGTCGCACAATAATGTCTCACTCTAAAATTTTACGCTAGTTCCAATTTAAACTAGAAAATCGACTTTAAAATGTTTTTTGGATCTGTGATAGTGTAGCACAAGCCATGTGAATATATGGAGCAAGAAGGAGTTAACTCTTTATTTGATGGTTGATGTTTATTGTTGGAACCTCGAGTTCCTTGGTAAACCTCACCTTGTCATATTAAAGGAGTTGACCACTCTTGGGAGCCGATTATCGGGCCCTTCATTTTGGAGAATGTTCAGTTTTGCGGAAGGATCACAGTTTTGCGAGAAAGCATAGCAGGGCAACGGAAGGCAAGAAGTAGCAGAAAGTAGTTATGTTGAACGAAAAGCTAACTACCAGTATGTCAGTAGTGAATACAGATTAGATGTCAGCTAGAGGAAGAAGTAGAAAGGTCTAAAAGCTTCGAGCGTAGGGAAGGACAAAGCAGGAAAGCAACATAAACAGAATCATGAAGCAGTCGAGGGAATGATACAAATTGGGGAAAATGTAATGGGAAAGGGCTAATTGTTAATTGCTAGTTGTTGATTCTCATTATTGTTGTTGCTTAGATGTTATCGCTACGGTTGTTGCTTAATTGTTAAGAAAACAAGCTAATTCTGAGATCTGACATTATTACTGAGAGTTATTAGACTGTTGTTGCTCGATTCATGTTCTTTTTTTGCAATTGGCTCTATTGTATAAGTCTTGAAATGAAAAAAATACTCCTTGTACGCCAGTTTGTGATATAATAATACAAAATGGATTATTCGGGCATCCAAAAAATTGTTATTATATGGATGAATGCATGATCTTTCTTCTGTGCAACCTTTCTTGTTTTGTGTAGTTGCTAGTTGCAATATTGTTTAACAAGATTTTGTGATGTATGCACTTATCTTTATGTTGCGCAACCTGGATTATAGAATGCATAACCTAGTTTAGACTTCTAATGATATGATCTTTTACATTTGAGTATGAATATGCCTTAACACTAGAATTGATGATGTGTCTTCGTTAACTCACTTTATTACACATAAGTCTCGGCAGTGCTTTGGGTGAGACCTTCTTCCCTTGCAAAAGGTTGAATATGTCAGCGCTACTAGACTACAACAATACCTTTGTTGGTAACCTCCGAGAACCCCGGTCTCCAATTTTGCGCTAACAAATGGTTTTGTTGTTGGGACCTGGCTTCTAAGCGAGTTTTCAAAGGATGCAGCATCACCTTTTTAAATTTAATATTACGAAGTGGTGGCAAAGAAGGTGTGACAATTTTATATTTCAAGAAGCTGAGCTACGACAGAAAATTTTGAAGATTGTGAAGGACACTGTGTTTTATTTTGAACTTGCAAGCGACCAGTATGAAATATTCTAGATTCGATTCCCGGAAGAGTTCTATCAATGGCTCGACTGGTTGCAAGAAGCGCTAGACTTTAAAGATCACATCAAGAAAATATTTAATTGGATTATTGAGCAGCTAGTTACTCTTCACAAGTTGGATCACCATATTTCTCAAGCTATAGATTTATGGGTACTAACTACCCTAGAGGGATACATTATTGAATTTGTCGCAAAGAACCACCAGTATTTCTCAAAGGCATAAGCAATATTCTACGAGGGAGCCTGAGGAAGATTACTACAAGAAATCTTGTTGTGGATTAAGATCTTGTTGATGAAAGAGGGAATGCTACCGGTTCCTTCAGTTGAAATGGCAGCATAAAACCCGTGTGCATGAGGGGTGGGTGATTCAGGCGAAGGTTCATGAGTTAGGAGATGGAATTTCTTGAGGTAGGGGGGGTCGTCGTGAGAAGAGTGCCAGAGACAATAGGGCTCGAAAAAGGGCTACGATGATTGAAAAGAGGTGGTGAAAGAAGATGAAAAAGTTGATGAAGAGGCATGATCAGTCGTGGAAGGAGATCAGCTTCGAGAAGAGTTATAAAAGAGAGATAGAGAAGTTGAAGGAATTATAGATACGTGGAAGGCTAGCCAACCAATAGTTGAAGGAGAGGTTTGGAGAGAAAGGTGAGAGTTCTGGAGAGAGTAGGAGAGGTGAATAAAAGTTGGAAGAAAGAATTAAGATGGGAGAACCATCTCCTGCAGCGCCCGAAGATGTGAAGTACCCTATAGGACCTGATATGATATGGCCTCCTAATGCAACCCCCCAGGTTAAAGAATCCCATCCCAAAGGCAGAGGAACCAGCCTTGGATCGCCCAGTACCTCAACGCAATATTCAAATCTGGTAAATTCTACAATAAACTCTCCCATAATTTATGTCATTTCTCCTCATTCTAGTCCAACCAGTTCGAGTGGTAGCAACAGTAGTAGTGTGGCAAGTTCTTTAATTTTATCGCAACCCAGACCTTTAGGATTTATCTTAATAGGATCCTCCAATTCTTCGATGGTGCATCAACATGTTGGTTCCCTCACCCAATACACATAATTTTGGGGTAAAGGGGATGAGGATGAACAACATTAGTTCCTTTACGAGGCCATTTGGTAGTCTCATTGGACTTTATATGCTAGTAAATTATTCAAGTTTTAGACCACCTTGAGAGGTTGTGCTTTGAAATGGTATATGAAATCCATTGAACCAAGCAATCCTCGAGGACATTCTTTCACTCTGGCTCAAGTCAAACAGTGGTTCATAGCAGAATTTTGTTTACCCCAGTCAGAATAGCAGACCCTCTCTGAGTTGCGGGAGATTAAATAGAGAGATGGGGAATCTTCCTGGGAGTATAACCAAATATTCAAAGATGCGATAGGGAAATTAACAAACCCCATCCACAAAGACCACCAACGGGAATGGTCCATTCAGGGACTTTTATCATTAACCCACATTATGTTAAACCAACAGAGGATAGCCACTTTGGGGGAAGCCTTAGAGCAGGCTATGAAAATCGAGGCGATGGCAGGATATCCTGGCAGCTTGGGGGTGATAAGACCCCCTGATGACTATAATATTACACAACTGCAATGTAATGTCCCCAACCACCCCAAGCTGGGCCACGTCACCAATCTCAACTTTTGTAGCTTTGACCAATCATACTATAACATCATCCAACTTACTACTGAACAATGTTATTCCAAAATACACTACACAGATTATATACTACACATTAGTCTGCGCAGTATCACTTGAAGTAACGTGCTCAACCTCAAGTTGATTCATGCCACACTAGCTTTCTTCTTTTTAACACAACTTTAAGAAATGGAAGTAACTCAAACAATTGCATACACCAGCATATTGATCACACAGCACAATCACGCACACAACCACCCCAGCGTCACATGCCAATTTTGATTTCCCTGTGCGCAGGGTCTATTTCCCTGAACACACACATGAGTTCCAGCCTCCAGTGCATAGAGGCTACTTTTCTGGGCACCCGACCATTCAATCCTTTCCTTGAAGACTCGTGACCAATATCAAAGGACAAATTAACAAGAAAACTAGCAATAATTGTCATACCCATGCACGTCTACAAATACAGGCCATGAGCACCATACTTACATGTGTAAGCAACATTAGACATAATAACAACAATTACTTATATGCAACAACATACAAGAATTAATCCATGTCAAGCATAGATAAATAAGCACACATTAAACAAGACAAGCACATAAGAACACTTATGTTTTATGAAAGTCACCAACTGCGCCCTGAACTCGGACGTTCCTCCCAACGATCGACTATGTTGCTCATAAGCTTTTAGCAACAGGTCAACCTCGAGTTGGGGCTTAACTCCACCAGGGAAAAAGGGTTCCTGGTGACAGGCTAAGATTTTATTCTCAACAAAATGGATCTGTCCAAGGTGCTCGCTGCTACAACTAGCCTGCAGTCCCTCATTCCCCGTGAACCTGTCACACCCAAGGAAGTGTGCCCCTTCTCTGCTCAACAATCCTTTGATTGACCTACTTCCCTTCCATGGTTCCAGCAACATGCCAGATAGGAAGTCTTTGAGCAAAAATCCTTGCTAATAATGCCCAACGCACCAGAGAACAATTCTCAGCAAAACTCTCACCTAGAGAGTATGCTCACAAGCCTGACAACCCGCTTCTTCAACAACAAATCTCTCACCTAGAGAGACTGCTCACGGGCCTGACGAGCCACCTCTTCGACAGTAAAACTCTGATTACAGTACAGAAACCCCTTACAAGATTCTCTGTG
>ML785673.1:631164-641804 GCA_009831015.1 Picea engelmannii | reverse complement strand
CCCCCCCCCCCCCTTTCCCTTTTTCCAGTGGAGTTAGCCCCCCATCTCTTTTCGTCTAAGTCTGTCTGTGTGCAACGATGTAATATTATATTAATAACTAAGTATGATTATTTTTTACATGGATAGGTGCATTGGCCTATCTGCATTTCGGCTCACCAGCCTCATAATCACACATGCTCTTCAGCCTCAATACATATACAACCATATATATACATAATAATATATATAACTCAACTCGATGCACACTCCCAGGTCATTACCACACACTTACCCAAGTGTGTGCAACAATGTGAAATGTGTGCACTTACCCAGGTGTGTGCAACACTATGAAAAGTGTGCATCATGTCTTTGATAACAATTCTTTGCGCACTACTCAGGTGCGTGCAACACCAAAACTAGGTGTCAATGGCTCACCAGCCTAAATGTACATTAACATTTATAATTGGTACCAATGGCTCACTAGCCTATATGTACAAATACAAAGGGTCTGTATTAGGGACATTACATTCCCCTCCCCTCTTTTTTATGCATTGTCCTCAGTGCATCATATACACATGTACATACAAAATTTCAAAAATCTTAAAAAAGATGTGGATACTCTACCTGCATAGCATCTTCGTGCTCCCAAGTTGCATCCTCAAGACCGTACTAGGTCCATGACTCGATTTCGGAGCTGTTTGATTTTTCGATCTAATATTCAAACCAACTGCACTTGAAAATTGTTTGTTGGCTCCACCTAAATCACATTCCAATCAATAATATGATTAGCATCAAGTATGTACTTTTTAAGCAATGACACATAGAAAACATTATGAATACACAAGGATGCAGGCACCTGATCCTTCTTCTTCATAAACAATATTGGGGCACCCCAAGGAGACACACTTGGGTGTATATAGCTCTTCTTTAGAAGCTCTTCAAGTTGCATATGCAAGTCCTTCAATTACGGCGTACTCATTCTATAAGGAGTCTTGGATACAAGTGTTGCTCCCGACATCATATTTATAGAGAAATCGATATCTCTTTTCAATGGCAACCCGGCAACCCCAGTATCTCTTTAACGACATCCTCAAACGCTTTCAGTACTACATACTCTTCAACATTTGGCACTTTATCATTAGGGGCCTCTTCCATGTGCACTGCAAAAACTTGACATCCTTTCTTGTAGTTTTTCTTCAATTGCAAGGCTGAAATTTATTTGATAGTTATAGCCCTTGGAATTCCTTGAATTGTTTTTAAGTATCCTTCCTCATCCAATCAAGTGAATGCCTTATTGTAACAATCCAGGGCAACATGGTGCTCATCCAACCAATCCATACCAATGAGGTAATCGTACGAGCCCAAAGGTATAATATTTAAATCAGCCTTTGTGCGCAGTACATTCATCTCCATTGGACATGCCTTAACCATCTCATTAATTTTCATTTTTGCTCATGTAGCTAACTGCACTAACCAAGATTTTCCAGGCTTGCTCCTCGACAATTGGAATCTTTCCAACATCTTAGGATCTAAATAATTATGACTAGATCATGAGTCAATTAAAATAGTAATGGGTTTATCATTAATCTTACCTTCCACCTCGATCATGTGCGACTGAAACTCAGCTTGCTTGTTATCCAGCGTTGCGCAAATCCTAGGTACATTTATGCCCATGTCCTCAACTATCGTAGCTTGTTGTACATTGTACACAGTCCTCTCCTTATCACCTCTTTGAGGGAAATCTCTACGCATATGGTCCCTACCACAACCCCAACATTGAATAGGTTGTTGTCTTGGCTTTTGCTCCACTGTCTCCATCATTCCAGACTCTTTAGGAGTTGGTTGTCCTTGCGTAGTATTTCTAAAAAAATGGTGGCTTATCCCCCTTCTTCCTTTGATCCACCTTGCTTTTCATCTTATCTTCCCAAGCCTTTTGGAAAGTCAGTCTTTCCCTTTGCTGATCATAAAGACATTTAACACACTTTATGGTTTCCTCCAATCTCTTGGGATCGTCATACAATATCTTGTCATTGATAAACGACGACAACCCACTCATGTACCTTTGAATTTTAACTAGTTCATCCTTGATGAATGCAACATATTTCAGCAGCTCTAAGAATCTTCTTTCATACTCTTCTATCGTCATGCTCCCAAGCTTGAGTTCGAAGAACTCCTTCATTTTCATGTCATAGTGTCGCTTAGTTAAGTATTTCTTTTGAAAATACCTCTTGAACTCCCTCCAAGTAACTCTCTTCTCATAAATGTGTTGCACTTGCACAAATTGATCCCACCATATTGATGCTTTTCCTTTGAGTTGATAGATAAAAATTATTCCTTCTACCTACGCAGAATAATTATGCAGTTGGAATACTTCCTCATACCCAGCAACCAGGTCTTTGCATCCTCATCCTTCTTGTGCTCCTTGCCAAAGGAAGGAGGTTTGATCTTATTCATTTCTCCCTTTAGCTCATCTACCCCAGTCCTTCTCTTATGCTTTCTGACAGGAGATGGAATTGAGCTATTGCACGCTTTCCTAAAAGAATGCTTTGGCAAGTGAGGTTGATGCCTACCAACACTTCATGCTTCTCTTGTTTTCTTATCATGAGACTTGTGACCTCTTGACCTACTTGTCTTTATCTCCTTATCCATTTTCTTTTCTATTATGTCCAAGCTTGACATTGAAGTCATCTTGGTTTTCCTTGGCTTTTGTAAGCCTCTCATTATCAACCTTATAGCTCTGGACATATTTTTGCAGTCCTTTTATGGTTTCTACCAAGTTCATGTGATCCTCCTTGGATTTTGTATCATCAACACCCAAACCAACATACAAATCCCCGAATTCATTATCGGGACTGTAAGTCCTCTACGCATCTTCCATGCTTTTGACCTTCTGCACTGATTCTATCATACTTTAATCATTGATAATTCTGCAAAATGTGCAGGCAACAACATTTGTTAGATGAATTCATGAGACAACTTCATGAAAACTCTGCACCATCTTGTCATAATCCTTTCTTTTGAAGCCCATATGTGCACTGGTATTCAACACACACCAACGCGCGATGCCAATTTTTAACATGTACACTGCATATCAATAATGCACATGCACCACAATTTGTTCCACGTAGCCCCAAACCTTTAGTGCGCACACCCATGATCCATTGTTTATGACGTAGTTCCAGTGCCACACTTCTCAATAGAATATATTTAGCACACATATCTGGGCATTCTTATTTAATGCGCACCATGGCCACATTGAAATTCCAAATTCGGTCACTTACCAGTTTGAATTTTGCCTTAAATAGAACTCAACACATGCAGGCTCAGTGTTCAAACTGGAGCTTTGATGATTCTTGTTGACCTCTGGCCCATACAAGTCCAGTGTTGAACCAATTGTTTTGATACCAGAATTTAACGTCCCCAACCACCTTAGGCTAGGCCACTTCACCAATCTCAACTTTTGTAGCTATGACCAATCATACTATAACATCATCCATCTTACTAGTGAACAATGTTATTCCAAAATACATTGCACAGATTCTATACTACACATTGGTCTATGTTGTATCACTTGAAGCAATGCACTCAACCTCAAGTTGAGTCGCGCCACACTAGATTTCTTATTTTTAACACAACTTTAAGCAACAAAAGTAACTCAAACAACTGCGCGCACCAACACACTAATCACATAGCACAACCATGCGCACAACCACCCTGGTGTCACATGCCAATTTTGATTTCCTTGTGTGCGAGGTTTATTTCCTTGAATGCACACACGAGTTCCAGCCTCTTGTGCACACAAAATACTTTCTTGTGCACCCGACCATTCAATCCTTGCCTCGGAGACTCATGACCAATATCAAAGGATAACTTAACAGGAAAACTAACAATAATTGTCATACTCATGCACATCTACAAATACAGGCCGTAAGCACCATACTTTCATGTGCAAGCAACATTAGAGAGAATAACAACAATTACTTATATGCGACAACATACAAGAATTAACCCATGTCAAACATAGATAAATAAGCACACAGTAAACAAGACAAGCACATAAGAACACTTATATTTTATGAAAGTCACCAACTATGTACTGCACTTAGACGTTCCTCCCAACCATAGACTCTATTGCTCATAATCTTTCAACAACAAGTCACCCTCAAGATGGGGATTAAATTCACCAGGGAAAAAGGGTTCCCAGTGATAGGCTAGGGTCTGATTCTCAACATAATTGCTCAATCCAAGATGCTCGTTGTTGCAACTAGCCTATAGTCCCTCATTCCCCACGCACCTGTCACACCCAAGGAAGTGTGCATCTTCTCTTCTCAACAGTCCTTTGGCTTCCCCACTTCCCTTCCAGGGTTCCAACAACATGTCGAGCAGGAAGTCTTCGAGCCCTACGACTAATGCCCAATGCACCAGGGAAAAATTCTCAGCAAAACTCTCACCTAGAGAGTATGCTCATGGGCCTGACAATCTGCTTCTTCAAAAAAAAATCTCTCACCCAGAGAGACTGCTCACGGGCCTGACAACCTGCCTCTTCGACAATAAAACTCTGATTACAGTACAAAAACCCCTTGCAAGCTTCTCCGTGTAGATAAGGTTATAGTCATCCTCTCTCAAATAGTTTGACCCCCTTCTGCACACAAGAAGGTGAATAATGAATTAATTCCCCCAAAATACACTAAGGTTAGCAATATATATTGCATGCCTTAAACTCGACATATGTCACCTTCAAAAGTAGCTTAAGCCACTTGGTGACTTGTTCCCTACCCTCGAGAACTTAGGATAAAATAATTATCCATAAACTTACACTTTTCCGGAAATATTATAAAATATTCCCCTAAGACATAAGTCTCGCCCCCCTTTCCCTTTTTCATGGTGGAGTTAGCCCCCCATCTCTTTTCATTTGAGTCTGTCTACTTGCAATGATGTAATACTATATTAATAATTGAATATGATTACTTTTACATGGATAGGTCACTGGCCTATCTGTGTCCCGGCTCACCAGCCTCATAATCACACAGGCTCTTCGGCCTTAATACATATACAAACATATATATACATATATATAACTCAACTCGATGTGCACTCCCAAGTCATTATTGTGCACTTACCCAAGTGCGCACAACATTGTGAAATGTGCACACTTACCCAAGTGTGTGCAACACTATGAAATGTGCGCACCTTGTATTTGATAACAATTCTTCGTGCACTACTCAGGTGTGTGCAACACCAAAACTAGGTGTCAATGGCTCACCAATCTAAATGTACATTTACATTTACAATTGGTACCAATGACTCACCAACCCATATGTATAATTACAAAGGGTCTGGATTAGGGACATTACATGCAAAGTCAGATCTCTGCTCTAACTGACAAAATTCAAGAAGTGACCATTCCTAGAGCAAGTCACCCATAGGATTGTTGTATTGGTTGCTATATCGAGGGTCATACAATGATGAAATGTCCTGGACTGAAGGGTGCAAGACCCCCTCTGCAACTGATGGCACCTTCACTAGTAGGATCATTTGTAGGGGTTGCGCAAGTCGCAGCTACAACGCCATTCCATGGCCCTTTGCAATACCATACCTTCCAAAACCATCAGGGTAATTAGAATAATGGATACTGTGAAATTTTCAAAAGTCACGAGCATTCCCGGAGGCACTGTTCAATCCAAAAAAAATACACCCCTATCCCGAACACAGTTTACTGTGAATTCTATGGGTCACCTACTTACACCACCAAGCAATGGCGTGCTCTGGATGCTATTACAAACAAACTGGATCAATCTACATTCAGGGTTGACGAAGCTCCTCGAGGCTTTGGAGGAGGACGTCGAGGTGGAAGAGGTTTCAGAGGTGGGGAAAACAACGAGAGAGGATCAACTCAATGTCATAATTGTGATGAGTAGGGACATCTCGCTAGAGATTGTCCTCTTCTGAGATGTCCTTGGTGTGCCCACTATAGAAATAACACCCATGTTATCGAGGATTTCCTTGATTTGATCACGAAGTGGGAAGATCGCGGAAGATTGTGAGGTTCCAACTTGATCAATTTTGAGCCCCGACCTGTCATTGAAGAAAAAGTGCCCAACATTAATATTATTACTAGAGGAGGCACAGGGACTAGTGTTGTTGTTGACAACTTGACTCAAAGCAAGATCTGCAAGGCAATACCAGAAGATGTTAAATATGATCCCCTTGTGCAAAAACAATTATTTAAGGACATTGTCAAGATATTTCGATGGATTATCCTGTACTACCGACACCTGTAGATTCAAGCCGTGAGTTTCACCCTAAACTCATAGAAAATTTTGTGGCACAAACAGATCCTCCAACAAGAACTCAACAGACTATTAATTTTTGGCTCCGATTATTTTCTGACATTTTGGATGATGAACAACTCACCAAGGAGTTTTGGAACATGCTCAAGGGGACTTTAGAGATTGAAGAGAACCTTGAATAGTTGATTGTTGCCAATCTTCCAAAGAGAAATACAAGTATAATACATAAGAGGAAACAGATATCGGGAAGGGAATTCAGAGTAAATACTCACATCGATGACTACGATATTAGCGATGTTATGTTAGATTTAGAGTCTGACGTCGACATACTACCGAAGAAAACTTGGGAAGTCATGGGTAAGCCCAAGCTTGTCTATTCGCCCATTTAATTGCAAAAGGCCAACCAATATTGTATCTATCCTATTGGGAGGCTGCAAAATGTTGAAGTGGACTTAGTTGGCGTAAGGACAATGGTCAACTTCAAAGTTATAGAAATCATGGGGGAGAAGGACCCATACCCCACTCTATTGAGCATCGACTAGGCTTATGATAATTATGTTGTTATAGATCTTAAGAGGGAAATGATGACCTTTGAAGTGGATGGTATGAACGTAAGCTAGCCTTTAGACCCTTACCAAGTTCCTCGATATACAAACCCGATAGAAGAGAATATGGAATATGATGCCTTGGATCATATCTATACTCTGATTACAGGAAAGTGGGTAGACTATATCAACCCGACTACCGATGACTCAGTAAGTTAGTAGAGTATTCGATCTGCAGGGGAATATTTAGAGGTCACGTTTGACAATTGGCAACATGGAAGATATGAAAACTTTTCAAGACATTGCACGAATATCATAGTTTCAAGGTGGATTGGATCAGAGGTTAGAGACTACCCTATTTATGATGGCACTTCATATTTACGCAACTTTCTTGTTGAGTTAGAGGATAAAGTTGCGCTAGAACAAAGAATTATTGTACTTGATGTTGCCTTGAGATCCTCTTCAGCTAGGTGGTGGGCCACCCATAAGGATACTTCGTCTTCTTGGGACGAGGTAATGCATGCCATTTAATATTGCTTTATTACCCAATCACATGTTACTCAACTGAATAGAAACAATACCCATGCCATCGAGGATTGCCCTAAGTTGATCGCGAAGTGGGAAGATCGCAAAAGACTGTGAGTTGCCAACTTGATAAATTATGAGCCCCGACCTGTCATTGAAGAAAAAGTGCCCAACATTAATATTATTACTAGAGGAGGCACAAGGACTAGTATCGATGTTGACAACTCGACTCAAAGAAAGATCCGCAAGGCAGTACCAAAAGATGTTAAATATGATCCCCTTGTGCAAAAACAATTCTTTAAGGAAGTTGTTGAGATATTTCGATGAATTTCTAATCTTGTACTACCGACGCTTGTAGATTCAAGCCGTGAGCTTCACCCTAAACTCACGGAAAATTTTGTGGCACAAACAAATCCTCCAACAAGAACTCAACATACTATTGATTTGTGGCTCCGATTATTTTCTGATATTCTAGATGATGAACAACTCACCAAGGAGTTGCAGAACACGCTCAAGGGGACTTTAGAGATTGAAGGGAACCTAAAAGAGTTGATTATTTCTCATATTCCAAAGAGAAATACAAGTAGAATATAGAGGAGGAAACAAAGAACAGGAAGGGAATTCAGACTAAATACTCACATCGATGGCTACAAGATTAGTGATGTTATGTTAGATTTGGGGTCTGACGTCAACATACTACCGAAGAAAACCTGGGAAGTCATGGGTAAGCCCAATCTTGTCTATTCGCCCATTTAATTGTAGATGGCCAATCAATATTGTATCTATCTTGTTCAGAGGCTACAAAATGTTGAAGTGGACTTGGTTAGCGTAAAGACAATGGTCGACTTTAAAGTTATAGAAATCACGGGGGAGAAGGACCCATACCCAACTCTATTGGGCATCAACTTGGCTTATGAGAATTACATTGTTATAGATCTCAAGAGGGAAATCGTGACCTTTGAAGCGAATGGTATGAAGGTAACCCAACCTTTAGATCCTTACCAAGATCCTCTATATATAGACCCAGTAGAGGAGAAAGTAATGTCGCCATTTTTGGACATTATTACATTATAGAGTGTTATGCCTACCAGAGTATCCAGATAGGGGTGACAACAAGTTCAGGAGATATAAAGGGGATTTATTAAGCCCGACTTGCATCGTTCATCATCAGGATCCATTCTGCACAGCTTGGCTTTGGTTTCGTTGCATTTCGACGATTTCCGTAATTTTGAGTTATTATGGGTCATATTTTAATTAAATTCACTAAGGTCATAATGGGCATATTACTTGGAGAAACATATTAGTGTAATAGCTCATCTGAATCGGGAGGAAGAACACTACAGGATAAGATGATGAGAAGTGACTTTCAGTGGTTGGAGAATCCATAAGGATGGATAAATAACTTTTTAGAGGTAAAATGGTTAATTAATTAATTAAGTGATTTAATCAAGGAAGAATAAAATAAAGTAAAAGTCACTTGGAGAGAAAATGTCAACAACGAATTAGGGTTTCGGGAAGTTATAAAGGAAGGGTACAACAAGCTAATTGATCATTATGTTATGATTTGATGTGGAGAGAGTTTCCAAAGGAGGAGGAGAATCAAACTTATGTTGTTTTGTAGATTTCTGGAAGAAACCACCACCTTGATTGGTTTTGGTGTTGAGAAACACACCCTAGCCTATCAGAGATACCATCCAGGTATTTCACCGTGCTATTCAGGAGTATCCAGCTTACAGTGATCATGCAGCTCAGCGAGTGAGGGCACAAGGGTTAGAGAGGGTTTTGGTGTAGTTGCACGGGACCAGAGTCTATCTTGCACATTCCTCTCGACCCAGTTGAGGACTAGTCAGGGTGCATCTTTTGAGCCAGAAGTCATCAAATTATGACGATGGAATCTCTCAGTGCGCAGTAGACAGCCAAAAAATGCGTAGCTCTTAAGGAAGGACATTTGAGGTTCCATAGGGAGTTTTGGATCAGATATGAGGAAACCCTTCTAACCCAGTACATCATTGGCTAGGGCGCACATTTCAAGATATATAGCAGTAGATTTCGTCGATGGAATCATTAGGGCACACTCATTGATCCTAGGAGGTGAGAAACCCACCAAGGGATGACATCCATAGCTTCTGGGTCTGATCTCTAGTCCTTTAGTCACCAATATCATCCTAGAGGCTAGGGTGCTCAGTTTGGGACAGTTTCCAGGTGATTCTAACGAGTATAGCCACCAAGGCGAGTTTTCCAGAGTTGTAGCAGTTGTCGTGAGTCTCTGGAACTACATCTTTTTGTCGATCTATCTGTGCATGCACATATTTACCTTAATCTTCTGGTCA
Source organism: Picea engelmannii (assembly GCA_009831015.1). Taxonomy (NCBI): domain Eukaryota; kingdom Viridiplantae; phylum Streptophyta; class Pinopsida; order Pinales; family Pinaceae; genus Picea; species Picea engelmannii. The sequence continues at coordinate 632,135 of ML785673.1, read as the reverse complement.
CGAGTATTTTGTATTAGTTTCTTGTATTCCAGTGACGATCCACAAGATCTAGTTGACGATTTTATATGCTTTCAACACATTATTGTATTTCCTTCTTTTTCCTTCATAATACATATTAATGAGATGGTGTTTGTTCCTTATTCTTTATGTATCATATATTCTTCCTAAACATTAATTGAATGAAACACACATGCAAAAATCACCAAGCATGTTAAAACATTAATTCAAACACATCCAGAAACCCCCAGAGTATCAAATCAAACAGTGGATTTGTCAGTTTAGCAGTGTTTCCTAGACTAGCTGAGTTTGGAACATTACAGTGGTATCAGAGCTGGTTTTCCTGCCAGCCTATGGCAAAAATCAGTGAGGAGTTATTTCATATTGTGTCCACTAAAATTCAGCGGTGATAACTTGCACTGATACCTTCAGAGGCAGTAATAGAGAGAAAAGTTTAGATTAGATATGGAGGATAGCGTGAGGAATATTCGTAATATTCTTAATAGTGTGAAGAGACCCCATCAACTGATGTTGAAGATTCCACACCATACCTTAATAGTGATGCTCATGATAATGAGGATGTGCGTGAGATGTTGGACGAACAAGATGATAGAGCATGTTCCTCAATATGTAGTGTTGAGGATCCAACCCTTTAGTATAGTGGTGACACTTGTGAGGATTCATATGTGTTGGCACTTAGACATGATTGGATTAGGAGGTTGGATGACCTACCCTTGGGTGTAGACATGGCTTCCAGGAAGTCATGTATAGAGGATGATGGGTTTTCTATGATGACAGTGACACATTTTCATCCTCTCATACACCTATGACAACCACGACACATGAGGATATCAGTGGCATTTCTGATACGATAGAGGAGCCTTGTGTGGGGATTATACACAAGGGACATATGGTTCTGCAGATCCAAGATGGGAGGCATGACTTGGAGCTAGTTGATAATTCACATACCTATC
>ML785673.1:610223-620492 GCA_009831015.1 Picea engelmannii | reverse complement strand
CATTTGAGAAGTTTAAAATATTTAAGGCTTTAACTGAGAATCAAACAGGCAAGAGGTTAAAGGCAGTAAGATCAGACAGAGGAGGAGAATTTATGTCAAGTGATTTCAAGGAATTCTGTGATAAGCATGGGATCAAGAGAGAAATGTTGAAAAGGTTTCAAATGGAAGATTATAAACCTATGGGCACACCTATGGTTATTGGATGCAAATTAAGCAAGGATGATGACTCACCTGATGTTGATCAAAGTTCATGTAGGTCAATGATAGGCAACATGTTGTACATCACAACGCCCAAACATAATGCATGTTGTTGGAATGGTAGGAAGATATCAGTCTGCACCTAAACAGAGTCACTTGCTAGATGTCAAAAGGATATTCAAGTATTTGAAAGAAACATTGACTTATGGTCTGTAGTATCCCATAAATCAGAATTTTCAGTTAACTACTTATTCAGATGTAGATTGGGCAAACTGTGTTGATGAGAGAGAAAGCAACAGTGGAGGAGCATTCTTCCTGGGTGACTCGTTAGTAGCATGGCTTAGTAAAAAGCAAAGTTCCATTTATTTATCGACTACAGAGGCAGAGTACATTGTTGCTGCTACTTATTGCACTCAGGTATTATGGATGATTCAAACACTTGAAGACTTGGAGGTAAAATACGCAACACTGATCCCAATTCATTGTGATAACATTAGTGCCATCAATGTGTCTAAGAATCCTATACTCCACTCCAAGACCAAGCATATTCCCATAAAATACCATTTTCTGAGAGAGCAGGTCACCTATCAGGTTGTTAAGGTCCATTACATTCCAACCACATAACAAATTGCAGACATCTTTACTAAACCCCTAGCCAAGACACCATTTGAATATCTCCGACAGAAGTTGGGTGTCATCCCATCTCACATCTAAGAAAGTCCATCCTGTTAGGGGGAGTTTGTATTGGTTGAACATCTGATACCTCCTAAGCATACTGCAACAGCTCAGGGGGAGTGTGTTTTCTTTGACATTGATGTCAAAGGAGGAGAAGAGGAGTGGTCTAGACCAGATGCTATAGTTGGAGGTCCAAACAGATTAGCACAACCATTCAGGGTTGCCATCAATGCCAAAGGGGGAGATTGTTGGCATGTTTACAAGAAGAGCATGCTTGTCATTGATGGAAAGAACAACAACAACGATGAAAAACAGGCAGGAAAGGAAGATCAACAGACAGGAAGGCAAGGAAGATCAGCAGATAGGCAGGCAAGGAAGATCAACAGGCAGGCAGGCAAGGAAGAACAACAACGATCGAATGGCAAGATCAGTAGTGTAAGCTCAGAAGGAGGAAAATAGTCAAAGCACGACAAAGGTTTTCGAAGTTTCACAGATCGGGAAATCCAAAGGAAAGAGGTTCAAACTCGTGATAAGCAAAATTGCGATAACAATCTTGACAATTGATTCAAGAAGGACACGTGGTGAACGACAAAGGTTTTGTTTCGGAGTTTCGCAGATTGGGAAATCCAAAGGAAAGAGATTCAAACTTGTGATATGCGAGATCACGAAAAGATATGGACCATCAAATCACCAAGGATTGTGGACCGTTGATTAGGCATGAAGAAGGCTCGTGAAGTGGTAAAATCACGATAAGATATGGGCCATCAGATATGGAGTAATTATGAAGGACCAACAACCATTAGATATGGTGAAGCTGCAAGGTCGATAAGACTAAGAGTCATCCAACTCTCCAAAACTATGAAGGAATCCTAGCCGTCCATCGAGGACAGCCATGGATCGTTGGATCCAGAGGACACATGACGAAAGATCATCGTTTTGCTGACTGGAAAGTCAAAGGAGCGAAGTGATCGTTTGAGTGGTGAGTTGTCATATCTCATGGTGACATTGTCGAGAAGCTAGAGAAGCCAAGCCCTATTTCATGGTTCGTGACATGGAGAGTCGAGAGGACTCATCACAGAATACCCAAGATGCGAAAGTGTGAAATGTGTTTTCGAATAAGGTTGTGGTCACAGCCAGTGGTTACATCTGCGGAAGATAGAGGAAGGAGTTAGCGGTGTTAAGCTCCATCTCGGAGTATCGACGCTCGTGACTTGAAGGATCAAGACCCTTCATCACAGGAATCACGATATGCGAGATCGCGATGAGATCTGGACCGTCAGATCATTAGAGATCTCGACCGTTGATCAGGCTCGATGAAGTTCATAAGTTCATGAAACACGAAGCACCTTTTGGCACAACCTGTGGTCACTATCGGTGGTCACATGAAGGGAAGAAGCTAGCAGAGTTAAGGTCCACCTTGGAGTCTCGATGGTCGCAACTTGGAGCATCAAGACTCTTCATCACAGGAATCACGATATGCGAGATCGCAATGAGATCTGGACCATCGGATCATCGGAGATCTCGACCGTTGATCAGGCTCGATGAAGTTTATAAGTTCACGAAATATGAAGCACCTTTTGGCACAGGATGTGGTCACAGCCGGTGGTCACGTGAGGGGAAGAAGCTCCATCTCGAAGTCATGGTGATCATGACTTGGAGTGTCGAGATCTTCTATCACAGGAATGCCGAGATATGAGATCACGAAATTAAAACTCTATTTAGCGCTCAGTCACAACCAGTGGGCATATGAATTAAATGCAAAACCCTACGAACTCCATCCAACGGTGCAGGTGAATTTAAGTATGATCGAAGAGCTATTGTTTTTGTTGACAGTTAATTGATCAGTGGTGATTCAGTTGTTGAAGCGGTCTTTGGAGGTTCACAGTGTAACTGCTAGAAACCACTGATGGTTTATGCCAGAGGACTCGAAGAGACTTCTGTGTGATTATCAGAGGAGTTGAAGAGTCTCTAGGAATCTGCCAGTGGAATGAAGATTGTTCGTAGAGGCAATTGACAAATGGATCTAACTGCCAAAGAAGCTGAAGAGTTGTCATGATGAATAGGTAGAGTACTCGACATGAGAGAGCATGCAAAAGCATGGTGGGACATTACGCACAAAGTGCACAGAGACTATAAGTATGCAGAACAAAGAAGAGATGGTCGTTGTTGTTGTTGAGAGGGATTTAGGAGTGTAGAAGGAGGAGTGTGCAACAACTGAAATACATAGAAGAGGAATGGAGAATTGAATGGACATGGTGCATAGAGCATAAAAGGAAAAAGCACAGAAAGCACAAGGAATGTGTGGAGCAAGATAGTAAGACACTAAAGGAAGACTGAGGTGCTCTTGTAGAGAAAAACAAAAGATCAGAAATCCCAAGAAGATGCAGACAAAGAGACATTGATACAGGAGAGCAGAGCAGCTTAATAGAACAGTGATAAGTCTGGTAAGCCAATGATAAATGTTGTATCATTGTAATAAGTTTCATTAGCAAAAATTTATATTTCAGGGTGGTAGGTAGGTGCTAGGGAGGATTGTTGTCCTCAGAGGTTCAAGTGGGTGCTTGAACACATGGAGTTGTAGCTTCCTTCTAGTTTGTGCTAGAGAAACTAGGGAGTTGGTGCTTCCTTCTAGTTGGTGCTAGAGAAATCGAGGAGTTGGTGCTTCCTTCTAGTTGGTGCTAGAGAAACCAGGGAGTTGATGCTTCCTTCTAGTTGGTGCTAGAGAAGCCAGAGAGTTGGTGCTCTCAGCAAGTAGTAGCTTGCAAAACAGAGGTTGTAGACTCATTATGAGTTGGTGCTCATATGTATGATAATGTAAAGAATGTAAAGATTACTTATCATATAAAGAAGAAGAGGTTTTTACTCTGTATGGGTTTCCTCGGGAAATATATGTCTCTGTGTATCTCATATGTGTGGCTGATGTTGAATGTTCTATTGCTTACTTCCCTGCATTATTGTGATTGTCGTTAAATGTTGTGTAAAGAGTTTAAAATAAGCATAATTGTTTAAGCTCAGTAACAACTGATTCACCCCCCCCCCTCTCAGTTGTCCAACAATATTCTGCCTAAACATTAATTGAATGTAACACACATGAAAAAATCACCAAGAATGTTAAAACATTAATTCAAACGCATTCAAAAACCCTTAGAGTATCAAATCAGACCGTGGATGTGTTAGTTTAGCAATGGATTTTCCCTGTCAATAAGGCTGAATGGATCAGTCTTATCGTCATACAAACCAAGAAAGGTACAGAGGATATATGAGTTTGTGTGGACTACAGAAGCCTGAACGTCGGTTGTGTACATGACCCCTTTCCTACCCCCTTTAGCGACAAGGTAATGGATCAAGTAGTGGAAAACAAAGCATATTCCTTTACAGATGGTTTTTTGGGATACCACTAGGTTTTCATTGCCAAAGAAGACAATAAAAAGACTATCTTCACTAATGAGTGGGGATCATTTTCCAACAATGTTGTGGCTTTTGGGCTCAAGAATGCCCCAACAATGTTCTCTTTGTTCGTGATTGCCGCATTCTGCAATTTCATTCATAAATTTCTTGAGGTATACCTGGATGATTGGACTATGTACAAATTACTTCATGAGCACATTGGGCTATTATGATTGATGTTGGACCACTGCAAACAACTACATATTTCCCTTAATATGAGAAAATGTACTTTTTTGTGTACCCTTTGGGAATCTGCTAGGACATATAGTTTGTAGGGAAGGAGTGCTAGTCGATCCTACAAAAGTTGCAGCAATTCTCAATATGCCTCCTACAACCATTGTCAAACAATTATAAACTACTTTGGGCCATATTGGATATTATCGAAGGTTTATTAGGGATTACACAAGTATAACGACACCTTTCGAACAACTATTAAAGAAATCTAAAGCATATTGTTAGACTCGGGACTGTGATAAAGCATTTGACCTTCTCAAAGAGAAGTTGAGTATTGCATCTATTTTAACTTACCCTAACTAGCAAATTGAGTTTCATGTGCACATTGACACCTCTGCGATTGCTTTGGGTGTTATCCTAGCACAACCAGTGGACGAAAATCTTGATCATCCTGTCTACTTTGCTAGCATAAATCTTTCCCAAGCTGAGCACAACAATACTCAACAGAAAGGGAAGGTTTGACAATGGTTTATGATTTACAAAAGTTTATACATTATTTGTTAAGCAATCATTTTAAGTTTTTTACAGATCGCTCTACTTTGAAGTATTTAGTTAACAAACCTGTGTTAGAAGGTCAAGTTTGTAGATGGTTGTCATTATTCCAAGAGTTCCCTTTTGAAGTCATTGTCAAGCCCGGTAAACTAAATGTGGGGCTAGATCATTTGTCGAGACTAGAGTCGGGAAAAAGTGGTGGAGATGTTGATGATAAGCTCCCTGATGCAGATCTTTTTCATATTGAGGTTATTCCTAATTATCTGCCTGACATTTTCCTATTCCTAAAAACTGGTACTATGTCAGAAGGATATTTTGTGACCCAGAAGAGGCACCTCATGGTTCATGCAATGGATTATCCATTAATTGCGGGCCAATTGTACAAATTTGTATTGGATAACATCTTGCGGTGTTGTGTGCTAGCCCATGAAAGACTTGGTATTTTGTGGGAAGGTCACAGTCGAGTTGCGGGAGGACACATTGGTGGAAAGGAAACATCTAGAAAGATCTTGCAGGTAGGATTATGGTGGTCTACAATGTTTAAATATCTAAGGAACATGCGTGGGCCTGTGATATATGTTAGAGAGTGGGGAAGCCATCTCATCGTGATGAGTTACCTCTACATCCTATCAGAGCACTGCAAGCCTTTGAAAAATGGGTTGTCGATTTCATCGGTCCGATAAATCCCCCTGCTAAGAATTCAAAGGAAAGATACATAATTACTGCAACTAATTACCTGACTCGATGGATTGAAACAGAGGTTGTTAAGGATTGCTCTACAACCACCACAACTTGGTTTATCTTTTAGACTGTTATTACTAGGTTTGGATGTCCTTGAAGCTTGATTAGTGATCAAGGAGCCCATTTCTCAATGAGACTATCACAACCCTTATAAGAGAATTTATGATTCAACATCATAATCACATTCCCTATCATTCGCAGGCTAATGAAACAATGGAAGCATTTAATAAAATCTTGGAGATGGGGTTGACTAAAGTCTATTGTAAAAATCAGGATGATTGGGATGAGTGAGTTCCAATTGTGTTATAGTATACAAGACTAGCACAAAGTGATTAAACAGTTACACTCCTTTTCACCTGGTATATGGTAGAGAATTCATTGTGCCATCTAAGTTTCTCACCCTAGTTTTATTCATTGCTCAAGCTACTAAGATGATAGAGGATGACTCCCTTGTTGAACGGGTTAAGGAACTGATGGTACTTAAGGAAGCTAGATTCTTAGTGGATTTTCATTAGACCGTGGAGAAATTTCGTCAAAAGGCCTAGCATGATCGACATATAAGGCATAAATTGTTTGCGCAAGATGACCTTGTGCTATTGTATGACAACAAGTATCAGAAACATCTAGGGAAGCTCCAAATGCATTGAATTGGACCTTTTATAGTTGCGGAAATCCATGACTTTGGAGTTTTCTGATTAGCGCAACTTGATGCCCTTCTTCGTCTTGGATGGGTGAATGGCATACACATGGATCCCTACCTTTTTGCTTCATAAATCAAGTTTTGTTTCACTCCTACCTCCAACAGTGAGTGTCGTAGGTAGGATTTTCAATTCTGTCTTTGTTTTCCATTTCTGTCAATAAAATGGTGATTTGTCCAGTTGTCACTGGCCCTAGAAGTCTCATAGTTCTTTCATTGTTTCCAAGCCTCGATATCACCTTTGTGGTCAGGGAAGTCTCAATCATATCATCTCATACTTAATGTTGTAGAAGTTTGAATTTGATGTCCTTATGTCATCACGTGGTCATTAAAAGCCATTAGTACATTTTTATTTGTCATTGCATCTCTATCTATCATAGTTAATTAAATATTAACAATCATTCGTCCTTTTTTCGGTTCACCACTCGCCTGCTCATTACTTTCCCCACTTGATATGATGTCTCATTACCAACTTTTCATTTATGCATTTAGTTGCCCCAATCACGTCATTTATTTTGTTGCGTTTGAGGGATTTAGTCAACATTAATGCCCACTCTTTTCACCCTATGGCATTCAATGCCCATCGACCAATTCCCTCCTAGTTCTTATGTAATCCCCATTGTCCAACGACCCAACGATTATTGTGTTTTCATCTAATTGCTTGTATATTTAGTCCTGGAGCCTCTTGAGCACCATGTAGACCCACGTCCACAACTTTGCCCCCTAGTGTTATTTGTTTACCAAAGTTGACCTTGTTGTTCCTGAGATTTATTCTAAGGCTCAAAGAATAATGTCAGGCATCAAAGGTTTTAAATGAAATGTTTTTATGAGTTCTTTTTCTACCTTAAGTTTTATGAGAAATAATCTTTAAATGAAATTAATGATAAGACAATACAAAGGTTGTATCTCGTTATCTGACTCGCAATTATAATGTCAAATGATGTAGAAACATTTACAAAAATGTTAAAACAAAGTCGGGTATCAATTATAGATAAGTCTCACCTTGTTTGTAGTAGAAGAACAATAGAAGATGCACCCTTGAACATGAGATAAAAATGCAGTAATTCACACAGATCACAGGTCTTGTTTTACTCACAGTAATAACAGAGGAAAAGTTGTCACTAAGTGAACCGCTGATATATTATGATCACAATAGATGTAGTACTAAATTGTAATCAATCACTCTTCAAGAATTACAGAAAGAAATTCAAAGAAATGGAAACACAGAGGGAACACATAACTCAAATTGAACGAAACTTGAAATCTTTGTCTGCACTTGTATTAATACTCAAAAAGAGTTTCTCTTTTACATTTGGCAAGAAGTAGCCTTGAATAGATCTAAAATCTATCTATTTATACAAAATTTGTCACAACTAAAAACCGTTGGACTTCCCACAATATATGACTAAAAATAGAATACATCCAAATAAAATAACAACTTGCAAATATTGTTGAGTTTGTTGGTGCTTCCTCTATCTCTTCGCCTACTTGTAGATGCACTTGTTTTCCTTTGATCTTTAAGTCGGGTACACATGTCCATTAAAGCCACCACAATCATTTTGCTTACTGTCTTTTCCATTTGATCTTGTTTCCATCTGTCCCTTCAGATGTGTTCACTAGGATAAAGAATTGCAGTTGAAGACATGGGGGAATGATTAGACAAGTAGCTCAATGTTGGCTGGTTATGGGATGGCTAATAGTTATAGGGAAGAGTAATTGTTCTCGAATAGAATGATGTGGGAACAAGTGTCTAATAAGGAGATGGGATGAGTGGATGCTAAGATGAATGTTGGAGTTATTTCACACACACCTAGGATTTCTTTTTCCTAAGGTTTTTCCTTGTTTATTAGTCATTATCCAGACTCCTATATTTTAGGGGAGAATATTCCACCTGGAGAATATTCTCTTTCAGTGACACTTCAGTTTGACTAGTTGAGTTGAGTTTAGATGTTCCATTGGTTTCACCATGCAACATTGGGAACATCACCATGCTAATTCGACCTTGCCTTGGGATCATAACCAAACTAGTTTATTAGCCTTGATTACCTGAGTTAACTCCTCACTACTCTCTGTTCAGTCGGTTAATTGAAGACTAGTTGACTAGTTAACTCAACTAGGTGGCAGTTCACTCCCGTAACTGCCTGAAAGACTAGACTAGGTGGTAGTTCACTCCCGTAACTATTGGTGTGTGTCCAGATCACTCTAGACCACCACTATGGTGCATTAGTTCTCCTCTAGTGCGTACTCATTGAGTTATATAGAGTATAACATGTGTAAATTATTCACTATTCACAACGGTTAATGAGAATTCTTTCATGCTTTCTCTCCTTCTTCTTCTTTCTCCTATTCTCTCTACAAATGTGTGTATCATTGTTTAGCTAGATCTATTTTGTGCAGTTTCAACACATTTACATGGTATTAAAGCCGACAGACTGCTAAGCAAAAGCTACACCAAATGTTTTTGCAGGTACGAAAGATTGAAGACAGTGGAAAGACATAATTCAAAAAAGAATTCATTCTTACACCTTACAACTATTTTGCATGGAAGGAGAAAATAACCATACATCTCCGAACCAGAAGGTTGTACAGGTTAAACTTGAATACAAATACAGAACTGACATCAGCCATAGAAAAATCCAAGTACTTAAATCGAATGGATGAGGCACTAAGAACAATTTGCAGTCTTATTTCTCTCGATCTCCTTTTTCACATATATTCCTGTAAGACTCCCAATGAAACCTGGACCACCTTGGAAGGGCTCTTTGGAAAACATGATGAGATGAGGGGACACATGCTGGAGGTGGAGCTGCTCACATTGGATCCAAAAAGATTCGATAATATCCAAGATTTCTTTACAAAATTCAAGGATTTACTGTCGCAACTCAAAGCTTGTGGGGTTGATAAATCAAAGGAGGAGAAACAAATTGTTCTCACCATTCTCTCCAATCTTGGTCCTGAATTCTCTGTATTCGTATCTACATTTCGTACTGTCAGATTCACCTCTGGAGCCACCTGGAAGATGCATTCTCTTGAGGACTTTATCGAATCCTTGACACAATAGCAAACCAAGCTCATCAACATGGGCACAATCAAAGGCCCAAGGGCACATGCACTCATTGTGCATGATGGCAGCCACAAATATAAGAAATTTAAAGATAAAGATAAACACAAAAGCTCATGCACATTCAAAGAAGGAAGGGTACACAAAACCCTTCATCGATGCCTCCGGATCCAAAGGAGAAAAGGTAAGAAAAGGAGAGAAATGCACATACTGTCACAAATGATTCTATTCAAAATCTGCATGCATGCATGAAAAAACAAATAGATATGATGTCTCAAATACTTCATCAAAACAACCTTGGAGATCGCATCCCTAAGGGTGCCAAGAAGAAGAATCCAGAAGATACGGATTCCAAGAAAGGCAATTCTAGCCATGCCTTGATTGCCATCAACTCCTCTCTCGATGCTTGGATCGTTGATTTAGGACCATCACATCACATGGTTGCCTCAAAAGCAGTATATTCTTCTTTCAATGCATGCAAAGGTCCTTCTATTCTAATGGGGGACAACTCTTCTGTCGAAGTCACCGACAAAGGAAGGATTGAACTCACCAACGAAAGCTTCGAGAATGTGCTGCGTGTTCCCAAGCTTTCTATCAACCTTCTCTTCGTGTATCAGATGACGAATTATGACACTAGAAAGAAATTCATATTCACACCAAATTTCGTGGACATCTACGACATGCAAACCAACTCTAAGGTTGCTACCAGTGAGGTAAATCATCA
>ML785673.1:598363-609296 GCA_009831015.1 Picea engelmannii | reverse complement strand
CTCAAACCGAAAGTGACCCACTTTCACATTTTCGGCTCATGTGCATGGGCATGGATTCCCTCTGAAAAGAGGAAGGCACTTGATCCATAGAGCATTGAGTGCATTTTTGTTGGATACCCCGACGGTGTGAAGGGATATTGGCTTATCGATCTTTCCTCAGACCGACTCATCATTGAGAATAGTCTCCGATTCGAGAAAAGTGTATCGCGTGTACCTCAACAACCGCATGGAGACACCTTCACTCTTCCACCTGTCTGAGATGATGAGCATGCACATGCCGACTCTTCTTCAGAAGAGAGTTCTGAGTCAGAGGACTCAGATGATTCAGACTCAGATTCAGAGTCAGTACAGTCAGATCCAAAGTCAAAGCATCTAGATGCAGTTGTAGAGCCATAGCAGAGGCCCAAGTGGGCACAGATTACTCTTCAGGATGCAGGGGATCTCGTTGGTCATCTAGCCGATATTAGGAGGACTCAATCTGATTTAGAGGAGCCTTTTGTTGCATTCACTGCCACTGAACCATTTCCTTCTAGGCATCGTTTCTTAGTTCAATCTTCAGATCCACAGCCTTATGGAGAGGCTGTTGGAAATCCCTTTTGGGAATCCGCCATGCATGAGGAGTACAACTCCATCCTTGAGAACTAGACTTGGGATCTGGTTCCCCTTCCTTCTAGGAGGAAACTTGTCAGATGCAGATGTGTCTACAGGACCAAGAGTGCAATAGATGGATAGATCAATAGATATAAATCTAGGCTTGTCACCAAAGGATTTCAATAGGTTCATGGTATTTACTATGATGACACCTTCGCTCCAGTAGTGAAGATGGATTCCATACAATTGGCACTTGCCATTACGATAACCAAGGGATGGGAAGTCCATTAGATGGACGTGAAGAATGCATTTCTTCATGGTGATCTCTCTGAGGAGATCTACATGGAGTAGCCACGAGGATTTATGCAGGACTCATCTTTGGTTTGTCAACTGAAGAAGTCACTTTATGGCCTCAAGAAGGCTCTGAGGGCATGGTATGCCAAGATGGATTCCTACCTGATGTCACAGAAATTTGGACGTTGTAAATCAGACCCTAATGTCTACATGCTCAAGACAACATATTCACTTCTACTTTTAGTTCTGTATGTCGATGATTTTTTGATCACCAGGTGCTCGACTTCAGTGATTGTTGCAGTCAAGAGAATTCTACATGACAAGTTTTTGATGATGGACATGGGTCCACTACACTTCTTCCTTAGACTCAAGATCAATCAGGATGCATCAGGCATCAAACTGTCTCAGGCCAAGTATGCACAAGATCTCCTTGAGAGATTTCACATGACAGACTGCAAGTCTGCTCCGACTCATGTCCTATCAGGAGTCAAACTTGAGGATGGCAGGGAGACTCCACTAGTTGACAACACATTTTACAGACATCTAGTGGGGAGCTTGTTGTATCTCACACACTCTAGACCAGAACTCTCATATGCAGTTGGCACAGTTTCCAAGTTCATGCAGGAGTTGCATGAGCTACATTGGAAAGTTCCAAAGCATATCCTTCGATACGTACAAGGCACCATCACCTTTGGGATTCATTATGCAACATAATCTACATTAGATCTCATCGGGTTTACTGATTCCGGCTAGGTTGGCGATAGCACTAATCGTGATTCCACATCTGGTTACTCACTTAGTCTTAGTTCTGGGCCTATCTGTTGGTCGAGCAAGAAGCAAGCTGGCATTTCTTTATCTTCAGCCGAGGTAGAGTACAGAGGAATAGTTAATATAACCATTCAGGCTATGTGGCTACAACATTTTCTCACTGAGTTAGGCATTCAGTTTCATCGGTCGATCGTCATCTGGTGTGACAACTAGAGCACTCTAAAGTTCTGCAGAGACCCAGTTCAGAGCCAGTGGACGAAGCACATCGAGATCCATGTGCACTACATCCTGGACTTAGTACACGAGGGGATCTGTTGGCCCTTGACCAAGTTTTGGGAGATCCTTGGTTAACTTTGACCTATTTTGGGACTTCAACAACCTGTCGAAGATGGAACGCAAGATGAAGCAAATATCGCAGGATCTCGACCCTTTTTTGGGTACTTTTTCGGATTTGGGAATATGTAACGGGTATGGGAATGTCGGCCCATGGGTTTACCCATGTTCAGGCCTATTTTGTATGTATAAATAGAAGGCTAAGCAATGTAAGAAGTAGTGCGCAAGTGTTGTGCAAGTTGTGAAAGTTAGCTAAGTGCTAAGATTTGGATCTGTGTGATCAAGAATTGTAAGGCTTCGTGCATACTGTGTGAGACTTGCAAAGCTAAGTGCAAGTCATTGTAAGAGACTGTAAAAGGCTTTGTTCTAGACCTAGCTCAGGGAAGGAGGATCTGGAAAAGTGTGCGCATATCTCTTGTCCTATGTGGAGTAGGGTTTTTATGTCTCTGTGCATGTAGACGATTGATTGAAGCTAATAAAGAAGAAGAGTTGGTGGACGTAGCCTCAGGGTGGGGGTGAACCACGTAAATACCGTGTTATTCTGCTATGTGCGATGTTCTAATGTGTTTATGTGTTATTTTCTAAGTGCTTTGATATAGTTAGATAGATCTGTTTATGCTTTGTGCTTATGATGAATCTGGATACTAGATCTGATATCTCTGAACTTGCTTAGTGCTTGAATCTACTATATCTTATCTAATTCCTTATGCTAAGTGCTTATATACATTAGATCTGGGTGAATTTTGTGTTGCTCTGTTTTAACTGTGGAGTAGATATTGGTCAGATATTGATGAAGGTTTAGTGCTGAGTGCACTGTTAAATACTAGAATCACAGATCTGTGTCCCAGCTAAGGTTGCAGACACCTGAGTCTTGCAACCACCTCTGCCTCTACCTTAGGTGAGACCTCATTTGCTTCGCAGGTGTTGCCGAAAGGGCCGGTAGTTAGGGTTTTGATGGTGCGTTGTTGTAGCGTTGAACCCTGCGTCTGCCCCTATGCCAATAGGATCATTGACTTACAGTTATGTCCTTCAACAGAACATACGACAGACATCTTCACCAAGACCTTCACTGAGCAGAAGTTCCATTCTTTGCGAAGTCTTCTTGGAGTGAAGGACACAGTTGCCTAGTAACTGTAGTTCTTCTTTTTACATACATTGTACCTTGAGGGGGGGGGGGGTGTTTCCCATGAAGTTTTCCCCCTTTCCTCACTTTATTTTCAATGTATCTTTTGTATTTGGGTACGTAACATGGCCTCATTGCCGGGACCCATTCTTTATTTTCACCATAGTGATATTCAGGGGGGGTGTTGGAGTTACTTCACACACAACTATTATTTCTTTTTTCTAAGGTTTTTCCTTGTTTATTAGTCATAATTAGTCATTATCTAGTCTCCTATATTTTAGGGGAGAATATTCCACCTGAAGAATATTCTCTTTTAGTTGACACTTCAATTTGACTAGTTGAGTTGAGTTTAGATGTTGCATTGGTTTTATCACCATGCAACATTGGGATCATCACCATGATAATTCAACCTTGCCTTGGGATCATCACCAAACTGACGCATTAGCCTTGATTCCCTAAGTTAACTCCTCACTACTCTATGTTCAGTCAGTTAACTGAAGACCAGTTGACTAGTTAACTCAACTAGGTGGCAGTTCACTCCCGTAACTGCCTGAGAGACTAGACTAGGTGGCAGTTCACTCTTGTAAAAATTGGTGTGTGTCCAGATCACTCTAGACCACCGCTATGGTGCAATGGTTCTCCTCCAGTGCCCACTCATTGATTTATACAAAGTATATGATGTGTAAATTATTCATTATTCACAACGGTTAATGATAATTCTTTCATTCTTTCTCTCCTTCTTCTTCTTTCTCCTATTCTCTCTGAAAATGTGTGTATCATTGTTTATCTAAATCTATTTTGTGCAGGTTCAACACATTTACAACGAGGGTGGTAGGGATAGACGGGGTAAGTGGCATGTAGAGTGTGACAAGTTGGAGGGTGAAAGGTAGAGTGGGTGGAGAAAATGGACATTGTGCATGATTTTTCATTTGCTCCCGGCTACACTTGCTTTTCCTTGTTCAATGCATTGAGCGCACCTGTCCATCAATGCTACCACAAATCTTGAAGGCCCAATCCTTTCATTCAATTCGAAGGCAAACATCTTCTTATGTATTTGTGGCAGCTTCTCCTAGATCTTGTTCACTTATTGGACTGTGACCTAATATAGTGAACTTGGATTAACCAACCATTCATTGATTTTAAGTAAATCAATCTGGCTCATCTCTTGGATAGTCGCCTGGGTATTTTCCTTGTTCTTTCTGGAGCTTTGCTGGTTCATTTCTATCTCAACCTTCCCCAATGCCTCTGAGATAGTATTTCCTTCGAACTCAATCAAATTTTTATTTATTGAAGATAATGTCTCCAGACAAGCCTCTTTTACATCCCTGGAAAGTTTCTTGCCTTCTCCCATATTTGTTTCCCAGGCTTTTAGGGCCATTTTTCCTCTTACCTGTTCATAATGAGAGAGAAGGGTAAGACCCAGGGTATTAGCTTTCTTCTTCCATATGAGAACCTCTTGAAACTTAGACTAGGCTGCACATGCCTCTTTTTCCTTGACATAAATATTTTTTAGAGAAAGGTCTATTGCCTGATAACATTTCTGAATAGCATCAACATTTTGATAGAGTTCTTGCTGGGAAACTTCCAGCTTCTCATTGATTTCTGATGCTTGTGTTTTGAAGGCAGCAATATCTATTGGTGTTTTCTTTGTTAGGGTCAATTTGTCCTGTAGCTACTCAATCACACTATCACACTGAGTGATCATTCCTTTGTTGGTCTGTGAACTCTAGTAGAGCAGTTCAAGGTTATCCTGTAACTGCTTAATTTGATGTTGATGACTATCCTTGATTTGCTCAATGTCCTGGTTCATCATGCTTCTAATAGTATGCTCTGTGTTATATATCACATTATGCAATTTCTCTGCCAAGAGGCATTTATGTCGTAGTTGTTCGGTTAAATTGTCCACCGACCATTGATTGTCAATGCAAAATCCCATAGTGAACCTGCAACTTCCTTCGCAAACTCAAGACCATCATGGTCTTTCCCATCATGCACCAGTCTCTGCCTCTTAGTGACTACTCCAACAATTTGGTAAGATTCTCTTTTCACGACAACTTTTCGTTTCTTATTGAAAAATACATCCGAGGGAGGCATCTCTTCAGGCAAGATAGGAGTAAGATCACCTACAAAATTGAGTTCAAAACTAGGATTTTTGAAGCTAGTCTATAAAGGGGTTAATGATGTAATAGGAGACATAATTTCCGTGGAAGGTTCTTGTCATGTTTTATTCGGGATGCGAGCAAGAGTAGCTGGCATTGAATGAGGAACAACTTGTCTTGGATTGATGAAGGCTTCGAACCGAGCTAACACTTGTGGATTGTTCAATCCTGACAATGACACTCTTATTTCATGAAATAACGCTTCTAGGATTTTTGGGACTTCCTCAACTTTGTGCTTAGTGGAGAAACTTGGCTCAGATCCTATAGGTCTAACTTCCTATGAAGGAGGCGTGGGATTTGACTCTCCTTGCAATATCTTTGGTAAACTATTTCATCTGTGTTTTTGAAAGTTGAGGAAACTAGCTTGTTGGTCAGGAGGTAGACTCTAGAATCTGCTTCGGACTTCCTCATAAGATCTAACTCCCCTAAACATCTCGTCATAAGGATAATTCTCATGGATGTATCACTTCATGTTAAACTGAGTTGAATGATTTTCCACTATCTTATGTTGATCATGCTTCTTGAACTCGATGTCAACTAATTTGACATCTTCAAGGGCTACGACCTCAACTTTAGAATGACCAAAATTTAATAGTGTGAACATGCCAACTTGAATGGGGAAAGTTGGCCAAACCTTTTTCTGAGCTGCTTTCAACTACTTATCGATACCTACTGCTACTATCTGGTATGCCACTTCTCTGCACACCAGCGTGTCGAGTAAAAGTTGTTGGAGGGCATGAGGAGGAACGAAACAACTAAATACTCTGATATAGGAAAAATTATCCTCAATGAACCAATCTGCAAGTTTGCCTAAGTTCCCCATAATTCTTTCTGAAATCCGGGGTGGCGGGTGACCATAAATAGCTATATGAACATGCACTACAACGTTGTCATATATTTCGTAAAAGAAATCTTTGGCATTCTCCTCCCATAATTTGGATTGGTAGAAATGAATTGGCTTAGAACTGGTCGGGGTCCAACTCCAGTTCATCAGGGGAAAAGGGATCATAAAACAAATGGAATCCATAACATACGCTGACATGTAAGAAGGGGCAGGGTTCCCTTTTGATTTTGCTGATTTATACTCAGCGATTTCCTTGGCCAAATAATCAGATAGCATTTTGGCCCAATTGAAGGTATAACCCTCGGCTACCTCATTCATGATGGCTACCCACTCAACTGAGAAATGTGTAGGGTTCTTCTTCCTGAATAGGTGACATAACATCATGGCTATATACAACATATGAGCATCTAAAGACGTTGTGGCATACATACCATGAGTGTCGGCTCTGAATTTTTTTGGATGTCCCCGCCAGGTCTTGACTATATCATGACATTTATACCGTATTGGGTGCATTCCTTTCTCTCAAACTCTAGAATAAATGCGACGTTGTAAGTGTATTTATGGGTAGAGGAAAGCTTGTACATTACTTGTAGATGCTCTGGTCGAAAAGAGCCGATGACGACCTGCTAGTGGTTCACGACGCTCCTGGTTTAGATGTCAACATGTTCCAAAGCCCAATTTATCATATTATTGTAGGGTATGCTTCTTGGTCATGCAACGATCTTATGTAGTTCTGAATGTGCTACATGTCTAAACTTATCTGTAAAGGACTCGTTGTCCTCTTCGGCATAGTCATCTGGACAGTTAATGATCTCATGCTCTAAGACATCAAAAACATGCTTCCAAGTTTTAACAACGTTCACAACTCGCGGAGTTGTGTTTAATAGAACATCTATGTTTGGATTTGAATCATCACCCAATGCGTCAAGCTTCTTCGCAATTTTTCATGGTGCCATAATCCTCAAGGAAATATAATTAGCCTACCTGTGACAAGAGAAGTCTGTAATCCCTACACTAAATAAAAAACTGCTAATTGCAAATGGTAAAAACGATTTTGAAATTCAAAGTGCTTTATTCAAAAAGTCTATCAATCTTCGTATAGCTCTACTGACGAAGAATTTATTAAACTTAATGGAATTCATTACTTGGTGATTCACGATGTTTATTTGAAATCATTAACCTTAACCAATCATAAATGTCATTAATAATTCGATGGTTCGCGTTCGAAATTTTTGGATGTCACAGGGTGGAAATCTCTCGAAATTCGAATTCATGGAGGAATTAATCTCTGAGTAAATACTCTTATGTCTTAATTAATCATGTTTTAAAAACGTTGTATTAACTTTAAGTATTTCAAGAGTTCAGAATTCAGAAGTTTTGAATATAACACAAGGGAAAATTTATGAATTCTGAAACTGCGAAGTGATTAGTTAACACTTAATCATGACTAATTAAAGTCTTTAATTGCTTTATTTACTCTTTGAAACCCTTTTTTTCTTTTGTAATTACTTTACTTCGACGCTTTGATACTCGGGGTGTTGTCAAATCAAAAACTCCCAAAGAGAAATCTCTCAGAGTGACGTGGCAAAGATGACGTCATTATGATGATGTGTCAAGGAAAGAGAGGTGCCACGTGTCATTTGAAAACGTGCAAATAATCTGACGTAAATGTCAAAAGAAAGTGCCACGTGTCAACCCAAGAAAATAATTTTTAAAATACACGTGTCCTATGACTTGTGTCTGTAAGTCCTTTAGGAAAAGTCATGAGTGCCTATCTTCAGGACTTCAAAGTTTCAGGGTTTTCGTTGTTTAGGTTTACTGGAACACCCAAAGCACGAAGTTGCGAAGCGACCGCTAAAGGCTTTCTTTTAAAACTCAGGCGACTCCAAAACTTCGAAGGTTATTAGGATCATTCGATCAATTTAGAGTAACTCATTGATGATATATGCCATACACGCCTTATTGATAAATAACAACCCATGGATTTATTTTAATTTTAAAAGGCCGCTTTCTAAGTTTTTTTTGTTTTTTTGGGTAAAATTTATTTCTAAGAGGTAAAATATGTAAAGATTAAAAGCTCAAAATTATGCGTGTTTTAACAGACCTGTTCCAATAGTTCGCACCACTGGTCGAGGGGGACTCAGAACTGTTCTTCCAACAGATTTTATTGATCCACGGGTCACTATTCAATGAGATCTGCATGGAAAGGTTGAACAAACCAAGTTGGTCAACCTCGACTTTGGTGACACTGTAGAATTCCCACACATGGCTACCAATGCTTTCATGGATTGCACTACAATGCTTGATGGAGAGTTCCAATGGCAGTGGAATCCTAACTACATTCCCTTGCGAGATTCCACTGTGTTGTGTCTCTGTGACTTGCATGTCTTTCGTACTGTTGGAGATGTTGGACGATGCACCAAATTTCTTATCAATAGAGTGCACAATAGTACCCTTTGGTTAGACCAAGCTACCCAATTCATGTAGAGGACATCCATATGTTCATCGGGTTCTCCATGCAGGGCCATGATATCATCAAAGGCTTCCAAGGCTCTGGGAAGCACGGTAAGAAGAAGGGGGAACCGAGTCTATATGACAAATATGCTACACGTCGCGGAGGTCGAGGAGTGAAAATTACGCCAATTAATGACGAGCAGGTCCACATGGCTTACTACCTGATTATGGGGAAGGTGATGTGCAAGTAAACGAAGGGCGAGTGTACCCTGGACACCATTGCAATGGTAGAGTTCAACGAGAATGGTGCACCTCTGAATTGGTACAAATACCTTCTCACCGAGTTGTTTCAGGCTTGTGCGGATGTGCATGACCAAGCCAGATATTTCATTTATTTCTCCTTGCTCGTCGCCTTCTCCATGTGGAAGTGGCAATCGTCAAGAGGGTGTAGTATTGCTCACAATGTCGATGGTCCTATCGCCAAGATTTTTGAGCCGTGGCATTTTCTCCCTGCATCTACCAATGAGGTTGCTCACAATATCACCTTCGCATAATGGTACGATGATCTCATTTTCGCAACACGATAGTCATGGATCCCATAGATGCTACTTAATAGGCATACCCACAATATCTGGTTCGGGATGAACCAGGATCATACCTTTGTGCGAGCTCTGGGGATGCATCCATCTCTTTTCCATATGCAGTTGTTACCATCTTACTTGGATGAGGTCGCGTTTGATAAAGAAGTCACCTTGTGTCACCTCGAAAACAAGAAGACGAGTGTCTCTTATGCGATGCCCGCACTTACCCAAAGGTATGCTCCATTGAAGACATCAGATGTAGGCCTAGCAGGAGAAAGAGAACCTAGACACCATCTAGCTCAAAGGAAGAGGCAGGTGAGGGAAAAGAGGAAGCATTGTCAAGAAACACACTTTAGATTTTGTTTTCATCCATTCCTGATGACACCATAGTATCAGGTAAGAAATTATGGGAGGTCTTGACTTCAGTTTTCCTCAAAAGAAATTCTGTACCAAATTTTCATCCCAATCCCCTAGTGATATTGTCATCACTGAAGCCACCCCCGTTTTCTCTATCCCACCCCAAGCCCACACCACTCCACTTCCATCGCATACCAACCCCCCTTAATTACATACCACCCCACCTCGGTCACACATTAGACTTTCCACACCATTCACTTCACCATCTAAACCTGCCATCATACATATTCTTGATGACCCTCTCGTGCAACTCCCATCTACCACTATCATCGAGGAAGCCACCACTCCACAGAACAATGGGACCACTGTCATCGTGCACATGAACCCAACATCCCAAAACCATAACCCGTTTGACATAGTTTCATGAGACTCTACTACCCATCCTGCCACAATTATCGGTACCACTCGTCCATTCCCCTACACTTCTCCTCAAATCCTGAAAGTCCCAGTCCCCTTGCACACGACCCTCAAAACATCCTCTCATCCACAACCACAGACATGGTTCGAAACCCATATTTCAATGGATGAGGACCCTCCACAGGATAAACTAGACGCCTAATATGATACTTAGTTATTGTATAACACTACTTATGTCAAGAAAAACTTGTGCCTCTCCTACAAGGCCCTCAATAGCGACTAGTTATCTTAGAGTTGTGCTTGGAGCAAATAGAGGTGCTTGTAAAAATTTCGTTGGAAGTGATATATTAGATTTCATGAAGCCTCATAACTCACTCACATACCCATGATGGTGTTGGTACCCCCAACTTTTCTGAGCATTCTATCGCAAGCGGTCAACCTTTTTCTTCGCGACCACCTTTGGATTCCATTTCCATCAATGGAGAGCTATCCACATGGGATACACCACAGATTTTAGACTTTATCCGAACTTCCACCGATCAATTGGAACAAAGGATTACAATAGCCGAGCATTGCAATCAATCCCTCACACAACAAGAAAAATATCTCCGAGAGGTCATCAATGAAGCCACAACAACCAAATCATATGAGCAGAACTTGTGGGTATAGGCCAAATCCACTGTGGCAGCCATCACCAACAAGGTTCTGGAATTCTGGCCTTCTTTTCGACAAGTCCTTTCTAATCTACTAGAAGATATCACTCTGGTTGCGCCACCCGACAGAGTTGACCTCATTGATGGTGCATCATACCAGTTGGAATCCAAGACAGATACCCTGCAATAGGAGGTATCCACATTCAAGTTAAAGGAAAATGAGCAACCTGAAGAACTCCTCCAGAAGCTTACACATGCAATCAATGAGGGCACCACTGTCAATTCCTTGCTTCATGCTCGGACCAAGGAATGTCGTCGACTCTTCGACATGGTCACAGTGATCTGAAAATAGAAGGCTG
>ML785673.1:575902-593663 GCA_009831015.1 Picea engelmannii | reverse complement strand
AAACCTGTCCCAATGTGTTCAGAGCATAACAATTAGCCGAAAATGATTATTCAATCACAGAAAACAAACATAGGCTCACCAAAACATGTCCTCCATCAATGAGGGCTTCAAACTCCCTAGAGCTTATTGAAACTTCAATGGCTAAAAACCTGCAAAAGAAGTCTTAAAATGGCCTTGATAATAGTGCCAATGGATTCAGGACGTCCAAAAACCCCTAGCTGGGCTTTTACAGCACCTCAATCGGCCAAAAGATGAAGAAGTTAGGCCTCCTCCATTTTCCTCCTTCAAGCTTGTTGTCTCTGCATCTACAAAACACAACCTTCTATGGTGAACCTGGCACACACGCTCATTTAAGCGCAAAAACCTGGCACCGGGCGCAACTGCACCAATGGTGCAAACCGTAGGATGGTTAGGGCGCCTCCAGCCCCTAACCGCCTAGCTCCTGGGCACATGGGCCATATGACCTCACGTGTTGGGAAAAGGGGCCAAACGGTTTAACCGCTCCAACTCCCCACGCATTAAGTTATGGTCACATGGTTAAAGGCATAAAACCGTGGCTTAACATATAAACCGCGCGCAATAGGTATAACATACGGTCACATTACAATGAATAGGACCACGGGCTATGTGTTATAAACCCTCGCACATTATCGCATGGTAAGTGGTCATATGTAAACATAATGTAACCGCGGGTCGGGGCTAAGCCCCGGCCCGACCCCCCTCTGCCATATGAATATAATTCAAACATATATAATTTTAAAAACATATAGTTGTTAAGAAATAATGCATGGTGCGTTGGCAGCTCATACTGTGCAAAGACTTTACACAGTGGGGAGAGGTCCGGGGGTCGAACCCCACGGCCTCCATAAAATGTTATCAAACAAACATTCAACCAATGTCGGGGTGCCACGAGGCAGCACATGATTGGGCCATGTGGCACCCAATCATTTGACCACATAATGCCACGTGTCGAGATGTTATTCGAACAACTGTCAACCAACATATGCTTGCCACATCACCACATGCCACGTCATTGTACGGTCGCCACGTTAGCGTACGGTCATGCCATGTCAACATTCGTACGGACTGCCCAGTCAGCATCCATTTTTTATTTTTTTTTACTGTTTGGCGATTCGGACAGATCGCAATATCTCTCGCTCCCGATGTCCGTTTGAGATGAAACGCATTGCGTTGGGTTCGTGATGACGAGGGCTGCGCTCTCGTTCATTTTGAGGCAATTCCGAGAATGATGATTTTTGAGCTAAAATTTGACCCCTGGTCCAGATTTTGATCACACAGACTGGGTTGGCTTGTTGGACCAACAAAGTAATCCTATTGAAGAGTTGCGCACTAGGCTTAAGTATATGCATGCAGAAGCACGTGCCATTGTTGACCCTCTCGAGCAAGCGGCTAAGCTTGTCAAGATACAAGTTAAGGATGATTGACTAGATACCATGGAAGAGGTTAATAGCGCTGAGAAAATTCAATGGGAAAGGGCTAATTGCTAATTGCTAGTTATTGATTCTCACTATTGTTTTTGCTTAGATGCTATCACTACTGTTGTTGCCTAATTGTTAAGAAAATGAGCTAATCATGAGATTTGACATTATTACTAAGAGTTGTTAGACTATTGTTGCTTGATTCATGTTCTTCTTTTGTAATTGGATCGATTGTATAAGTCTCGATATGAAAGAAATACTCCTTGTACGCCAGTCTGTGATATCATAATACAAAATGGATTATTCAAGCATCCAAAAATTTGTTATTATATGGATTAATGCATGATCTTTCTTCTGTGCAACATGTCATGWTTTGTGTAGTTGCTAGTTGCAATATTGTTTAATAAGATTTTGTGATGTATGCACTTATCTTTATGTTGCGCAACCTCGATTATCAAATGCATAACCTATTTTAGCCTTCTAATGATTTGATCTTTTACATTCGAKTATGAATCTGCCTTATAATATGCTAGATATGATGTTGTGTCCTCATTAACTCACTTTATTACACAMAAGTCTTGGCAGCGCTTTGGGTGACACCTCCTTCCCTTACAGAAGGTTGAATATGCCAATGCTACTAGACTACAACATTACCTTTATTGGTAACCTCTAAGAAACCCGATATCCAATTTTGCACCAGCACCAACCACCGACTAAATATAATTAATTGTCTCCACATTCGAATTTCAGATCCACTCTTCATGGACAGTTACAATGATGTGGTCTCGTGGTTGTTGGTTTGGCCTATGTCCAAACCTATTTATAGATGTTCCTTATGGATCGATCTATAATCTGGAGAGATCTTGAAAATCATGTATGCTCTTATGGAGCATGCTTGTTGTGGTTCAGTGCAACGATGTCTTTAGACACCACCATTGCTCTGAGGGAAACTCTGCTCTCATTTGACTCTTTTTTACCTATGCCAACATGGTATATGTTATCCCCTAGCCTAGGGATAACTAAGGAGATCATGTCTCGAGGCCCACAGGTTCTAGACATGGAGTACCGAGAGCCAAATGACTTGAGCATGGCCCTAGAAGGCCCCTATTTTCTTTAGTGCAGTCCATTCATCACCAACAACAATATCCATCCCACCATCATGGTCTTGAAGTAGCGGTGGGTCTTGCTCCATGAGGTAATGAGTTTGGGTATAATGGTATTTATCACTTTGATTTTTGAAGTACTTGAATATGTTGTATTGAATCCTTCTTCATTTCATGACATTTTCTTGGAAATTATGCTCTTTGAATCGTTTATACCAGTAAGGGCAACACAGTGCCCTAGTAAGTTGGTTTCCCTTTAGGATGGGTTGCTACCAAGTGGGTCTGTGAAAAGTCATCGTCCATTCCCTCCATACTTACCACTTTCCATCCTTATTCCGTCCAACCCCCCTATCCTTGTTTGGGCATTGGGATTGGCTACGCTAGGAGGAGTTGTACCTTACCTTGTGGCAAGAAGGGGCTAAAGGCCCAGAGGGTAAAAGTAGTTGGCAAGAGTTAAAAGCCAATGTTGAAACCTTTGAGATGCATCACCCAGGGATCCCTGAGAAAGCTGTGAAAAGCTTCTTAGTAAGAAAAGGGGACACATAATATACATAAACACTCAAGGTACTAATTTATGGATAGGAGGTCTCATCATGAGCCGACCTATTATGACCATGGGCATGTACCGGTATGACACTACCACCTATATGGACACCAAACCAGGGTAATGGCTCTTAGTGGCATAGCCAAGAGAAAGGGGGTCTCATCACGAGCCATCCTTCTCATTTCCATTAAATGTTTGTGGATAACATTGTCACCTCTGGTCATCAAGCCAGGACAGTGGCCCTCAACTATTCCCTTGAAGCACAAAAGCAAAAGCTCAAAAGAAATAAAGCTAAGAATAAAAGGCAATGAATGGGCTAGGAAACAATTGTATTTATGAGAAGGTGCAACTTGCCCTCTACAAAGGCACCCACATGTAAGACTTTACATTTCCCTGTTATTACATGCACCCCATGCCCAAATACTTACCCTATGCCACCTCATACAATTAGATGACTTGGATTAGATCCCACCTGGGAAACACCCTAAAATTAAGAGAGGTTAGCCCAATAGGACACCCTGAGACCTTCTCCAAACCTAACTTGTCAAGTTGCAGAACATCTTTGAGCATTTGTCTGGGTTAAGGGGGGTTTGATGCACATGTTTGGGTAATTTAATTATTGGATGTGATTTACATGCTATGATCCCTATGACTTATGAACCCCTGGAGGGCGTACTTGTTGTTGTTGTAGGAACTTGCCTGGTGGATAGGTACACATGAGAGAATGATTATATCAGACCTTCATGGGGGCTTAAAGCCCACATATGGATGTTGCAACCCCAGCCAGGGGTAAGAAGAAATTGAAGATTTGCACCGGGAAAAAGAAGGACATTGCTTTTGGAGGCACCCTCACAGACCTAGACCCAAGGGGACATCGCTCTTCCACATGGATGTTGGCCATGGACATCACCATCATGACCCTAGACATCATCTAGAGCTAGGGTTTTCATTTTGGAGGCATTTATGAGCCTACTGGCACATTTTTGCATCATATGGGGCCTCTAGAGGCCAAGCTCCCTACATTTTAGGGTCAATGTCACCCTAGAAGGGCATGACGTCACTCTTGGAGGTGTCTTTAGATGCAAATTAATTTTTATTATGTCAAAATTGAATTTTATTGTAAATTAGCCAGGTCGACCTTATTTTGACCTGAAAATTAATTAAAGGTCAAAATTTTGTATAAATAAACATAAAGTGCTCTCATTTTTACATCACAACTCACCTCTCACAAGAGGGACCACTGAAAATTTCGCCCTAAATGGGTTATTGGCTGAAATTACCAAGGCACACTTGCTTGGAGGATATTTTAGATGTATTTTAGATCATTTCTTGGTGAAATTTTGGCAAATCTAGGGTTTTTGTGCTTGATTATTCTTGGTGAAGTAAGTAAATCTACAATTTTCATTTCATGATAAATGTCTATGGTATGTTTACTTGTTCATATGTAATATTATGAAATTGTTTGCTTGAAACCCTAGGAGTAAGAAACATAAGGTGCTTTTTTCTTGCTCTTTATTTTGCTAGTTTTGCTTAAGAAGATCTTGTCTAGACAAACTTCTAGAGCCCTAAAGTGCTAGCACTTTAGAAGATTTGTCTATTTCTTATTGCATTAAATATTTTTTAAGATTCTAAGGATAGGAGAAATCACTAGGGCCTAGAAAGTGCCTACACCCTGGTTGAACTTTCTCTTTGAGGCTTGGGGCTTGAGAACTTAAGGTACTACTTCTCAAGCTTCCACCTTGTTATCTTTTAGACAAGTATAATCATTGTTGTTTCTCCAAGTTAATGTGTTGATATAATTGACTCCATAAACCCTAAAGGCACTAGTCTCTTGTCTCTCTTTTGTTGGAAGGTTGATCAAACACTCAAACACTATTCTCTTAAGCTATTACTAATTAAATCTAACACTAATTTAACGTGGATCTTTAACTTTCTTGTTGTTGTTAAAAATGTTTGCTACAACCATCTAGCTGCAACAAATTTTCTGCATAATTGACTTTGAATGCTAGCTAAACACTTCAAAGGTTGCTTATGACATTTGATTATCATTCTGCTTAGTAAATGTTATTTTTTCAAGCAATTTTGAAGAGCTTTTATTACAGATGTTACAATTTATTAATTGTTGTTGTAAACTTATTAACTGCTGCAATTTTATACCAACTAGCACTTATTTTCATTGTCCATTGTCTATTAAGGTGTTATTATCATATTTGTACTTGGAATTATTATATATGCATGTTATATTGTCTTGTTCCAGGTAGGTACATCAAGCACTTCAGTAACCTCATCTTTTAGACACATGCTTAGTGATTTTGGTAACCAGTGAGAGGGGGGAATATATCTTGACCACAACCCTAATTTTCTAGCCCTTTAGGTTATCGGGGACGCCTCCCCTGGGGTAGACCTTGCCTATCCCTAAAATGTGGGGATTTCCTTTTAAGGTGACAGTGATAGGATATCATGTTTGTTTAGCCAATCTCCCTTACTTGCCTTGGGCTTTCGACAAGTATAGATTGCACAATAACATTTTTGGCGTCGTTGTCGACGAACATTGAGTCAATATTCCTCAACGACACTTTTTCGGTAAGCATTTCACTCAAATCCTTCATCTTACGAAGCTTACCTGGCGACTCCACTGAGGGTGATTCCCTCACTCCCTTTGATAATACTTAAAAGGACATCTGGCGACTCCACTGAACTTTTCCAAGGTGCCACCTTACTCTAAAATTTGTGATATTTCCAAGATATGGGATCATGACTCCCTAGGAACAAGTGTATCTTACTATTGATTTTGAAAGTTTTCAAGGATACCCTCATTATTTTGATATAAAATGGTTAAACAACTCTCCAAGTTTCGGAGGTCTCCCAATTACTCACATTGTAGAATTCTTGAAGTATATAAGTGAGATAGAATTTGAAGGGGAGGATGTTCTTGTAAAATTATTCATACTTTTTGTGCCGTAATTTTTTCAAGATTGGATTAAGGGTTGTAGCAAATATAAGGGTATATCATCTTTCATAGACCTCATCAGTAGGTTTATTGAGTTTGTGAAACCACAATGCCAGACATATGAAGATACCCTTCAAAATCTTGCAATAGCCCTAGAGGACGAAGGATTCACCACTGAGATTGTGGAAGATCTCAGGGATGTATACCATACTCAATACCAAGAACCCTATGATATAGAAGGAGAGATTTATGAGGAAGGTTGTCAACCCCTTGAAGAGGAGCAATATTTTTCCCATGATTCAATAGAATGCAGTAAAGACTTGACTAAAGAAGTGAGTTATGAGGATGAAGCACTAGTATCCACTCCTCTGTCCGATGAATCTCTCCAAGATCCTATCTCTCATACACAAGACAAAGAGAATGAGGTGAATCATTTTCCTTTCCCGATTTTTTAAGACACTTGTTCTATGATTCAGAAGATGAATAAGTAAAGAAACCCTTGGAAGAGTTAGGTCCTTCATTTTCTTAAGAAGGCAAAAAGATGATTAAAGAGACAAGTCTTGGGGATGATGTACTGGATGCCCTTCCATTTGATGAAGTCATCCAAGCCTTTGACGCTCCTACACAACAAGATGTGAAAATGGTAAGTTATTCCCCTTTCCAAGGTTTTGATGATGCTTTATTTTATGATTTGGAAAGTGAAGAGGTATTAGAGGAGCCCTTGAATGCATTAAATCCTTCATGTTATGATAAATATAGTGACATGGTTGATAATATTTATGAGTTCGCACATGTTGGAAGACGTAAGTGGGATTTGATTGGTTATTATGAGGATCCCATTTATGATATGGAAGCATATCTTTGAATGTTGCATTTACAACAATCATATGATGTTCCTAATAATTTTGACATTTGACAACAAGATGTTGATGTAATTACAAAAGTTTCCCAATCACCCAAGGATGACCCAGTGCAAAGTTCTCTGGATGATTTTCGGTCATCCTTTGATGATTTTGATGAGTATCCCTTTGAGCACTTGGATTTAGTCTATGAAGAAGATTATCAACCACCGTTGTGCTCAAATTTTGATAAATGTGAGGACCCTTCTTGCCTAAAGCACGATACTTGTGACAAGGTTGTCAAACTCCCTCCAATTGCTTTACCTCGTTATGTCATTAAGGATGTAGTTGGGTAACGTGTCTCTTGTTTCAAGTTTTATTTTGGGAAAAAAATTTCCTTAGAATTCAAGGGGAGGTTGAATGCCTACAAGTTTATTATCTCAATCTTTCATCTTTCCCCTGACAATTTGTCGGTTTCCCTCTAAGTTCTTGTTAATCCCTTCTCAGACCCCAGGGAGTGATGACCTCCAAGGTAGTCAACCTTGAGACTCTTTGAGCCACCCCTTTGAGTCCTTGACCTCTCACGACCATTTTCTAAGACGGATTGATCACTTTTCTGGAAGGGTGACTTGGCATGATTTTGTCCCTTCCTCTTGCCTCTATGAGCTAGACTTTAGGACTTTCTATGATACAATGCATGATCTAATTGATGTTTATCTTGTGCTCAACGTGTCATTGTTTTGGTTTATGATGAAGCATAGAGGCATGTGTTAAGATACATTTCTAGCGTGGTTGTATTGGTTGTATGATTATACCTATCATTTCATAGGTAAGTACAGGTGAGTTAGGATAGGTAGGCATTTGCATCCATTATACATACCATTGCATATCATGTTATCATAGTTGTAGTTTCATTTTCATATTATCTTGTTTCATTATCTATATGTGTATTCTCATGATCATATCCTAGATTAGAGATGCTTTTTATTTGTTTATTATATCATATATGAACAAGGGTTGATATCACCACCCCGGGGATTACTAATATCCTTTGTTGAGATTTAGCAGGCACAAGTCATACCAAAGATGTTGAGGGTCTCATGTGTTCTACGATGAGCACATGTCCCCGAGTTGGAGCCAAATGTTTTCTCCTAACCTAGGGATAACTATGAAGATCATGTCTCGAGGCCCACATGTTCTAGACATGGAGTACCAAGTGTCAGACGACTTGAGCATGGCCCTAGAGGGCCCCTCTTTTCTTCAATGCAATCCATTCATCACCAACAACAATATCCATCCCACCATCTTGGTCCTGAAGTAGCGGTGGGTCTTACTCCATGAGGTAATGAGTCTGGGTATCATGGTATGTATCACTCTGATTTTTGAAGTACTTGAATATGGTGTATTGAATCCTTCTTCATTTCATGGAATTTTGTTGGAAATTATGCTCTTTGCCTCGTTTATACCCGGAAGGGTAACATGGTACCCTAGTAAGTTGGTTTCCCTTTAGGATGAGTTGCTAATGGGTTGGTCTATGAAAATTCATCGTCCGTTCTCTCAATACTTACCACTTTCCATTCTTATTCCTTCCATCCCCCCTATCCTTGTTTGGGCATTGGGATTAGCTACACTAGGAAGGGTTGTACCTTACCTTGTGGGAAGAAGGGGCTAAAGGTCCAAAGGGTAAAAGTAGTTGGAAAGAGTTAAAATCCAATGTTGAAACCTTTGAGATGATTTGCCCAAGGATCCCCGAGAAAGCTGTGAAAAGCTTCTCAGTAAGAAAAGGGGACCCATAAGATACATAAGCACTCAAGGTACTAGTTGATGGATAGGAGGTCTCATCCTGAGCCGACCTATTATGACCAAGGGCATGTAGTGGTATGACACTACCACCTATCTGGTCACCAAACCAGGGTAGTGGCTCTTGGTGGCATAGCCAAATGAAAGGGGGTCTCATCACGAGCCATCCTTCTCATTTCCTTGAAATGTTTGTGGATAACGCTATCACCTCTAGTCATCAAGCTAGGACAGTGGCCCTCAACTATTCCCTTGAAGCACAAAAGCGAAAGATCAAAATAAATAAAGCTAAGAATAAAAGACAATGAATGGGCTAGAAAACAATTGCATTTATGGAAAGGTGCAATTCTCCCTCTACAAAGGCACCCACAAGTAAGACTTTACATTTCCATATTATTACATGCATCCCATGCCCAAATACTTACTGTATGCCACCTCATACACTTACATGACTTGGATTAGATCCTACCTGGGAAACACCCCAAACTTAAGAGAGGTTAGCCCAATAGGACACCCTGAGACCCTCTCCAAACCTAACTTGTCAAGTTGCATAACGTCTTTCAGCATTTGTCTGGGTTAACAGGGGTTTGATGGACATGTTTGGGTAATTTAATTATTGGATGTGATTTACATGCTACGATCCCTGTGACTGATGAACTCTTGGAGAGCGTACTTGTTGTTGTTGCAAGACCTTGCTCGGTGGACAGGTACACATTAGGGAATGATTAGCTTAGACCTTCATGGGGGCTTAAATCCCACAGATGGACGTTGCAACCCCAACCAAGGGTAAGAAGAAATTGAAGATTTGAACTGGGAAAAAGAAGGATTTTGCCTTCGAAGGCACCCTGGCAGACCTAGACCCAGGGGAACCTTGCTCTTCCACATGGATGTTGGCCCTGAACGTCACCATCATGACCCTAGGTGTCATATAGAGCTAGGGTTTTCGTTTTAAAGGCATTTATGAGCCCGATGGCACATGTGGGCATCATCTAGGGCCTCTAGAGGCCAAGCACCCTACATTTTAGGCTCAACGTTCCACCTCTAGGCATTAACGTCACCCTAAAAGGGCATGACGTCACCCTTGGAGGTGTCTTTAGATGCTAATTAATTTTTATTATGTCAAATTGAATTTTATTGTAAATTGGCAAAATCGGCCTTATTTTGACCTGAAAATTAATTAAAGGTCAAATTTTTGTATAAATAAACATAAAGTTCTCTCATTTTTACATCACAACTCACCTCTCATAAGAGGGAGGACTGAAATTTTCACCCTAAAGGGGTTATTGGCTGAAATTACCAAGGGACACTTGCTTAGAGGCTATTTTGGCTACATTTTGGATCATTACTTGGTGAATTTTTGGCAAATCTAGGGTTTTTGTGCTTGATTATTCTTGGTGAAGTAAGTAAATCTGCAATTTTCATTTCATGATAAATGTCCATGGTATGTTTACTTGTTCATATGTAAGATTATGAAATTGCTTGCTTGAAACCCTAAGAGTAAGAAACATAAGGTGCTTCTTTCTTGCTCTTTATTTTGCTAGTTTTGCTTAAGAAGATCTTGTCTAGACAAACTTCTAGAGCCCTAAAGTGGTAACACTTTAGAAGCTTTGTCTAGTTCTTATTGCATTAAATATTTTTCAAGAGTCTAAGGATAGGAGAAATTACTAGGGCCTAGAAGTGCCTACACCCTAGTTGAACCTTCTCTTTGAGTCTTGGTGCTTGAGAACTTAAGGTACTACTTCTCAAGCTTCCACCTTGTTATCTTTTAGACAAGTATAATCATTGTTGTCTCTCCAAGTTAATGTGTTGATATAATTGACTCCATAAACCCTAAAAGCACTAGTCTCTTGTCTCTCTTTTGTTGGAAGGTTGATCAAACACTCAAACACTATTATCTTAAGCTATTACTAATTAAATCTAACACTAATTTAGCCTAGATCGCTAACTTTCTTGTTGTTGTTATAAATTTTTGCTACAACCATCTAGCTACAACAAATTTTCTACATAATTGACTTTGAATGCTAGCTAAACACTTCAAAATTTGCTTATGACATTTGATTATCATTCTGCTTAGTAAATGCTATCTTTTCATTGTCTTTTCAAGCAATTTTGAAGAGCTTTTATTGCAGTTGTTACAATTTATTAATTGTTGTTGTAAACTTATTAACTGCTGCAATTTTATATTAGCTAGCACTTATTTTCACTGTCCATTGTCTATTGAGGTGTTATTATCAAATTTGTATTTGGAATTATTGTATATGCCTGCTATATTGTCTTGTTTCAGGCAAGTACATCAAGCACTTCATTAACCTCATGTTTTAGACACGAACTTAGTGACTTTGGTAACCAGTGAGAGGGGGGAATATATCTTGACCATAACCCTAATTTTCCAGCCCTTTGGTTACCATGGATGCCTCCCCTGGGGTAGACCCTGCCTATCCCTAAAAATTGGGGATTTCCTATTAAGGTGACACTGATAGGATATCATGTTTGTTACGCCAATCTCCCTTACTTGCCTTGGGATGTTGGTAAGTACAGATTGCGCGATAACAATATCAAAATGATTGGGTTCGTGATATAGGGTTCTATAGAGAGAGAAAGAGACCATGAGTGAATTCCCACCTTGACTAGTCACTTATTGATTTTCTCACATATGATGCCCTAATTTATTAACGAAGATCTACCACTTCCCTTTGAGGCCTAATCTCTAACTATTATAAACATGAAGAATGTGTTTGTTTCTTGCTGGGATTTGACCTCATCGAAATATATTTTGTGTGTGATTGACTAGCGATCGACCATTGTGTGGTACCTTTATCAAAGTTTCGACTGGACATGGATCGACTAGCTCTTGCTCGACGCATGAACTAAGTTTTTCTCCTTTCACGCTGGATAGTCAAGTAAGTCAACTAGTGTCTCGACCAAACCCAGACCCAACTAAATTCGATTGACTAAGAATAGACTACATGGGCTTCGTGACTCTCTGAAATTGACTTCCTGAACTTATTCCTTGTTTGTGGGATGTGATTCGGCAAACCCTTGGTGTCTTGTAGTTTCTTGTCTTCGATGTTGGTTCGCCTCAACTTCTGGGTTGTTTTGCCTAACTCAACTACACTTGGCTCTTTGTCATCGACTAGAGGAGGGCACGACCAACCAGTGGCTCGACTACAACAACACTATGTTTTGTGACCCACGTGTAGATGGCCTACTAAAAGTAGATGTGTGCGTTGTCAAATATCTGGAAAACATATGCACTAGATCCATTATAACCCTTTGGTTTTGCATCCTTGGTTAACCTTTGATTGAAAGTTTGAACAACCTTAATTTAACTTTGATTGTGATCGACTTGCTCTTTGTGGTTGATCCATTTCTTTTGTTTCATGTTTGCATTGATTGTTGCCCATTTTTTACGATGGGTATGTTTGATGAGGATGAAGTCTTGGCTCTTCGGAAATTGCAGGAGATCCATGAGAAAAAATCCATTACCTTGGAAGAATCTCATAATCATCTTTGTACAAAAGTAACTGACTTTCATATTTTCGTTGCACAATTGCAGATAGAGAATCAACGATTAAATACTAAATTGGAGACAACCCATACCTATATGGAGGATGAGGTTTCCCTCTTTCAAATTGGTCTTTTGTTGTAGTTTGATGATAAATCTAGAAAAATGTCTACACTCAAAATAATGATGGAAACCTTTTTCCATAATCTTGCAGATGAATTTGGAGATAAAACATATCTTGTCAATGATCTATAGGAGGAAGTGAAAGCTATTTCTCATACAAAAAATGATGTCTTGAAGACAAACATTTGTAGACTGGAAGAATCCAATACCCAGCTAGAAAATGAAATTGCCCACTTATATGCCTCCAATGATCAACTTCATGGAGAAGTTGCTCCTCTTCAAGTAGATACCAACATATTGTTTGATGAATATCAGGCTCTGAAAGAATATTATGATGTCTTGCTACTGCAGTTGATTGAGAAGTATGAGATTATTTAGGGCTTGCAGGACTGCAAACATAATCTTGAGCTAATAGTCAGTCGATTACAAATTGTTGAGAAGAATCATGATGATGCTGAGTTTCCAGGATCACATATTACTTATTCACCCCTTGATGCTTCTGCTTGTAGCCCAACTGTTTGTAAGAAATATATTGTTGATGTATGTACACCTTCACTTCTTTGGCTACTAATAATGTTATTTCTCCTAGTTTTGAGAAACACACTACTAGTATTGGGTCTCGACTGCTGAGAAAAATGGGATATACCAGAGGAGGACTTGGGAAAAATGGACAGGGTGTTCTTGTTCCTATTGTCCTTGAGATGAATTCCCCAAGAATGGGTCTTGGATATGATGTTGTTGTTGCCTCACTTCCTACACCTAGCCTTGTTGCAACCAAGAAAGTTTTATTTGTTGTAGGTGGAGTTCAAATTGGTTTGTTATAAGAGCAACCTATTGTTGATTGTGTTGAAAATATTGGCGAGTTAGTTGTTCCCATCATGCCATAATTTGTGAATGTTGTTACACATGACTTTGTTGTTGATATGTTGGATTGTTTTATTTCTGCAAGTGAACTAGAACATGAGCATGCATCCTTTGATCAACTAGAACATAAATTTGTGCCATATCATCACCCTCATAAGAATCCGAGAAATTTTCCCAGAAATTAATATTCTTGGACAATTGTAAATTATGATTTTAGAACTTTTCATAAAATACGTGAAAGATAGAACCATGGTCCAGTGTCACCTACCAGGATAGATTTTGGTTGAAATGATAAATGGTCATGGAATAATCTGAATAGATGCTTGAGGTCTTCATACAAATGTGTATCATTCATTGTACATACACACAATGTTCCTCTTTCTTTCCATTGATTCATTTAGAGTGGTCGACTAAGGTTAGACTAGATGTTCATCGATTGGAGTTTCTACTGAGGTGTTCATCAATTGGAGTTTCAACTGCATTGTATGTCGACTGGTGTTTTGATTGAACCATTGCTACTACTTATAGATCCCTCAATTGTGTTTAAGAGAGGGAGTAATTGCAATTGTTGATATGTAAACCCAATTGTTGTCTTTGTATTGAATCGACTAGGACTTGCTAAAATCGACTGAACTATGTTCGACTGAGTTGTTGTAGTTGAGTACTACTATTTATGTTAATATTACCTATTTGATGCAGAGAATGTTGGATTGACAAAGACTTATTATCTTGATTGTTTCTTGTCTAATTGATTCATCAACTGGACCATGTTGTCATGTTGTCTAGTCGACTGGATGACTGGGAGTGTTGTTGTATGGTGTCAATGGTTAGACTTCTTCAGGAGTGTTGTTGTATCGTGCTTGATCATCTTTCCATCTGCAAAAATTAAGGGGGGGAGTGCTGTGTAATTTATTTTTACCTCCAAGCTGAGTTTACGGTGGGGTGTTGGAACCTCTAGTTCCTTGTTAAACATCACCTTGTTAGATTAAAGGAGTTGACCGCTCTTGGGAGTCAATCACCGACTAAATATGGTTGACCATGTCCACATTGAGATTTCATAGCCACTCTTCATGGACAATTATAACAATGTGGTCCCATGGTTGTTATCTTAGCCCATGTCCAAACCTATTTATAGATGGTCCTTATGGAATGGTCTATCATCAGGATAGATCGTGAAGATCGTTCACACTCTTGTGGAGTGTGCTTGTTGTGCTTCAGTGTAACAATGTTTTAAACACCACCACTGCTCTTAAGGAATCTCTGCTCTCTTATGCCTCTCTTTTACTTGTCCCAACATTTATTACAATTAGTTCCAAGGTGTTCATTACAGGGTTGAAAACACTACGTATTTAATACCCCTGTTTTGATCCCTAGAATTAGCAATGTATTTTTTTTTTTATATCTTGAAAGGGTCGAAGAGCCTAGCAATGCAAGAGCTTTGAATATTAATAATAAAAATGCATTGTTGGCTGCAAATGGACAAGGACAAAGTATTAGGGGGCTATGATTCCACAAGTTAGGGGGGCATTAAAGGGGCTAGGCCAAAATTATTATATTTTATTAAACCCATCTTGGAATTAATGGGGAAAAGTGGTTACACGAGCTTCTTGGGGAAGCCACATGGTGCTTTGAGAGCATGCATGTTTTAACCAAACATTTTGGTTGTTGTGGGGTTCCTCATTCATTCTTGCTCATTATTGTTCTTGGTTTTGACAAGGGAATGAAATGTTGGAGGTAGAGAGCCATTGCTAGTTGCTCGTAGGTATCTATTGGTTACTTCAACAATAAAATAATGCCCATGTGCATGAGAATGATGACAATTGAGTAAGAATTGTCCATAGTTGAGAATATTTGGAGCTTCCAACATTGAGATTTCCTGATGAGTAGCACTAGATCCCTAGAAAGAAGTGGAACAACTTGAGGGATTGCATTACGGAGAAGGGGGTTCTTTTCTTTGGGTTGTGCAGGCTATGGGGGAAAGAGAGTTGGTGAGTTGGGAATTGCTATGTGGTTGAGAAAATTGTGAGAGCTTGATAGTTGACTGGTGTGTGAAATTTAGAGTCATCCTTGACACCCATCCTTGTGGATTCATAGATTTAGCTCAGGGGTGGCCTATTGTAGAGAGTTAATGTGCAACAAAGCCTAACATTGGGTGGAACGTACGACATTTGCAGCTCTTCAGTGAAGTTTTTCTTTAACGATAAGTTCTTTGTGTTCATATATTTCCATTGTGTTAAATTATGATTATTCATGGTTTATTCTGGAGTGAATCTTTTAATGTTGTGTATGTTAATGAGTAATTTGAATTTGCATATATACACATTTTCTTGCTTGCATGCATGGTCTATTGATAGGCATGTTTCTTGTTTTAATTATCAATGGTATCAAAAGTATGAAATTGATCTGGATTATTTTCGGCATGAAATGAGATCGGAGATATAATAAACAAATGCACAGAGATATCACAGATATTCAATAATATAACAGAAATGTATCAGAGATGAAACCATGAACACAGATATACAGTAATACACGATTTCTAATAATGAAAGAAATGTACAAAGACTGTAAAAATACAGAGTGAAAGACTCACTAGAATGGTGGCAGCTTATCTCTGAGAAGAGATGTGACGGCTACTTGCATTCGCAAGAAGATGATTACAATGAGGCTCTGAAGGCCTTTTTACAATAAGCAGGAATGCCAAAAATCCTAGACATCCAAAAACCTAACCCTAGGAGATGAAGCGCCAAAAGTCATGTGGGCCCCGTTTGGGTAAGTGAGTACATCAACTTCCCGGGGTTGTAACTTTTGCATACGATCTCCGTTTTAGGCGTGTGATAGCTCGTTGGAAAGGTATCATCGAGGAGATTCATTTTGTGGGATAAATCAAGACTTTAGCTATCATTGAGAACCTAGATCTTGAAAAATCTTCATTTGGTCCCTCAAAATGGCCCCAGAAGTTAAAACCTGCTAAAAATAGTAAATTGCCAAAATTGCCAGAAAACTATTTTAAGTCATTTGGAAAAGGTGGGTGGCCATCGATATCCACCTAGATCAATCCTCCCTCCTTAGAAAGAAATGGTCTCCATTGCGTTGAGTTCCCGGGGGAGAGGGAAAAGCGTTTGTTGAATCTGCATCTTGGTGAGCTGCTTGTCTTGCTGGAGACGTCACGCTGCTCAGTTTGTGGAAATCTGTCACGAACCTGTTGAGGTTGAGGTTGTTCAACAAGTTGAGATACATGAGAGGACGATGCACAGAATGAATCTTTGCACTTTGTTGTAGCCTTGTCGACCTGCTTCTGTTGGATAGAAGGTGCTTAGGGCGAGGTTGTAATGGTTGCAGTGTCCTTCTGTTCTCCTTTTGAACAGATTGTGAAGAAGCTAAATTTTGCAGTATGAGATACTACCTTGCGACACTTTTTAGGTGGAACAATAGTCAGAACTACCTCTAGTATTCTGTAGAGATGACCACCCAGAGAAACAATGACACTGCGGGGTCGAGACTCATAAACAACATGGCACTTCCACATATATGGTTGTCCCAAGAGAAAATCACAGACATCCAGTGGGGCAACATCACATAATACCTCATCCTTGAAGGGTTGGATGCCATATGACAATCGACACTGTTGGTTGACACGAAGATCTTGTCCTTGTCGAAGCCACCCGATGTTGTATGGCTATGGGTGTGGTGTTGTCGACAATCCCAACTGTTTGACGACCTCTACTGAGATGAGGTTTTTCTGGCTTCTGCTATCAACAATAAAATGCAGCGGGGTCCCCTTCACCCACATCTATGAATGAAAAAGGCGCTCCCCCTCTTCAGGATCTATTGGTTCTTCTGGTTGAATTGTTGCGGTCGCGACAATAGCAGTGGGATCTGCGTCAATGATCTGTCCTTTACCAGTATTTTTAGAATCGGATTTTGAATCAGGGTTTGGCTCCTTGTCTTTGATCTCGGCCACCAATTACTATTTTGAGCGACATTCATCGGTGTTGTGCCAAGGGCTTTTTTGGAAATCACACCATTTTCTGGTGTCCTTCTTTGTCTTCCCGTGACCCTTCTTTTCCTGTGTCTTGGATTGGTTTTCGGGAGACTGTTTGTTAGGGCCATCTTTGTCATACTTTGGTTGTTGCGGATTTGCAGACCTGAATTATCGTTTGTTCCAGTGCTTATATTTCTGCTCAATTTTAACAACATATTGATAACCAGCACCGAGTGATGAGATGTCCAGAAAATCCATTTCAATCTGGATGTATCTGTGTAGAGCCCCACGGTATTTCAGAACCAAATGTCGCTCAGAGTCTTTGATACCCAGCTTGGTGTGCAAGGTATGGAAGGTATTGGTGAACTCCGAAACTGCTTGGCCCCTCTCTTGCCGCAGTGTGGTCCATCTCATGTACTGGTCCTCATAGTTGCCAACAGGGTAATATTGTTCCTTTACCGCATCCACAAAAAAAATCCCAAGTGGGATCGGCCCCGTATATTCCAGACTCCTCTATGGAACTTTTCCCCCAGTAAGTTTCCCACAAATGTTTGACATGAGGGAGATCTTTAAGGAGTGCGAAGGTGATCTTTTCTTTGTTGGAAAAATTGT
>ML785673.1:557515-575852 GCA_009831015.1 Picea engelmannii | reverse complement strand
TCCTTCAAATACAGGAATATCAAAATTAACTTGTACCTTGAAAGGCGAGGTGCCTCCAAAGTGGCCGCTTGATGAAGATGCACCTGCTATTATCGGCATGCGTTGAAGGCTGTGGGCAAAATTCTCCATCATTCCCTTTGTCGCGTGAGAGCTTGCTCAAGCAACAGATTGATAGGATCGCCTGTTCCATCGCTTTTCTTTTCTTCCGCCATTGAGGGTTTCCTGGGTGTGTGAGAGAGATTGTCTTCAAGAGAGATAAGCTCGAGACCCAACTTGCTATACTCGAACCTTGTCGGGGACATGCACTAGAAAAACGATCAAGAGCAGCCTGCTCTGATACCACTGATCCAGATTATTTTCGGCACGAAACGAGATCGGAGATACAATAAAGAAATGCACAAAGATATCACAAATATTCAATAATATAACAGAAATGTATCAGATATGTAACCATGAACATAGATATACAGTAATACACGATTTCTAATAATGAAAGAAATGTATAGAGACTGTAAAAATATAGAGTGAAAGACTCGCTAGAATGGTGGCAACTTATCTCTGAGAAGAGATGTGATTGTTACTCGCATTTGCAAGAAGATGATTACAATGAGGCTCTGAAGGCCTTTTTACAATAAGTAGGAATTCCAAAAACCCTAGACATCCAAAAACCTAACCCTAGGAGATCAAGCGCCAAAAGTCATGTGGGCCCCGTTTGGGTAAGTGAGTACATCAACTTCCTGGGGTCGTAACTTTTGCATACGATCTCCGTTTTAGGCGTGTGATAGCTCATTGGAAAGGTATCACCGAGGAGATTCATTTTGGGGGCTCAATCAAGCCTTTGGCTATAATTGAGAACATCGATCTCGAAAAACCTTCATTTGGGCCCTCAAAATGGCCCCAGAAGTTAAAACCTGCTAAAAATAGTAAATTGCCAAAATTGCCAGAAAACTGTTTTGAGTCATTTGGAAAAGGT
Organism: Picea engelmannii; assembly: GCA_009831015.1. Lineage (NCBI taxonomy): Eukaryota > Viridiplantae > Streptophyta > Pinopsida > Pinales > Pinaceae > Picea > Picea engelmannii. The sequence goes on along the minus strand of ML785673.1, from coordinate 574,879 downwards.
GGGTGGCCACTGATATCCACCTGGATCAGAAATCCACCCAAGAACATTATTTTTTTTTGAGGTGTCTGGACATGGGGTACGTTACAATGTAAATGGAAAACTCTGATAGAGTATACACCAGTGAAACATTAATACCTCATTTGCTTTATTAAAGGGTTAAATATTTGTATTATACAAAACATTGTATGGGTATATTGAATATTTGGTAGTTAAGGCACCACCTCCACTGAAGTAAGGGACAATAAAATGTCATAAAATTTAAACAAAGATAGATTACATAGTGGGAACCTAATGCATTGAAGCTTGGGAACCTTATTCCCAACATGCCCACCTCTACATATATGACAAACAATTCTATGAATGGAAACAAATGGATTGTAATGATGGAAAACGGGAACAACTATTGTTTAATTTATGAATTATGGGTTGTAATCAATAAACACAATTTTTCTCCTTATTTATTGTTGTTGTAATTATTATCCTTATTGATTGTTACCGAGGGCAGTTATGGGCCAACAATCTATAACCACCATGTAGAGGCCCAATCATTAGTGGAACTTTGCATAATCCAATTGTCAAGTAGCAATGCATACATGATCATCCATCAACCTGATGATCGATCATCGATTTTGGCGATTTGATCTTCGACGCGTTTTTGGTAGTTCAAAATTAATGGTTTGTATGTTGTACAAGGAACGAAAGGATTGAGAGATCTCCCAAATGTATCACACAATTTCTTCTCATTAACTTTGATCTACCACCTTGACCTCACTGTTATTCAAAATCCAACTGTAGACCAAGAATGGGGAGACTCTGAAACTATTTACCCATAGATTGGAGTATGGTTGGCTAGCAGGTAGACATGTATTCTAATCTTTAGTATTCAGTGGTGTGATTTGGGGGATTTCTTCGAGGCGACAACTGTTCTCAGTAACTACGAAGGTTACTCGATCATTTTGTTATTTTCCTGCATATTGGAAGGATTCAACAACACATAATGTATCATACAACCACTTAATTCAACAACCATTGCCACTCTGAATTAGAATAGTCAAAGTCGGTATCTTTTTATGCACTTTTATGTTTAGGATATGCTCTCTTCATTGGTTTTGTATTAGTGACTTTAACATCATGTTCTTGGATTTTTTAACTACTTTTCATAGAAAGACCATAGTTCCCATGTATAGCACCATGTATACCAAGGCCATGAATGAAGCTTTTTCCATTTTCAAATTTTATGTTAGGAAATCTTTCTATTTTCCATCTCTAAATAGATGCTAATGCCTGAATTGAAATTCTATATGATATGTTAATGCAAATCAATGGGTGTCATAGGTACAATTCATAGGATACTCTTAGCATATCAGTTAAAAGTGGTGCTATGATCTCCTAGTAAGATCTGAAATTTAATAACTAGTATTCTGCACAATTTCTCATATTATATTTTATATTTATTGTTAACTAAGATGTGGATTTGTGAAGCGTAAATATGTTAAAACCCGTTGTGGATGTTTGCATTTATTTTATTTCAATTTATTATTTTCACTAAAATGATGCCCAATAAGTAGAAATTTAAATGGCAACGAAACTTTTGGAAACTTTGGGCTTAGTTTTGACGTCCAAAAATTTAGTATGAGATGGGTATACCTACAAACATGTGTGTATTAGTATGAGACACTAAATTGGGAAATGCAATGGTGTTGGAGGAGACCTCCTATATATCTAGAATTTCATATGTTTTGATATTAAGTAGAAAAATTGAATAAGAAAATTAAAAATGAGAAATTGGAGTGATAATTGGTAAAAAAATAAAGTACAAAACAATAAAGAAAAAGTTGTACTATACTTGTCTATTTCTATTCATTAAATTATCTACATTACAACTTAGCTTATTTTCTAAAAATGAACATTCCTTTTTATGCTTCTTGGAGCATGGGTCTCCCTCTATTTAGCTTCTCGTCATAACATTTTGAATCTTCATGTGCGAGGAGATTCTAAAATTATTATCGACTAGTTAAATGGAAAAGGGATGCTCTGAGTCGCGACATTGGAATGTTGGAAGTATAGAATTCTTGAACTTATTCAGACCTTCTCCCAGATCAGCTTCTCTCATCTTTTCAGGGAGCATAATCAGGAGGTTGATTTTCTTTCCAAAAAAGATCTTTTAGATCTTCGAGGTATCTTGTCCTATCAACTCTAGATAAGTGGACTCGAGAAAAACAACCATTGCATTTCCCTTTTCTAGTTGGTTGTCTGTTGTTCTCTATCCTTGACTGAACTTTTTTCCTTGTTATCTTCGATAGGCTAATTTGTTTTTGCAGCCAATTTTTTTGCGGAGTTGAACCCATCTTCTTTTCCGTCTGAGAATACTTTTGATCTGTGCAGTGTCGCCTGGCATATTCATTGATCTGTGATGGACTATTATATCAAGCTGCCAATTTTCTGCGAATTTGAATCTTTCTTCCTCTCAGGATGAGGCTTCCCTTTTAGTCTCATCGATGTGCTTGGCACATTCACCGATCAGATGCACTATTGTATTTTTTGGTTAAATCCAATCTAATACAAGGATAAATTTTTATTTCTGAAAAATGAAAGCCCCATTACAATTTAGTTTATTTGCTAAAAAAAACAACATTTGGTTATAGGTTTCAACTTTTTCTTTCAGCTTTAGCTTTTAGTGACATGCAATCCTCACATGTGTGAGTGTAAATATTTCAAGATAAATAAAAACATTAATTTTTTATTTTGATTTTAGTTTTTAGGGACATATAATCTTCATATATAATCCTATAGACCAAAATTGGTAAATTGATCCGAGTGGAAGTTAATTATCATCATCATGATGGAGGTGCAAATATTTTAAAATACAAAAACATTAAAAGTTTCCTTATTAAAAAAATTTGTTAAAACTTACTCTAAACCATTTTTTGAAATTCTAAAATTTATCACCAACCATTATTAGTCCCTGTCGAAGGCGTAGAGGGACTATAGTGATCGATAATTCGTTGACTTTATATTAGTTTGTCGTTTGGCCACAAATTTTTGCATACTTTCTAATGTTCGACATAGAGAACTAAAAGCATAAATTTTTCTTATAATAAAAAAAACTACATATGTTATGATCTGATTGGATGATAGATTTGAGGTCTTATTGCCAACTTTGCTATTCCCAATGAATTATATGTTTCCATATCCAAAGTTTTATCATGTAGAGTAATTTTTTTATTTGTACTAATCATATTGAATTGTTTAGATATCCAAGGTTTATAATGATCGATAATTCCAAAGTTTATAACCTTGTATTGTGATTTATTTTTTTACTTGTGCTATTATTATTATTATTACTCCTTTGTATTTGTATTGAAATGTATTGACACTTTTTTTGAGGTGCTTGAATAAGCCTGACAGCTTAAATGTTTACATGATGCGAGGTCCTCAAACAGGCCTGACAGCTTAAATGTTTGCATACTTTGAGGCCCTTAGACAACCTGACAACCTTAAATGTTTATCTAAATACGCTTCTCGGAGTACATTTTTCCTCAAAATTTCCCATACAATGTTGCAGTGAATTTGGACAATATTGTTGTCCACCGCCAATTGAATATGCATTGTATGTTTCATCCTTCTTCTAGCCTTGGAATGCAATTTCATCATCGTTAAAGCTACATACATTGTTTACTGGTTTGGTGAGTGCTTCTTCTTCGCTGGTTCGTCGGTTGTTGCTTGTTGTTGTTGCTTGGTTCACAATTCGACCTATGCTTCTGCCTTTCATCGTTTCGGAGTAAGTTTCCATGCCATAGTTTCATTTCCTATTCCTTGTTTGTTGTTCAGTGTTTGCAGTTTGCAAGTCATACCCAGTCACTTCTCCGACCACGGAATCCCAGTAGTCGAGCTCTAGATTGGACTTCTATCGTTCCATGACCTGTGAATAGTATCATGACTTCCACGATATACAAATTTACAACCGAACTCAGATCATACCGTCTTCCGTATCACAGTCTACCTATCATGCTCTCTTCTGTGGTACACATTTTGCATTGAAAACTTTCGAGACATACAATTTAACCGTCAGGTCCTCACGTCTTATGTGGAACTATTGTCACCCCATTTTGAAGCGCGTCTGTCCACTTTCCATACTTCGCCATTTCTTTGAATTTATTTCATGGATCGTCGGCTTGGCAGGTTCAAGAAATATCCAATTCGTAATCGTTGTTTCCTATGCCCACACCCTTTTGCAATTAACAATTACCAATTATATATAAGATCTTATTTCTAAGTATGCAATTAGCAAGCGTTAATGCTAAACTAGGATTTGAGGAAATCTCCCATTAATATGCATAAAACCTAAATTTCTGGATAGTTATATTATCCCTTCCGACTATTAATTTCAAACATCATGGAATGTCATTTGCGCGTCGTCAGGTTGGTCCGTTCACGAAATATTCAATCCTCGATTCCAAAAATGAGTCCGACCGACCATTTCCATATTCCATACTTAGCCACTTTCCCAGAATTTCACAAATATACAAACCGGCCGCTGAACTGCCCCATCAAGCTCTCTTTCGTTTTACATGTTTTGCAGTAAAAAATTTCGATACATGAAATTTGACCGTGGGACACTCACCTCTCTTGAGTATCCCTTGTAACCCTATTTTGAATCTCGTCCGACCTCTTTTCATACCTTGCCATTCATTCCTTGATCTCCCTCGTCCCCGTGACCTTGACACTTGTTTATAATAAAAAAATGTTCTTATATATATAATACATTTTGCACTGAAAACTTCTGAGACATACAATTTGATCGTCGGGTCCTCACGTCTCCTGTGGAACTATTGTCACCCCATTTTGAAGCGCATATGTCTGCTTTCCATACTTCGCCATTTCTGCGAATTTCTTCCACGGATCGTCGGGTTGGTGGGTTCCACTTGCAACACCAGTTGTAGTGCCAGTTGCGACACCAGTGGCAGTACCAGTTGCAGTGAAAGTTTATGTGAAGTGTTGGGACTAATTTTTGGTTGTCGTAGTGCGCCTTACCCTAGCACATATCCTGCGACATTTAGATTACAAGGTGGAGCACCTTTGAAGTTTTAAGGTTCATCATTGCTTGTCGTTGTTGCCGAATGGTGCCACTACATGTCGATGTTACCCGAGGTATGTACTTATATATATTTAAACTGTATCATTATTTTGAGTGTGATTGCGGGAGAAGGGATCTCTTACAATCGTAGATCCAAAGGGATAAAAAACCCAACACATTCAGAAGAACAACACACTCCAAGTTTGATTTTTTTCATATGCCTCTAGTTGTTATGGCATTATTGTAATCTTATGAACATTTAGTTGTATTTTGATCTATTGAAATTATAGTAACCTCTGGTCAAAGTTAAAGTTATAAGCTAATTATAATCAAAGTATTAGATTGATTAAGGTTGATATTTTAGAGTTTATTTGCATTATATTCTCTAACTCAGATTTATGCCAAGAAAGGATATTGTCTTAAGTATAGGGGACAAGTTGAAGAGAATACTTGTCATCTTGAGTGAAGGAGACTCGGAAGAAAATCAACAACACTTGTTCTTGAAGATAAGATTCCACGTTCCAGGTTTGATTGATTAAATTAATAAGTTTCAAATTTGCACATATCAAGTTTGATAATTGCTACATTAATAATTGTGACAACAATCCTTGAAAGGTTTTATTACTGCTAGATACAATGAATACTTGGCAACATGTGAGTACTATTAATATAAATGCTTATTGTACTTGGTCGCAAGTTGAACTAACATATCCTTTAGGAGATACTTCTTGTTTTGCTTCCAAACATGTCACCTTGGTAATAATATGATGATTACCATGAGATTACCTTTTTATTCTCGTTGGCATAGATATATTCTTATGAAAATGCTATTATACTTTTTTGTTCTTGTTTTCTTGTTTTGGGTAGGCTACCATGGAGGGATGATTGATCATAACACTAGAAGAGTGTTGTTCCTATTTCTTATTATTGTATTTTTATTTTGGTTCTTGTTCCAGTAAGGTCACAAGAAATGGCTCTGAGAAGGAGCTACTATGATTATTGTTCTCGTTCTTGTTTTTATTATTATAAGAGTATTATTCTTGTCTATTGTTTTTCCCTATGTTGTCCTTTTTCTGGGTAGGTCACAAGTGATAACTCTGAGGGAAGCTATAGTGATGGTTGCAGGAGACAACATATTAGATGGTCTCTAACTTGAGACATGGAGCAGACTCTCTAGAGAAGAATTTGTATACACGACTGTATACATCCATGTACCAGATAAGAAGAAGATGAATAAGGGTACTTTTGCGAGATACATAACATCTCATATGGAGATTGATTGTATTGAGCAGAAGGCTCCAAAGATGACCGAACAAATCCCTTTAGTGCATTTGATGACTCTTCAGATCATCAAGAAGAGTTAGTAGATCCAGAAGGGCCTACCCAAAATCGTTGTAGTAACCAAGAAGAGACCAACGCGGTCCCATGAAAATTTGTAGGATGCAACATTGATGAGCCATATCATGAGCAACAGATAGCTTCGAAGATTATACAGACTCAAAGGAAGTCAAGCTTCAGAGGAAGAATGGAGACTCGGAGACTTTCAGATTCAGATGGAAGAGAGAGATGTCTTTCAGAATTGACAGACATATGCCATGGGTTGAGAAGGATAGATCGAAGCTTCAAAGGCTTCGAGGAGATATGCGATCTTATGGGAAGATTCCCTTGCTTCAGTAGACTTTTCTAGAGTGACTTTTCTAGTGCATTTGATGACTCTTCAGATCATCAGGAAGAGTTAGTAGAGTCAGAAGGGCCTACCCAAAATCATTGCAGTAACCAAGAAGAGACCAACATGGTCCCATGAAAATTTGTAGGATGCAACATTGATGAGCCATATCATGAGGAGAAGATGGCTCCGAAGATTATACAGACTCAAAGGAAGTCAAGCTTCAGAGGAAGAATGGAGACTCAGAGACTTTCAGATTCAGATGGAAGAAATAAATGTCTTTCAGAATTCATAGACATATGCCATGGGTTGAGAAGGACAGATCGAAGCTTTAGAGGCTTCGAGGAGATATGCGATATTATGGGAAGATTCCCTTGCTTCGGTAAAATTTTCTAGAGTGACAGAGGAGGAAGCCAATCAGAAGGACTGGGATACATATATTTTTCTTGGTTATGAGACCAGAAGGGAAGTAAGTGGTGACTTCCAAGTTGATCTACAAAGTCAAGCATGTTGCAGATAAATAAACTAGAGATGTACAAAGCCTAATTTGTGTCCAAAGGATTCTCCCAGCGAGAAGGAGAAGACTATGACGAGACACTTGCTCCAGTATATTTCTACTGACGAACAAGTAGCAGATATTTTGATCAAGCCTCTATTAGGGACAATCTTGGAGTGGTCCAAATGTTTTTTTCTCCAGTAGTGAGAAGTGATGTGTTCCCCAATAGAGGTAAGTGATGAGATCCCCAGTAGGGGGTGCTACCCCAATGCAGGCTGGTATGCTACCCCAACGTAGGTTGGTACTCCAACATAGGCCGATATGCTACCCCAGCCCAGGTTGGTACTCCAACGCAAGCTAGTATGCTACCCCAGTGCAGGTCGGTATGCTACTCCAATGTAGGCTGGCATATTACCCCAATGCAAGTTGGTATGCTACTCCAATGAAGGTTGGTACACTATTCTAGTGAAAGTACATAACTTCCTATGACATATAGATCCGTGATTGATAACAGGATAATAACCGAGGTGTGTAGAAGCACAGAAGCAGTGATGATGATCGTGTCAAGAGGAATACCTTCCTTGTTAAGAGGGAGTGTTAAATTTTTCAGTTAGATTATGTGTGAGTTGACAAGTTACTAGTTCTGTATGAACTAGATGTTGACCCGTAGTGTCAGAATGATTCCCACTTAGAGTGTCGATCAATAGCATCAAAGGTTACTAGTTGGAGGGCCTACTAGTAGTGTTGGAGGTGTTTGTCAGCTAGATGGCTAATGTGCGGCTATGATGGTGATACTTGTTACATTATCTGTTTGGTCATATGATAGCCTGTGTGGCTATGGTGATGTTACATGTAGACTAGTCTACAAAACCATGTGAGTCTTCCTCGTGCCATGTGAGATGGATGGATGTGTTTGAGACCACTACGTGAAGAACATCTTAGTTAATACCTCCCTCACTAAAAGGGAGTATTGATGTTTTTTTTTTTGCGGGAGGTATTAACCTCCACATGTAACCTATAAATTAGAATAGAATATTTCGAAAGCAAGTGAACCATTAAACAGATGTGTGGAAACACTAGAAGACAAGTCGGCCTAGAAAAATAAATAATATTAGAATATTATCTTCTGGAAATACAAGTTGGCTCCACAGGCAAAAGATAAACGTAAAATTTAATTACCAGAAAGTCAGGTCGGCCTAGCCAGAAAAATCACTGGACAAATTAATATAATAGAGGACATTTTAGCTCATTTGTACACCCAGTTAGTGCACAAGTCTTGTGGAGAGTTGCAGTTGCAGCTGCAAGGAGGAATAAGGGCACATGGTCATCTCTTGGTCTTGGTCTCTCTCCTTGTGATTTTCTTGGTGATATTCTTTCTAAGTATGGCACAAGTTTGAGAGAGAGAGTAGTGCAGCTGCAACTACTACATTTGTGTATGGTACTTTTTGTGTGGATATGGAGACTCTCTCTCTTGCATGCTACCCTTGGAGAAGGAGCGCTCTACTTGTCTTGATTTGTTGATGCAGTTAGCAACTAGGGTTTATTTGTTAGTTCTGGAGTAGGCTTACTCAAATTATTCTAAGTAAAGGTTACCATTCTCGGGGGTGGCATATGTGAATGCCTATGGTTGGGTTACAATGATGTGACATTATCTATGGTTAAATGAGCATACCAAAATTTCAACATGGGGAAACCAAACCAGTATCAGAATAACAAGTCATCTATCCATGGACTAACTAGCGAGTTTACATATGTTTTTAGAGTCCAAAAAATTACATTGACATTACTATCTCTTGACAGAGAAACATGCATAATTGGATAAGATAAAAACCAAAATACCATGTAAATAGTGAACCTCTCCTTGGTGTGCCTCATCAGATGAGATGTGTATTGGTTCCTCTAATGTCTTCCCAAGCTCCTACTACTCCACTGTGATTCTAGGCTAGCATTCAATTTAGGTAAGTTAGATCCTTGCAGGATAGCTCTAGGCAAGCTCTTTTGAGAGAGATTTTTGGAAGAGAGTACCAAGCCAAGTCCAACATGGTCATTGTCCCAAAGATTCCTTCATTTGCTAGCTTGTCAACTATAGAGTTAGCTTGTCATATAACATGTGAGGGTAATAGAACTGTGATTTGAGCAATTACATGAGCAAGATCTTTGACGTCAGATTCTAGTCGCCAATTACATGACACCTTCGTTGGGGCTTATCTAGTTTTCAATTTACACAACATGTGAATTATTAGTCGAGAATCTCCTTCTACAACAAGTTTAGTATATCCTTGCTTGGTAGCTATCTAGAGTCCATAGATCAAAACTTGAAGATCTACAATAGTGTTACTATCATGTCCCATGTAGCCTACATAGATTTAGTGAATATATCCTTTATCATTACAGAACACTCCACCAAAACCTATTGGTCATAAATTACCTTTAGAGGCCCCATCAAAGTTGAACTTCATGAAGGCCATCATGGGTGTTGATCATGTGTCCGGACTTGAGGGTTGGAGTTTTCAAGGAGGGGTAAGGATCGGTGAGAGGGTAAGGTGCAGATCCTAATTCTTTAGAATTAATGCCTCTAGATAAGTGGTTTCTTGATCCTCTTTCGTCCAATGTTGTGTCTGCAAAGTCTCAAATATTTTTTGTTTGATTTTGTTCCATATATGTTGGGGGTCTTTATGCATGACCTTACATACTATTTTCTTTCATTCCTTCCATGTTTCCCATATTAGGAAACCTGGGAATAACTTCCAAACACTATTGAGGAGAGGATTATGGAAAGCCTATTGACTCCATTTCTCAAAAGTGTCCCTGAGGCTATTTCTATTTCGGTCAGAATTTTGAAATAAAGTGGATCATTTGTCCGAAAGGGAATTTATAAATGAACAACCATTTTGTAAATGTTAAGCTAACTCTTCCTCATTGTCGCATAAAAGGAAATTAGAGGGACCAACAAAACCACATTTTCTTAATTGACCCTAGGTTATATTTCCTCTGCATCACTAGCCAGATAAATGTTGAAACTTTTGGTCATAACCTTTGTGCCCTTGTTCTTTTTCAAATTTCCTCCAAAGGGAAGATGGAAATGGTCTGTGAGAAGATGGAAGTGGTCTGCAAGAAGATGGTACAATTCATGCAACGAATAACATCCTCTTGCTTGATGGCCCCATCTTAGCTTGTTTGGTCCTTCCTTAATTTTTATCCTCATATGTTGAATTTCATTCCATAGGGATTCCCATTCCATAGTGGGTTGAAGAGAATGTAGTTGTTCTTGGGAAACCATGTTCTCTAGTTCGAATATTTCTCGACAATGCTCTAGTATCAATGCAAGTGCTTCAAGTTATTGTTGACCAACATAGTTCGTAATTCCTCAAACCATTGGTAACCCTTGAGTTTTAGAATTCGGTGCCAGGACTCATCCCAAAATAACATTGATTGTCCATTCCCAAATTCCTAGAAGCAATGATCTTGTATTAGTGATAGATTGTTCCATGCAACATTCCATATTAGCGAGCCTAATACCTTTTCGTGTAATCTCACTAGTTCTTAATCGACTATTTCCTATGTATATTTCCATCTCCATACTTTTCTCCATAATGCTTGATTTCTTGTTACCCACCACCACTAGATCCTGGCTCCTAAATTATATCTTACAATTTCGGGATCCAGAATCCCTAGACCTCCTTACAGCTTTGGTTGGAAAACGTTTTCCCATGCCAGAAGAGCCCACTTGCATTATGTGTTTGAGCCTCCCCAAGGGAAGGATTGTTGCATGTTGTGAATATATTTGAGAATATACTTGGGAGCGACAAGAGCCAAAAAGAGGTACAAAGGAAAATCTTGAAGAATTGATTGGACTAGAACCAACCTTCTTGCTAAATTAAGTGCTTGAATAGTCCAACTTGATAATTGTTTTCCCATTTTAGCTAGTAACTCTTCCTAGGTGAGATTGTGAAGGGCATTCTCGACTAGGGGAACCCCTAAATATTTAAACAAAAGGGAACCCCTTTGAAAACCAATAACTCGATAAATATTGCGTTGAATAATGGGGGCAGTATTGAAGAAATTATTTTGGGACTTACCTTGATTAATTGATGTTCTTAAGGCTGTCATGAACTGGTTTAGAACTTTCTTTATTGCCGCCACTTCTTTGACTGAAGTTCAAACCATTAAAAATGAGTCATTTATGAATTGGAGATTAGTGGAAGGTAAAGCATCCCATGAATTTGTAATACTTGAATTATGTTTTCCTCCATTGTTGCATTGATTCTTCTTCCAAGTCCTTCCACCATGAGGAAAAAGAGGAAGGGGGGAGGGGGTCTCCCTACCGAATTCAACTATAAGGGGAGAAGGTGGAAGAGGGTGAACCAATGATGAGGATGAAAAATAAATCTGATGAAGTTGGTGATAGGATCTAGTTGTTCCACCTAGAGGAGAAGCCAAAAACCAAACACACTTGCTTAATGTAACTCCAACTTAGCTTATCAAAAGATTTGGACATATCTAACTTTAATAGCATTCCTATTTGCATGGAACTTTTAAGTGAGCAGATCATTTAATGTTATAGGATGATGCAATCAAGTGTTTGTCATCCCTCTACGTAACTTGTTTTCTCAAGAGAAATTAGGAGAGGCGAAAGGGGCTTGATATAGTTTGCAATGACTTTAATAATGATTTTGTAAACCACATTACAAAGTGAGATTGGTCTAAGTTTTCTAGGAGTGTTGGCTCCTTGTTCTTTCGGGGCTAAGAGTTAGGAATGTAGCATTGAGTGTAGGGAGCATTGCCACTGTATGCCTATAATCCTCCACAATTTCCAAAACCTTATGTTTTATCGGTCCTCAACAAGAATGAAAGAAATATGTGGTGAACCAGTCTAGTCCTATATATTTACCTATTTTCATTTCCATGTTAGCCTTCTCAACCTCCGCCAATGTTATTTCCCTCATGAGTGATTCATTTTGCTTAGGAGTAACTAGTCTAGGAATGTGATGAGTTATTTTGTTGGTGGCTTCTAAATTATTTCCTCGTGTTTCATAAAGCATAGTGTTGTAAAAATAAATTAGCTCTTTTTCAATGTCTTCATGTTCCACCAACCTATTTCCTCATGAGTCCTGCAGAGAGAATATGCGATTATGGTGCCTGTGTAGAGTCATGGAATTATGGAAGAACTTGGTATTACATTTCTCCTCCTTCAGCCACTGCACACAAGACTTTTATCGCCAAAGAATTTCTTCTTCTTTGTTTGTTTCTTCTAATTTATGTTGAATTTATGCTTATTTTATATTGAGATGTTTGGATTTGCATTCCAGAATAATTCGTTGTTGGAGTGTGGTCATCTACTCTTCAATCTCCATCTTACCCTGAAAAATGTTCCCAAATTACTCTGATTTGTTCCAATGTTTTAGCCTGAGCTTGAGTTTTTTTAGCCTCTGTTGGAATATGTACACAATGTTGCCTTATACTATTCATAATTCTCTTCACCAATTAGCTATATTTTTTCTAAAATCTAGGGTGATCCAACCATAATTTCTCGAATTAGAAGGGTCTGAAATGAGGCTTGCCTTTTAAATCTAGGTATAAGCTGATCAACCAGTGGTCAAATCCTACACATGGGAGGATAGATGCTTCTATATCCAATCCCATGTGCATGAGATATTTAGAAATTAGAAATCTATCCAATATTGAGGCTACTTGATTCTCATCCACCNCACACAATTTGTTGTTCCAAGTGTGTGTGTTCCATTGATGGTCTCAATGTCTATCATTTTTAGTTGTTGAATGGTATCATTAAAAAATTTATTGTCATTCCCCAATCTTCTTATTCCACCTCATTTCTCCAACAAGGAGGTGATCATATTGAAGTATCCTCCTAATATCCAATTTTGATTCTATGTGATTACTTGCAACTTCTGTATTATATCGAGGAAAATGATTTTTTCCTTTGTTCTTTGTGGTCCGTATACATTGGTGATGTGGCCATAATTGGTTGTACCAATTACATGGAATTTGGTTGTGAGAGAGCCAAAAATTTCAAAGAAATTGTCCATTGCAATTTCCATTGGGCTCCATAAAATAGCCAAACCTCTAGTCATGCCTATGGCGTTGATCACCATAGATTGGCAACCTGTCCAACACTTTAAGGCTATATTATTTAAAGTTTCACTATTACATTTTGTCTCTTGAATCATAATAATTGAGGGTTTCTCTACTAATATTTTATTGTGAAGTATCATGTGTTTGGTTTTCCCATTGACACCCCTAATATTCCATGAGATTATTTTCATTGCAAACTTGAGGAAGAGTTGAGAATAAACTTATTTGTCATCAGTGTGTTTTTCCCAAACTTGACCAAGTGTTCTTCTATTTCCTTGAGGAGTTGTTTGTTGCTTTTCCTTTCTTATTTGCAAGATTTTTTTAGGTCTTTAGTTTCTATCACTTGTATCCCCAAGGAGGAGGACGTCCCACATCCATCTGAGCTTACTGTCTACTTTTCGTTATTTTTTAGGAGTGTTTCATGAAGCAGTTTTAATTGTTGATATGGGATTATGACCATTTCCTTGCATTTACAAGCCTATGATATGGTATGTGTTAGCGCTGGAAGTCGCTCCCGGATTGCTTGCAGAAGAAGAGCCCAACGCCCATCAGTTTTTATGTCACGGTTTGATAGGTGGGTGATCAAATGGGTAGAGACTCGAACAAGTATCGCTTCAAAATAGGAATTGTTTCTAATAACAAGGAACAAAGGAGGTCTTGACCCAACTTCAGTTAGGAAATTGATTTAAATATGGGTATGTGGAAGACTTGGTAGAAGAATGGACAAACTATCTTAGGCAATAGGCCTTTCGGTAGCTCGTAGAGGAAAAACTCTGAAAACAAGATCCGCTTGGTTTAGGGCTTCAAGAAACTGAAGGGAAGACTTGATTGGATCCTCCAATTCCAAGTCATTCAGTGTTGAGAAGTTCACAGAGACTGTTTAGAACAACACAAATGTTACAGTGATACAACATACATCATCCTATAACAGTCACAACTCGATTGGATCCTCCAATTTCGAGCTGCTCTAATACAATATACACAGAGATATGAAAGAAACTGACATTCATCAGGCAAGAAGTCTCAAGAGTACAGAAAATAATCAGAACACAATTCTTCATTAAAGTTTTACAACTGGGAGTCTTGCTCAACCATCGATGCTTACAAAAATACAATTATTGAGTCTATATACTCAGAAAATTCGCCTAACGGCGACCTGTTCAGTCCTTCCAGGCTTGGTGTCCCTTCAGCCAAAAATGGGACAAGTAATCACTGTTGGACCCCACCTCATCTGCGTACGGCCCTTGTAAGAAGAGTAGCTAGGTCATTAAGAGTCGGGCTAGCGTGTGCAGACCTTATCCATCCAGCCGAGGGTTCAGCATGGCCTCACTCTGAAAAATTGGGTACACAGGACACTCTCGAGCGGACTGCTCGCCAGGACATCCATACCCAAAACTTGATGAACGACAGGAGGTCTCAACCACTTGATCATATCTTCATTTATTCCGAGTGAAAACCAGGGTCGAGGTCTCACCAATCGACGCCTGGAGACCACGGTGATCCTTTCGGCAATCAAACCCGACACCTTTGGCCCCTTTACGCACATCTCTTTTCCTTTTGGTGACCATGGGCTGTGATCCTGAGTTTAATTTCAAAGCGCTGTCGGCGTTTCGGGGATCGCAGGTGAGAAAGGAACATGACCTTTCCTCTTCAAAATCGCGATGAGCGAACTACCAGGAGAGCTCAATTGGGAGCCACGCGTCCTTGAAAACAGACGGTCCCAAATTCACCCGACGTTGCTATGGGTCCCAGCTCCTGGGCGCTTTCGGCGCTTCGGGGTTCGGGGCTTCGCGATACAAGGTAACATGAAACCTCTACCACTTGAACTTGTGATTACCGACAGCCGACGCGACAAGATCTTGCACTAAATCCCAGGCGACTTAGAAGCCCCGAAATCCCGATCGCTGTCGATCAGCTTTGTAAATGGTTCTCGGCCGCTGAAGACAAAAATTTGCCCGCTCACTTGGGGGGGTTGAAATGAAGCTTCATGCATTGTGCTCGGGTGCTTCTCATGCAACTCACTGACCAGAAGGCCCCTAGCGCCCCAGACAAGAAATGTTACTAACATTAGGCTCCATGGAGGATAGAGTCGTCCCTGTGATGCTTTAAGGACTCATTTGCAGTTCCAGTGCCTTGTTGTTGGGCTATGGATTCATTTACTAAGTTGAAACAATAAAATTAAAACAAAGAACAAAAAGGACAATATTTACAAAACATGGGAGCCATGGATGGCTCAGACAAAATATTTTTTAAGAAAATGCCCATTCACTGGGCTGCCAAAAAATTCTTCGCCCTCCAAATCCTGCAGCCGATATGTGTTATTTGAAAAAACCTCAGAGGTTTTGAATGGCCCGATCCACAGGGCTTCAAACTTGTCGTGTTTGCCCTTGTCTTGCTTAGGAGCATCCCATTTCATCACCAGGTCTCCTGTTCGAAATCCTTCCTTTTTGGCCTTCTTATCGAAAACTTGTTTAACTCTTTGCTGATGGTCCTGAATCCTGTCCATTGCCTGCTCCCTGACTTGTTGGACTTCCACTAGCTGATGAATCCTTCTGATCATGTCGTTAGGCTCCTCCTGATGGTCTTGGAGGAACTTTGCTACAGGAATGGCTAGATGAGAGGGGAAAACAGCCTTCGTTCCATAGACTAATTGGAAAGGGGAGACGCTGATAGACCTCTTCGTGGATACTCGATCGACCCACAGAGAAAACTTTAGTCTTGAATGCCAGACCTTCTTGTTGTCTTCCAACAATCTTTTGATGATCCTTATCAGAATTTTGTTGGAGGATTATGCTAAACCGTTTCCCTGTGGATAATATGGAGTGGAGGGAACCAGCTTGATTTTGAACTGCTCACAGAACTTGGCTAATGGCTCAGACCCGAAAGCGGCTGCGTTATCAGTGACCATTTTACTTGGGCAACTGAACCTTGTGATGAGGTCTTACAGGAACCCAATGATTACCGTGTGGGAAGCACTCCTGGTTGGGATACCTTCGATCCACTTGGTAAAGAAATTGGTAGCAGTCAGGATCCATCTGTGCTACCCACTGGAAGCGGGGTGAATTTCTCCAATGAAATCTAGGCCCCACTGCTGAAAAGGTCCTGAAACAACCACAGGATTTAGCGGCAAGGACCTGAGTTGTTGCTTTCCTGCAAATT
This sequence comes from Picea engelmannii, assembly GCA_009831015.1. Taxonomy (NCBI): domain Eukaryota; kingdom Viridiplantae; phylum Streptophyta; class Pinopsida; order Pinales; family Pinaceae; genus Picea; species Picea engelmannii. Next base: position 558,388 of record ML785673.1, on the reverse strand, counting down.
GTTGACATTGGATGCAGGATCTAACTCCTCTATGGACATCAGCGAATAAGGTGGGCCAATAGTACCCAGCTCTGAGAATTTTGTGGGCTATGGCCTTCCAGGAATGGTGCCCTCCACACCAGCCACTGTGAAATTCAGCCATGATTATTTCAGCCTCTTGTGAATTCATGCATTTTAAAAGCACCCCCAGGGGGTCTTTCCAGTATAACACTTGATCGATCAGGTAGTATATGACTACCTTGAGCTTCAGAGCTCCTGCTTTGTTTCTTTGCAGGCCGTCTAGAGGCCGCAATTCTTGCAGAAAATATATGACATCCCTATACCAAGGACATTGAGCCAATGGGGGCTCCCTTTGAGGGTCTCTCTCAGACAGCTAACCCTGCTGAATTCCTGAACATTCGTTTATGAAACTTATCCCCAAAGCTTGGCAGCTTGCTTCAACCAACAACTTGGCTAATCCTTGACCTTTTATCAATTTGGTGGGCCTTATTTCCAGGTCGAATTCCAGAATATTAGCTATCCATTTGCTCCTCCTCCTGTCTATGTCAGGCTGAATGAGAATATCTTTAACCGCAGCTGAGGGGACATAAGCTATGATTTTTTATTACAGGACATAAATTCTAAACGCCTTGAGGGCCTTTACTAATGCGTAGGCCTGCTTCTCCATATTGTCATATCTAACTTCGACATCCCTCAATGCTCGGCTGAAATAGGCAATAGGCTGCTCTAGCCCCTCCTCGCTTTTTTGTAACAAAACAACAGCTACCATGTCAGGCGAGGCAAAGGAGAAAATAAGGAAATCCTTTGAGTAGTCGGGACTGATAAGCACGGGGGCTTCAGTCAGCGCTTTCTTTATTTGCTCAAAGGAATGTC
>ML785673.1:531991-553578 GCA_009831015.1 Picea engelmannii | reverse complement strand
AGGCCTTTCCCCTTCTGAGCACCGCCTCTGGATCAGTTTTAGGCGTAGCTAGAGGTAGTTGTGGATGAGACCGCGTATGCCTACCCCTGAAAGCCACAATTGATAGGGCAGATCAACCACAGTGGAGTCGTCACAATGGAGTCGCCAGGTGCATATTAGCAATCTTGAAAGGCTCTGATAATCCGATGCACCTTCGGATCCAGAGGCTCAATGCCGTTCTACCTAGGGAAAATCTTCAATTTCATCCCCGGCAATGACGCCATAAATGTTAGCGCTGGAAGTCGCTCCCGGATTGCTTGCAGAAGCAGAGCCCAACGCCCATCAGTTTTTATGTCACGGTTTGATAGGTGGGTGATTAAATGGGTAGAGACTCGAACAGGTATCGCTTCAAAATAGGAATTGTTTCTGATAACAAGGAACAAAGGAGGTCTTGACCCAACTTCAGTCAGGAAATTGATTTAAAGATGGGTAGGTGGAAGACTTGGGAGAAGAATGGACAAACTATCTCAGGCAAAAGGCCTTTCGGTAGCTCGTAGAGGAAAAACTCTAAAAACAAGATCCGCTTGGTTCAGGGCTTCAAGAAACTGAAGGGAAGACTTGACTGGATCCTCCAATTCCAAGTCATTCAGTGCTGAGAAGTTCACAGAGACTGTTTAGAACAACACAACTGTTACAGTGATACAACTTACATCATCCTATAACAGTCACAACTCAACTGGATCCTCCAATTCCGAGCTGCTCTAATACAGTATACACAGAGATATGAAAGAAACTGACATTCATCATGCAAGAAGTCTCAAGAGTCCAGAAAATAATCAGAACACAATTCTTCATTAAAGTTTTACAACTGGGAGTCTTTCTCAACCATCGATGCTTACAAAAATACAATTACTGAGTCTATATACTCAGAAAATTCGCCTAACGGTGACCTGTTCAGTCCTTCCAGGCTTGGTGTCCCTTCAGCCAAAAATGGGAAGAGTAATCACTGTTGGACCCCACCTCATCTGCGTACGGCCCCTATAAGAAGAGTAGCTGGGTCATTAAGAGTCGGGCTAGCGTGCGCAGACCTTATCCATCCGACCGAGGGTTCAGCATGGTCTCACTCTGAAAAATTGGGTACACAGGACACTCTCGAGTGGACTGCTCGTCGGGCCATCCATACCCCAAACTTGATGAACGACAGGAGGTCTCAACCACTCGATCATATCTTTATTTATTTCGAGTGAAAACCAGGGTCGAGGTCTCACTAGTTGGTGCCTGGAGACCATGATGATCCTTTCGACGATCAAACCTGACAGCTTTGGCCCCTTTACACACAACTCCTTTCCTTTTGGTGACCACGGGCTGTGATCCTGAGTTTAATTTCAAAGCGTTGTCGGCGTTTCAGGAATCGCGGGTGAGAAAGGAACATGACCTTTCCTCTTCAAAATCGTGATGAGAGAACTACCGGGAGAGCTCAATTGGGAGCCATGTGTCCTTGAAAACAGACTGTCCCAAATTCACCTGACGCTACTGTGGGTCCCAGCTCCTAGGCGCTTTCGGCGCTTCGGGGTTCGGGGCTTCATGATACAAGGTGACTTGAAACCTCTACCACTTGAACTTGTGATTACCGAAAGCCGACGCGACAAGATCTTGCACTAAATCCCGGGCGACTTAGCAGCCCCGAAATCCCGATGGTCATCGATCAACTTTGTAAATGGTTCTCGGCCGCTGAAGACAAAACTTTGCCCGCTCGCTTGGGGGGGATGAAATGAAGCTTCCTGCGTTGCGCTCGGGCGCTTCTCATGCAACTCGCTGACCAGAAGGCCCCTAGCGCCCTGGACAAGAAATTTTACTAACAGTATGAAAGTCTAGATCGCCTAGATCCATGTTTTCTCCCTCCTCCGAGTCATCATTTTCCTCCCATTCCTCTATCATTGGGATGTACTTTGCCTCTAAAGCGATGGAGGGGTTGCCTTATGTTTACTTCTTCTAATTGCCTCTTGATTTTCAGTATCGGTGCTAATTTTACTCTATTTTGTTGGGGTATTGTGAGTAGCATTAATGGAGTTGAGCATGTCATAGGTTGATTCATGATTTAAGGCTTCAAAACAATTTGCAATTTTGATGCCTTTAGATGGCTTTGGGGTAGGAGGTTTTTTTGCATTTTTCCTTTTATTGACCACTTTCGAGAAACCCTCAGAGTATTTTTCTTCCACCACTAGAGGTGGAGTTGTTGGGGCATTGAGTGGACAATCTCTAAGAAGATGACCATGTTCATGGAATTTATGGAATTTGAATGGAATATGTTCATAATCTATTATTTGGTTCCATTCCGTGTCCTGGTAGCTAAGGTATATTTATTCTAGAATCGTCATTGAGACATTCATGTAGACGCATATGTGTGCATATGATGTGTATTTCCCTTGTTTTGTGACCTCAGAGATCTTGACGAAATAGCCTAGAGGATTACCAATCTTTGTTAGTGTTTCCTCATCCTGAAATTCTTGCAGAAGGGAGTATAGTTGAATCCAAATGGATGCGTAGTTGAAATCTTCCTTCTCTGGACTGAATTTTTCTATCCAAAAACGCAGATACAATCCAGCTAAATTAAAAAGGTAAGTGTCTTTTTCAAAGACTTTTTCCCTATCCTCCAAACTTGAAAATATGAATGTGAAAAAACCCTTATCCTAGCTTCAGGTCCACTTGTCCTTTGGGTTTCCATCTATTACTAATTCACTAGACTAAGACTTTCTTAGTTGGCCAAATTCCCATACATTTTCCTATTACAACATGATCTTGCATATATTGGATGTATTGACTAATCCTGGGAGAAGTGACTTCACACCTTGGGATTTTTTTTCCCTGCCCCTCCCTCTCCTGAAGGGTTCAGTGCCGCCTCAAATTCCTGTTGTATGTTATTCTTGTGACACGAGTTTATTGCAAAATTAATCCTTTTGCCCTGCAAAATAGTATTAGAGGAGGGGACGGAGCCCCCCCTCCTCTCTTGACTCTACCATTTTGTTTGCAAATATTCCAAAACTTCCATTCGCTTCAAACTCTAGAAAAACCTAGCTTATATCTTCACTAACATAAACATCCCTATCAAAACACATATTACTTTATGTTGAAATACCAATATTGTTGTAATATCAGTTACACAATCGTTACAATTTAGTTGATATATTTTTCATTGACTAGGCCCCTTTAAAAAAAAAAACACAATTTAGCAACACTTCTCGACACCTCTTAGGCTTGTTGCTTCGCTAGTTAGACCACCCCAACATTCACCTTTGAGTTCAATTTTGTTATTAGCATCTTTACTCGGATCATCCATGTTAGCTTCTCATAGCAACCCTTCTGGAAGCTCATTCTCAACAAAAGCTAGCTCCCATTAGTTAATCCCAATGGTGGGTGTTCCACCACCACCCCCCACCCCCACATATGACCACTCTCCTATATATGGCTTTGCTCAATCTCCTAGGTTTGACGAAAAACTAATGACCCTATTTTTCACGATACCACATGGCCTCCAATGCCCACCAAACTACCCTCATATATTCCAAAATTTGAGGGAAAGTTAGGTGAATACTTAGCTACCCACATCGTGGCCTTCCATTTGTGGTGCTCTTCCAATAATATCACAAAATATTCTATCTAGTTATGATTGTTCTAGTGAACCTTGACCAGGCCATCAACTAGATGGTACATAAACAAAATAGTAGGATCACATGCCAACTTCACATCTCTAGTGAACACATTCTTGAATTTCTTCTAGTTGATAGTTTGTCATGACATAGGTCTCAAAATTCTTCCTAATTTCTAACAAAACACTTCCACACACATTATGTACCATATCCATGAGCAGTGTCAGGGGCAAAACTTCTGCAAAATTGAAATCAAAGACAAGCTCCTTTTGGATTGGTTTTTGAAATCCCTTTTACTGTTGATTTCCAAAGACGTGGCCACCACGTCCATGCACCAGATTGAGGAAGAAACCATACTTAAATATCAACACTTTGATTTGACACATACTCAATTAGGGTATCTTTACATTTTGATTGATCATTTTGTTTGCTTGGTTGGTTGTTTTGGTGATCTTAGCCTTTGATAAATTATTTTCCTTTTAGGAGATATATTGCCTTTGTGTGATACATATGGTCACTATTCTCATATGGTGAACAAACCCTACATAAAAAAAATTACATTGTTGTTTACTGAAGTACACTTATACACTATTGTAGCACCACCTATGCACTCCTTAAACTCTCACCTTATATCCCCATGTGAATAGCTAGACAACATAACAGATTCCTCGGCAACTAAATGTTTTGTTTGACTTTGCATCATCTCTGCCAAGGTGTGTTGGATCTCTCTCATAGCCCAATCCAACTTCATTTATACTAGGCACATCCTTATTAGGGTCACCTTTTGCTACCATCCTTGCACTAAATTTTTCTATCTAGTCATATACCCATTATGCCCATCATTATCCCAAACTTTTATGTATCATGTTATGCCATTTAGATTATAGAACATTGGATCACATAAAATGGATTGTAATGCAACATTTGTTGGGTATGTGTTATATTCTTTGTATGTGTAGTAGCGTCGGGTGCGTAGGGGGGTAAGAGGGGAGGCGGAGCCCCCCGCATGGGGGTTCAGGGCCAGTGCCCTTGAATTTTTTTTTTTTCCGGATTGGGACCGCATTATATTTAGGTGGTTTTTCGGCACATGATTTCTTTGTTGATGGTTTTCTATTTCCGGTTAAGGAATTAGGGTTTTGGACTAATCCAGGTCATTGGTTTAGGGTTTTGGATGCCGCTGGCTCCTATATGTATTTTGCATTGTAAACATTGTAACACAATGAATGAATATAGAATATGTTGGCTTTCCCAGTTTGGGTTTCCAGGGGAAAAATCTCTGTGTAATGTTTGTATTTTCCATTGTATATTTTCTCTTCTTTTCTGAATATTTGTTTATAGTAGATATTGTACAAGGTTAGAATTTACAACATTGAGTATTAGAGAACACTAACAAATCTTTATAAAAACTCAATGTCATATGTGTTGATCTCCAAAAACTTCAAACTTCAAATTTGTATAGGTATTCTATAAATATGCAAGTGGGATGGCATTATGGAGTTGGACACTGAAGACCCAGAGGATATGATAGAATTTTAAACTAAAGAGCTAACATGGACACAAATTAGAGGGGATCTTGAAGATTTTATAAATGGGGATCAATCAAATGAAGATGCTCCCACTCAATTTGTTGTTAATACAAATATATCTAAAGAAGTGGAGGAGATTGTATGTGTCGCATTAATACACATCTAGAATATGTTATGTAGGACTTTATTTTCTTAATATAATTTTAAACTTCTAATTCAAGTTCATTATGCAGAAAAATGTGTGGATATGTTTCCTAATTTGTTACCATTTTTCTTATTTAGTTATTGGTGTGCATATGGTCTGGAGTCCACATGCAAACTCCTAGGTGGTGACATTATAATGAATCCGCAATGATCAACAAAAACTAAATGCAATTCATGCAAAAGCATTAAAGTTGGTTGTAGATGTCATTTCATCATGCATGTACTTTATGTGTATCCAAATAATGGTGTTCTATCATACACTGAGCGTAGGCATATTTATAAATATGGTGTTATCTATCACGAGAATAATGCAATGGGTAGACTTCAAACATTCAAGTATGCACCACATTTATCATTGGATATACAAGTTAGTGTAAACAATATGATTGAAGATGGTTTTAATGTCATGATAGTTTGGGACAAATTCATCTTTGATGTGGAGCACCAATCTGGTGAGTTATTCATAGGGGTAACACAGGATACCTTAATGACAAGGCTAGATATTTCAAACATTTACCATAATATTAAAAAGAAAGAATACATGAAGGATGAGAGTGATCCAACAAGTGTCGATTGTTGGTGAATCAATTTCCACATAGTTTTTTTTCCTACCAATAGCAAGATATTGTGCAAAACATACCATTCATTGTAGGCATACAAACATGTTGGATGCATTCCATTATGGTGACACATTCACACAACATTGCTATGTCCATGGATTCCACATTTAGTACCAATATGTATGGGATGTGTATTATAATCATTTTCATTTCTTTATGGCAATTAAAATGAATTTTTATGGGTTGAATATAATATTTATACTTATGTGCTTTGAATGTAGTATGAAATTTATATGTTAATGGTATTCGACAAACATTGTAATGGTGTCCCAGTGGCTTGGGTGATTTCATCATGTAATACTACACATGATATTTGGAAATGGTTGTCAACGTTATTTGTCGTGGGAATGAAAGAATGCCCAAATTGGCATGTATGAGCATTTATTACAGATGATGTTGCTATTGTGATTCATGCATTAAGGTTCCACATTTGTTTTTCTTCAAAAAAAACATAAAAAATTAATGTGACATTCATATAATTTACTCTCAATGTAATACCATTTCATGAATTTAACCAATTCCTTCAGTCTACTATGTGTATGGCATGTTCATCAAGCATGGGTGAAACATGTTGGAAACAAATTCAAAGTCAAAGAAAACAAAGTTTGCATTTTTCGTGCTTTAGGGGAAATCATGCACTAATGCTAGGATGACGATTCTGTATGAAAAGTAGTTGCAAGAATATTTCATGAATTTAGTGAAGAGAAAAGTTTCTGAAATATTTTGACACCACTTGGCTATCCAATGATAAAATATGTAAGTGTCATGTAACATTGGATCATAACTATTGTTCCCTAATTGTCTGTTTTTTGTCATTACTTTTTAGTTGATTATAATTTTTTTTCCAAATACATGGGTGAAATCTTATAAGAAATTTCCACATTCCAATCAAGACACAAACAATGCAATTGAATCCTACCATAGATATCAAAAACACAAGTACCTATATGAGGAAAACAATGCATGCCACAAACAGATGGGATGGCTAATATTTGTGTTGTTGATAAAAGTTGAACTATATTATATTCATAATCAACGTTTAAAAGAAGCATAAATTATAAGGCCTACAAAGTGTGAAAAACAATAGGCTCTCTCAAAGTCTAGAGCAATCTTGATACCAGATGAAGATTGTGTGTGTGACCCATAAAGTATAAATGAATATTTGGTCCCTAACCAAAATAAGGATACTCTTGATACCTAGTATAATGTCATATGCATAGGGTTCAAGTTTATTTTTGTAGTTGTGATTGGGCATTGAATGACAATGTTTGTAAGCATGTCTTCAAAGTTTAATTGTGTGCTAGTGAACATGATTGGACGTTAATATACTGCCAAATGTTTCTAGTTCGATTATTGAGAATTTTGAATTTTTAGTTGATTTAAATCAAATAGGTAAAATGAGCCCGCTACTAGAAGACCAAACAAACATTCACCATGTACATATTTTACCAGATCAAGTTGATTTTGAGACTGCAACATTGAACAATCCAATCTCTAAGGTTGATAGATCAACAATTGTACGTGCATCGATCAATAAAATAGTGAGGGATATATTGAGCAAATTGCCTACAAATTTGGACCATTTAGAAGCAATTGACAACTTGTTTTACACTTTAAGTGAAGAGTTAAACAAGAAAATTGTTAGTGCCATGTCTCCATCTAAAATCATGGTTGAGAGACAACATAATTTTTTGAGGATGGAAAGTAAGAAGATATGACGTGGTCATAGGAGACATTTAACTAAGGATAAACTACAATTTCAAAGGGTTGGATGGGTTCACACAAAGTCAAGGAAGAGCATGGACAAGAAAATGGAACTACTTTCTTCAAAAGATCATAGGAATGTGAAACATACTTCTAATCGTGTGCAACATTATGTTCCATACAATACAAGTATTGTAATTTGAGATTTTAATTTGTTTTACATGATATAATTTATATTATTAACCTCAATGTGATTGTAGAAATATTGTACAATTGAGGGATCCATGTCTTTAGAATGAACCTCGTCATGTCAAACATTGTCAACTTCAATTAATTTTTGATGATATTGTCGAGGGTAACATAGGTACACATTTTAAAATTACTGTCAACAAATTAGAGTTGTAAAATTATTTATATAGTTCAATGAAAGCTCGTCTAATTAAATATTTAGTGCATTGTGTCTCACAACCAACACTAACTTTATTTTATTTTAATGGTTTATGCTATAAGCTCAACCAAATGATGTAGTGATCTAAGAAATTAACACATACATGCCAACAATCCCATTGATTCCAACTTTAAACATATGAGGTTTGGTGAAAGGTAAATTTAACGTTAAAGTTGTTGGCAAGTAATTATAATGACCTTCAAAAGCTAAAAATTAATGATAATAACCCTAATCACTATATATGGCCAGTTGGTATCTTTAGACAATGTTATTACTATTAATATTTTACATTAAACAAACCATTCACCCGAGCTATTAAAACTCTTGAGGATGATCCCTACTATGGGATTGAAATGTCAAGTAGTTTCTCATAACCAACACAATCTCCTTCTATGATATTAAGTAATCATAATGATAATTATTTCAATTTACTAATACAAACAATGTTGCATGAATCACCATTATTTTAGCATGTATATTAAATAATAAAAGAAATAGGAAATCCTTCTCAAGTATATTTTGATTGTGAAACAAAGACAATATTATTGGTTTGATTTTTTAAATTATGTTACATAGTCTAAATATCACTAATTATACATTAGTTTATTGGTGGTTTTTAGGAGTACTAGAGGATTGGATACAATGCAAAGATGAAAACATTTAGATGAAGTTTTGCAAAATTATGTTTTTGTTTCACAACTTAAACGCGATAACATATAGGACAATTGTTTTCATTTTATAAAATATTATTTGGATTATGTCGAGAAACAATAGTTAACTATATTTTTAACTATGATGAATGTTATCATTAATTTATGATCTTTTCTTTCTCATTTGCTAATGTTATCATTAATTTTTCTCTCATTTATCGAAATAAAAAATTGCAAAGTATACATTGAATTTCAATAACAAACATGTATTTATGTGATGTAAATTGATGTAAATTAAGACTAGATAACTAGTTAATAAAATGCAACTACTTGAAAATTGAACCCACATTAATAGCTAATGAAATGCACTTGTTATTTAAATATTTAAATGAAATGTAAATAAATTAAAAAAATTATATATGGAAAGAAGGAGCGAGACTAATAAGTATCACATCATTATCACATAATCCTTTTGAATATATGCACTTCTTTACACAATGTTAAGTGAAAACCTCATAAAGATCCAGGAGGCTACAGTTATTAAATGGACTTATAATTGTGGCAAAGGAACAAATACGAGGGCAGAGCTTTTGGGAGCATGGGTCACACTTATGTTAGCAGATCAATTGTCGATTCCATGTACCCATATCATGGGGGATTCAAAAGTTGTTATAGAAAGGCTCTTAGACAAAGGGAGACTATTGGTTAACTCAATAGAAGGCTGGAAAATAAGAATCAAAATACTTGTCCAGAATTTCCATTCCATTAGTTTCCAACACATCTATAGAGATTTTAACACTGATGTGGATGTTCTCTCAAAGCAGACATTAGGTGAACCTGAAGGGATGGTATCATACTACAGATGGACTAATGGAGCTAAAGGCCCGAGGAGACAAATCAAAATTCATCAGTTTTTTTGCTAGTTGGTATCCATCAAAGAGGCGATTTGAACTTTTGTTGTATAAGGGTTCAATCTTTGTTATCTTTCAGTTTTGATTTTCTAGTACTGTCATAGACGCTTTGGGTTTAGGCCATGACACTTCGGGAGTTTGCCTATATCTATTTCCTCTTGGTATTGTAATGAACAGTCTAGCTCAGTGCGTTTTTTTTTTATGATCTACTGTGGATTTCCTGATTTTGAAAAGGAATATGTAAAACAATTATATCCCTAATATAATTGAGCAATTTTTTTCCTTGGAAAAAAAAAGTGAAAACCTCACTAAGGCGGATAGCCATCACGCATATGCATATAATACCAAATATTCTGTTGCACGTGACTTGGGTTTGATAAGCAATATTTGGCCTAAAAATTATATATATAAAATCTCATTATTTGTATTATTATATAATTATAAAATAGAATTTAAATTAGTTTTAGTATGAATTTTTTTTTGCATGAATTTTGGAAATGTGCCAAAATTAAAGTCATCGATTCCACTTGGAATTTTACTACTAAAAAAGTCTCGTGGTGAAAATATTCATTTATCGATGTAATAAGTTTAAATTCTCCATTTATTTGACATTTTGATGACCTTGTAAGAAAAAAAAGTTATTTGGGTTAAGCTAAAATTTGTAAGAAGGTAGATTTACACTTTTAAATATTTTTTTCTTTTTCCAATAGCAAAAATTCTTCATGATTTTTAATTAGTTCCATGTTACTATTATCATTTCATGAGTTATAAAAGATATAAAGAGTTTCTTCAAGGGTTAATTTCTTTTGTTTATCTACCAACTTTGTTTTATGTCTTTTCATAATTGTTCAATGGCATTGTCTAATTGTTCTACAAAATGTTGTTTTTTACGTTGGAATCCAGCGACATAAATCTACACGAAATCACTATTTTATGTTGTTTAAAATCTATTTATAAATGCAGAATGGATTCAACATGTTAAAAAAAACCCGGGGCACTTGGATTATACAGAAATAATCACTCAAATCTGCGGATGTAACAATTTCTCGCCGAATTTCGGGCAAAGGTCCCCAAAAAATATCTCCCGAAATGAGTCATTTCATAGAACAATTAGACTACGACATTGTTCAACTCCTAAAATATTGTTAATGAGATATATGCATATAAGGAAGCATAAAATCCAAAGAGTTTCTTCCAGTGCTATTTTTTTGGTTTATCTACCAACTTTATTTTATGTCTTTACATAATTGCTCAACTCCTAGAAGATCATTAATGAGATATGGACATATATGAAAGCACTTCGGTATATGCACATTTTGACTTTGTAAAAGTGCATATATGGAAGCGTGGTTCCATATATGTGCATTTACAAAAGTTGACTTTTGTATATACGCATTTGTCTAAACACTCTTGTACATGCACATTATGATAATTATAACATTGCTTTGTGTAAATAAAGTGTAAATAGACAAAAATAATGGCATAACCAAATCACAAACCACTGTCAATGACTTACTCTTGACAAACACTTAAGAAAATGCTTTTACTCTTGGTAGCCACAATCTATATGATTTTACTAGTAATATATCTTCCCAATTTAATCCCAAAAGAAAATTGAGCACTAATCTATCAAAGATAGAGAATGAACTTTCATTAAATATAAAGAGTCTACTTCGTGTCAAGTCAAATAGAGTTATGTACTAGGAAGGTTACCAAGGGAATATGAGTGCTAGTCCAAACCCAGTCCTTCTCCTCGTTCTTCTTCTGTTGTGTTTGAATCCCTTGGCAGTATCCATCCATTGAAACCTTCTACATCGAAACCTCTCAACATAGAAAGAGAAAATTGATAAGTAAAAGTACTTATAAAAATGACCATGTCGAATATAGTGGGAATGAAACATTGAGATGGTAGTCAATGATTATTATTATTATTGTAATTAATTATCCTTAATGCATTGTTTAATTAATGAAGAAGTTAATAGAATAATAATTATTAATCTAAACTCACTTCACATCATGATTATGATGACGCTACTTTGGGTCCATGCTAGCAAGATACCCATTTGAACTCATTTGTTTTGTTAAGGAAACATGTGCAATGATGGTGTTATTCTTGTCTTTTAAGGAGAGCATGGGAAAGTAATCACTTAAAAATATTAGAAGCAAAAGAGTCCAGAAGATGTAAGTTTCTCTCTTAATATATCTGTAAGTTTCTCTATGTATGCACATTTACAAAAGTGCTTTTGCATATACGTATACACACATATTCTAAAGCCAGTTCTTGTAAATGTGCATATATGGAAGTGATTTTGTATATGTGCATACACATAAGCCTACTTCCATATATGTGCCTTTGTATATGAGCATATATGGAAGTGCTTCCGTAAATGTGTATATACAAAAGTCAGTTTCTGTAAATGTGCATATACGAAAACCTGCTTCTGTAAATGTACATGTACAAAAGTGTGTTACTGTAAATGTGCATATATGGAAACCCTTTCGTAAATGAACACATACAGAAGCATGCTTCTATATATGTGCATTTACATAAGCTTGCTTCTGTATGTGCACATATACAAAAACACACTCTTGTATATGCACATTTCCATAAGTAGGTTTTTGTATATGCACATTTATAGAAGTTGCATTTATAGAGACTACTTCCGTAAATGTGCATATACAAAAGCGTTTATGTAAATGCACAAATATGAAAGATGACTCCCATATATGTGCATTTATAGAAGCCAACTTCCATATACGTGCATTTACGGAAGTCGACTTCCATATATATGCATTTACGAAAGTAGGTTTTTATATATGCACAAGTTTTTGTAAATGCACATATATGGAAGTGCTTCCATAAATCTGCATATATGGAAACACTTATGTAAATGTGCATATATGGAAGCACTTTTGTATATGCACATTTTACAGAAGCCAACTTCCTTATATGCGCATTATGGAAGTTGGCTTCCATATATCCACATTTACGAAAGTTGGCTTCTATTTATACATATTTGTTGAAGCCAACTTCCGTATATGCACATGTATGGAAGCACACTTCCATAAATGCGCATATATAGAAATGAAATACCCCTGTTTCCCCCAGTTTGTAAATATAACTATAACTGGCCAAGAGACTATGACAAACTAAACATGTGTGAATGTTTGATTTGATGAACCTTTGTATAAAAGGATCAATGTATGATTTTTTTGTTATTAATAGAAATTGGATATGTGTTGCACAACTGATGAAAGGGGGGGGGAGTTTGCCAAGATAGACCATGGATGATATGATAGAGATGGTGAGGGGAAACCAAGAATGGTTGATATGACCCTCACCAAACCAGTACTTACTGGGTGTAATTTCTCAACAGTCCTTTGACCCATAAATGAATTACCAGTCAGCGTGGTAGTTGGAAGGCCATCCTCAAGAGTTAATGAGGAGATGGGGTAGGGTACCCATCTGTAAGGCTTCCAAGCCTAACCACGAATTGGGATTTGGACACACGCAACCTTGCTAAGGAAGGCAAGAAAGGAGGTAATTTGGGGGACATAGACAGATCTTCAAGATAACATAATAGAGAGAACAATATCCAAAGAACATAAGTGAGCATGCTTCGAATCTAGAGTTGCGAGAAAATCTTGTTTTGGTTGTAAGAAGCCTTTGGCAGGGTCTTGCTACAAGCTGATAAACGAGGCTGACGAGTGACTGAGGAGAAGCTCATGCAAACCTCCTTGCTTGGAGTAGAGGACATCGGTTGCCAAGATCCTGTGGGAGGAGGAGAGTAACCTCCATCCCTGACTGTTGTGGAGCAAGGAAGGATCTCTCTCAAAGCATCATGGTCTAGCTCGAGGGTGGGCAGCGGTAAATCCATCAGGAGTGGTTGTGCCTATCGTTGGGAGGAAACATACACCCTTTTTAGAATTCGCTTCATAATATCCATTTCTGATAAGTATTATCATACTCTGAGCATAATATATTGGAAGCAATGATGGAATGTTTGTGCTTATGGTTAAGTCTTTCAGTATTTCAATAGTTATTAAAAACACTCATTTTCTTATGTAAACTTCTATATCTATATTATCTTTGATTTATCTCAGTTTAGCTGCTAGAGAGTCACGGGATGTGAATCCGCAGGAGAGTCGGGGTAGGATTCACTGAAACGTCTAAGTCTTGCCGATCCTTTTAAGTTTACCTTAGCAGGAATGTTAAGTTCAACTTGAAGGGAGAAGGGCGTTCCCTTCAGACTATCCACCCATCTAACCAAGGGCTCATGCCCATGTCCTTAACCTATTTATTGCTACAAATATTGGCACTTAGCCCACAAGATTTCCCAAAGGACCCATGTGACTAGCGCATGGGAAACCTACGCTAATCTGAAAGGAGCGAGCTCTTTCGGGACTTCGGGACTTATGATTCTACAATCCTAGAAAATAGTCGAAGGCTGAATTCGTGAATCGATGGGGGTCGTCGATCTGGGGATCCAGTGCAAATCCCTCTCAGCCGTTAGATCAGACTTAGGAAGGATAACTTTAAGCACTTCGATGAAGTTCTACTTCGGAAGAATAGGAGTGGTCTAGCGCCAAAACTCCCGAATGTCGAAGTCACGAAGTAATCTAGACCGTTGAAAGTAGAGGGACACGTGTTCACAGATCAACGAATAACCTAAATTTTGGGTATTCGACAGTATAGGGATGCGTGAGTTTTCCCCCAAAGCACTGTAAGTCGTAGTAAATCCTGGCCGTGAATGTTATGTACATGTGGCGGTATATCGGGTGTGGTCCAGAGAGGAAGTTAGAAGATATGCATTAGACTCCCGAATGTCAAAGTTCTGAAGTGACATGGAGCGTTGATCCTCGGATCCTTCATTATCTCTCTCAGTCATCAATCTAAGGAATCCCACTCTCAACTACCCAACCAATCGGGAATGTGTCGTGGAACAACACATGGCCCCTACTTGTCCCATGTCTAAGGTTGTCCATCAAATTTGAGTCGTTGGATGATAGGGTACGTGGAAAGCCATCCTATAGTCTGGAGACTTAGTACTCCGGAGGAACCTGGCCAAGAATCTACAAAGTGTGAAAACCTCTGAAGTCACGAATGCCGAAATGAATTTCGGTCGTTGGTAGGATGAGGACACTTTGCACCAGATTAGAGAATCTAGAGACTTGGCTCTTCGGGGAATTCATGATGTGAGGAGTTGGTAAGCTCCGAAGTCCAGAGCCGCAAAGTAACGAGAGTCGTATATTTATGGATCCACGTGGACCCCTATTGACCATGAGATCAAAGGGTTGGGTAGTTATCAATCCAAGATGACATGGCATGATGACATCATTCGATGTGATGTGGAACCACATTATGTGTGCCACATGTCGCCCGGATATGGTCAATTCACAGACCCCTTATGCCTATTAGAGAATGGCATGTGTCAACCCCCTAATGAGGACACATGTCACCCCTATCCCTCACCATGTATCATCTTCTAGTTCGTTCCCGCCTGACAGTCATGGTTGGTGACGTGTCCGGGACTCCGGGAGTCTGAATAACTTTGGAAGTTCGAAAGATTTGGGCACAATATAGTAAAGGGATGATCAACGAAGATCGTCTATTGTCGAACATCGAAAGCATAGGACGTTGACCACCGATTGTTGAATGTCGAAAAAGGGACGTTCAACATACAACGTTGAACGTCGATCGTTGAATGGCTAAGGCCACATGGTAAGATTTCGAGACTTCGGGAATTAGGAAAAAGGAGTGTTCAGTGCCGAATGCTGAAGACCCTAACTAACAACGCCCAGGTAACTTCAGGAGGCCACAACTTGCAGAACATAGCTCAGATTTTAGTGCAATGGCGACTCTTAGAAAGATCGTGATGAGCAATAACCAGTGAAGACCCAGAAATTAGGATTTGAGATAGTTAGGAAGTACAAAAATTCGATGCCCCATCCCTAGAAATGGTATTTAGGGGTCGGGTATGTTACAAATTGGTGTCAAAGCATGGCAACAACACTTGGCCTGCTTAGGCTCATGCACGAGTCACATGGAAATATTCTTAGAGAAACTTTATGGGGTAACACCCTACCTTACCCCCTTCTTTAATAAACTTATCTGAACCTCCACTAAAGAGAGGAACAAAACCTTCAATTGTTGATAGATGCTTTGGAAATCTGCACTATATATTGGTAATGTTTCCAAATAAAGAAGCTAACTTCACATTGCAATAATATGTGTTGATTATGAATTGGTAGATTAGTAACTAACATAAAATGTTTTATTAGCACTCAAGCAGTCAATGAACAACAGGAAAACTACAACGTAAGGGATGGTGACACACCATGATTTGGGGAGAGCTCCCGCAATAGAGAAGAAGAATCTAATGAAAGGAGGGCAGTGGAAAACCCTCCAGATTTGGCTGAAACTGTAAGAAGCCTTGTGGCAGAATTACACAGTTATAAGGTTGACAATGAAAGGTTGATCAAGAAGCAGGAAAATCATATTGAAATTAATGTAGTCCTACTACAAAGTCTGTCAGATATACAAAGGTAACTGCAACGTGGTCCAACTTCCAGTCATGTGGGTAGGCATCATACTAGGAAAACTCCAAGTCCACCTGAGATATAGAAGCATGGTCCTGAAAGTGGCCACACCAGGAGGAGCACCTCAAAGAAGGCCCAACATGGATCCAAGAGACATTCAATAGGAGATTCTTCTGATGAGGACATTGACAACTCCAAGGAATCTTCTAGTGGAAAAACTAGTTCACATTCCCAGACAAGAAGAAAGAAGAGGAAAAAATCCAAGATTCATGACCTTGAATAATTCAAGAAAGCCAAACCATCCACCTTCGATGGAGAGATTAAGGAGGGAAAAGTAGAAGTTTGGCTACTCGGATTAAATAAGTACTTCAAATTCCATGACTACTCTGAAAACTTAAAGGCTCATATAGCCATTTTCAACCTGAATGGGAAAGCTTCCATTTGGTGGGAGGACCTTAGGAATGTGAAAGGAATCCATGAGAAGGACTTGTCATGGAAACAATTCGATAAATACTTCAAGAAGAAGTATCTTTCAGAAAAGTACTTTGATGGGAATACCAAGGAGTTCTATGAACTCAAGCTCAGACAACTCACCATAGATTAATATATCAACAAATTCCTTGAGTTGATGAGGTATGTGCCCTACATAAAGGATAAAAAAGTAAAGATGCAATGATTTATTAGTGGATTACCTCAGTCCTATCGGGACATAATTGAGTTTGATGATCCAAAGACTTTAGAAGATACTCTTCGAAAAACAAGGTATTTCTATGAGCAATTCAAGAATAAGACAGAACCCCATGAAGATTGGAAGAAGAAAAACAATTCAGGATTCAAGAAGAAGGGATTTAAGTCCTCGATATTTAAGAACCATGGGAAGAGCTCTAGGATGAGCCTTCCTACTAGAAGTGTGTGTCAGCAAAATTTTCCATCCCAGAGTGGAAATAAACCAGGCGGAGTAGCTCTAAGTAAGACTAATAACACAAAGAGAGAACCCTTCAAATGTTGGGGTTGTGGAGAGGAACATTTGCCAAGGGACTTTCCACATAGACAACATAACAATAATATGGTCTACAACATCCAAGAGGCTACCACAGTCAATGATGTGTCTAGGAGCATGCCACAATTTTATGCAGCCTTGGATAATAAATAAGTTGACCACCAAGCTTCAGTGGTGGAGATGGAAGGTACGATTTCCAACCATCTTGTTTCCATTTTAATTGACCCTGGTTCTAATTTGAGTTATGTTTCCCCTCAAACTGTTGATAAATGTAAATTGCAACAAGTTAAACATGTTAAATCATGGTTGGTACAACTAGCCACTGAAACCAAAATAAAAGTAACAGAGGTCATACCAGCATGTCAATTTGTTATAAGTGGGTTGCCCACCCAAGCGAACCTAAACATACTTCCTCTAGGATCTTATGACCTGTTGATTGGCATGGACTGGTTGGCTGCCCACAAAACCAAATTTTACTTTTATAGTAAAACTTTGGAGTGTGAAAATGAAGAACGAAGAAGGGCAACCCTACAAGGGATTCAAAAGCATGTCTTAGTGAGACAAATATCATCCCTCCAAGTGAAGAAGTATTGTATAAAGGGATGTCCCTTATATGCAATACAAGTACCAAACTCTGTTGATAATTACAAACCCAACCTAGAGGACCATCCCATATTAAGAGAATATAAAGATGTATTCCCATAAGAGGTGCTAGGTCTACCTCCAAGAAGGGATATTGACTTTTCAATATGCCAATGTCTAGAACACACTATAGAATGAGTACACCATACCTAGTTGAGCTCAAACTACAACTGAAGGATATGTGGGACAAATGCTACATTTTGCCTAATGTGTCTCCATGGGGAGCACCAACCATGTTTGTGAAAAAGAAAGATGGCACACTCAAATTGTGCATAGATTATAGACAACTCAATAAGATGACCATCAAGAATAAGTATCCCTTATCAAGGATCGATGACTTGTTTGACCAACTAAGGGGTGCTACAATCTTCTCCAAGATTGACTTGAGGTCTGGATACCATCAAGTCTGAATTAAAGATGAAGACATCCACAAGACTGCCTTTAGGACAAGATATGATCACTATGAATTTGTGGTAGTGCCATTTGGGTTTAACAATGCACCAACCACTTTTATGTGCTTAATGAATAACGTATTCATAAAGTTATTGGAAAGGTTTGTATTGGTTTTCATTGATGGCATCCTAATCTATTCCAAGAATAGGGAAGAACATGAAGTACATCTCAAGCTAGTACTCCAAGTACTTAGAGAACATCGGCTCTATGCTAAGCTCACTAAGTGTGACTTTTTCCATAAACAAGTCCATTACTTAGGTCATGTTATTTCTAAACGAGTGGTAGTTGATCCTGACAAGGTTAAAGACACAATGGATTGGCCTACCCGAAAGGATGTATCTGATATCAGATCATTTATGGGCCTAGCACAATACTATATGAGATTCATAAAAGGATTCTTCAAGATTGGTTGCCCAATCACCTCCCTTCAGAAAAAGGGGGTTAAATTCATTTGGACATCTGAATGTGAAGACATATTTCAAGAGTTGAAATACCTTCTAACCAATGTGCATGTACTGAAGATTGCAGACCCAAACAAGGACTTCCTTGTGTGTACAAATCCCTGCAAAGAAGGGCTCGGAGGAGTTCTTATGCAAGAAGGACATGTGATTTTCTCTGAATCTAGAAAATTAAATGAGCATGAAGTCAATTATGTGACCCACGATATGAAATTGGTTGTCGTAGTGCATGCTTTAAAAATGTGGAGGCATTACCTCTTAGGTAGAAGATTTGTACTAATGATAGACCATAGTGGGTTGAGGTACTTGTTTGACCAACCAAAACTCAATGTGATTCAAGCTAAGTGGATGACTCTCCTTACTGAGTTTGATTTTGAAATCAAACATATCAAAGGAAAAGAGAATAGGTTGGTTGATGCCCTTAGTAGAAGTATGAAAGTAGTTCACTTGGCAGTTGTGAGCGCCAGTGAATCAGACATCAAAGAGAGGGTAAAAAATGCACAAGAAACATATGCATTTTTCAAGACTGTGACATCATATCTAAAGCAAGAGCCCACAGGGCTGAAGTACGAAGGCTATCAAATGCTTAATGATGGTATGTTGACTTACAAAGGCAAATTGTATATTCCAAATTGTGACGACTTGAAGAGGTTCATAATGGATGAACTACACAAAAGACCATATACTGGTCATCATGGTTATCAGAAAATGATCACGACCACTAGGAAATTATTTTATTGGCCCAGAATAAAAAAGGACATAGCTGATTAGTTAGCTAAGTGTCTAGAATTTTAGCAAGTCAAGCCAAAGCATCAACACCTAGCAAGGTTGTTGCAACCCCTACCAATTCCCGAATGGAAATGGGAAACCATCTCCATGGATTGCATCACAGGACTACCAAGATAAACCAAACAGAACAACGCCATCATGGTAGTTGTGGAAAAATTGAGCAAGGCTGCTCACTTCATACCCGTCAAGTCAACTTGCAAGGCAATAGAGATTGCCAAAATTTTCATGAAAGAGATATTTAGACTGCATGGCATGCCTAAGAAAATT
This sequence comes from Picea engelmannii, assembly GCA_009831015.1. NCBI lineage: Eukaryota > Viridiplantae > Streptophyta > Pinopsida > Pinales > Pinaceae > Picea > Picea engelmannii. The sequence continues at coordinate 533,740 of ML785673.1, read as the reverse complement.
ATATCCGGTGGAGATACAAAATTTACTTCAAACTTTTGGAAATCTCTGTTTTGTTGGTTTTGAAACAAAAATGCTCTTTAGTACAACCTATCACCCTCAAATTGATGGGAAGTCAAAGAGGGTAAACCAAGTGTTAGAAGACATGTTGAGGATGCATGTAATGCATCAACCCAAGAAGTGGGAGGACTACCTACCATTGGTAGATTTTTCCTACAACAATGACTATCAAGAGTCTTTAAAAATGAGCCCTTTTGGAGCTCTCTATGGAAGACAATGTAACATTCCATTAGATGAAACAACCCAATAGACAGAGTTACAATCGGGCTAGATATGCAAAAGGAAATGGAACAACAAGTAATTCAGATCAGACAAAATCTGAAGACAACCAAGGATAGACAAAAGAGCTATGCAGACATGAAAAGGACTCCTAGAGAGTTCAAAGCAGGGGATCATGTGTATCTCTGAGTTAGACCTAGGAAAATCTCTTTAAGGATGGGATCTTGTGCCAAGATGGAACCTCGGTATTGTGGACCCTTTGAAGTTTTGGATAGAGTGGGACCATAACCTATCAGCTAGCACTTCCTCCCATAGTGAAGGCACATAATGTTTTCCATGTTTCTTTATTAAAGAAGTATGTACATGATTCTAATCATATTATTGACTGGTCTGTGATTCAGGTGGAACCTGAGGGAGAATTCCTACCATAACCTCAATGCATAATAGACAGGCAGGAAACCCCACTCAAGAACAGAACCATTGCACAGGTCAAGGTGCAGTGGAAACACTTTGGCCTAGATGAGGCTACATGGGAAATGGAGGATGCCACGAGACATGCATATCCATTTTTGTTTACTTCTGTACATACAGAGCACATCGGCAGATAGAACATCGAGGACGATGTTCCTTTAAGGAGGAGGGGATTGTAATACCCATGTTTCCCCCAGTTTGTAAATATAACTATAACTGGCCAAGAGACTATGGCAAACTAAACATGTGTGAATGTTTGATTTGATGAACCTTTGTATAAAAGGGTCAATGTATGAATTTTCCGTTATTAATAGAAATTGGATATGTGTTGCACAACTGTTGAAGGGGGGGAGTTTGCCAAGATAGACCATGGATTCTATGAGAGAGATGGTGAGAGGAAACCATAAATGATTGAGATGACCCTCACCAGACCAGTACCTGCTAGGTGTAATTGCTCAATAGTCCTCTAACCCATAAATGAATTTCTAGTCAGGCTGGTAGTTGGAAGGCCATCCTCAAGAGTTAATGAGGAGATGGGGCAGGGTACCCATATGAAAGGCTTCCAGGCCTGACCATGAATTGGGATTCAGACCCATGCAACCTTGTTGAGGAAGGCAAGAAAGGAGGTAATTCAGGGGACAAAGACAGATCTAGAAGATAACAGAGTAGAGAGAACAATTTCCAGAGAAGAGAATTGAGCATGCTTTGACTCTAGAGTTGAGAGAAAATCTTGGTTTGGTTGTAAGAAGTCGTTGGTGGGGTCTCGCTACAAGCTAATAAATGAGGCTGACGAGTGATTGAGGAGGAGCTCGTTCAAACCTCCTTGCTTGGAGTAGAGGAAACTGATTTCCAAGATCCTGTGGGAGGAGGAGAGTAACCTTCGTCCCTGATCGTTGTTGTAACACCCTGTTTCCCCCAAATTTGTAATTAATCCTAATACAGGAATTACCATGCTAAAGCATGATGAAAATGTGAATGTATGATGTGAAGGGACCTTATGAA
>ML785673.1:510933-531891 GCA_009831015.1 Picea engelmannii | reverse complement strand
AGTCATATGGTAAGTGGTCACTTGGACCATGGTATAACCAAGGGGGCTAGCCAGTGTAAAGGCGCGTCGAGAGTCCAGGGACTCGTGCGCCCTGACACTGAGAGGCGCCAAACCCCGACGAGAACTTAAGACTGTGGTCTTGCAAACTTTGTGGTCGTATTGACCAGGACTTAGCCCAGAAAGCCAATACGCTAGGAGCACATCGGGGATCGGAGGATCGGGAGTTCCGAGTACGTGTGCACTGCGGCACCGCAAACTTCGAAACCCCGACGAGAAGTTGTCGTATGGTCATATAGGAACCAGTCGTGTGAATCAAAGGCTTAGCCAAGTGGGGCGGAGGCAACCAAGGGGTGAATAAGTTTTGACACTAGAAACCCCGAATCCCGATATTGAACCCGGGATTGGCACTTCGCTAATGCAGGTTTCTGGAGAATTCCCATTTGTGGGAGATTAACCCCAAAAWTTTTAAAAATATTGATAGTGGGTGTGTTACAGTTGTGGAGCAAGGAGAAAGGATCTCTCTTAGAGCACCATGGTCTAGCTCGGGGGTGGCCAACGGTAAATCCGTCAGGAGTGGTTGTGCTTATGGTTGGGAGGAAACATGCACCCCTTTCAGCGATCGCTTCACAATCTCCATTTCTGATAAGTATTATCATACTCTGTGTAAAAAGCGTAGTTTTATTTCATCATATGTGAACAAAATTACATTCTGCATATACACTTTCATAGTGTATTCCTGGTCAATTGTTGAGTCTATAAACTAGTTGCTACTGATGTAGCTTAGAAAATTTTGCATATACACTATTCAAAGTGTATTCCTGGTCCTTTTTTGAGTTTGTATACTAGTTGCTACTAATGTAGCTCATAAAATCCCTGATAAGGGACTGTAGCTCCATAAATGTGCATATACGAAAGCCAACTTTCGTATGCATTTACCGAGACAGGCTTTCATATATGCGCATTTACATAAATGTGTGTGTATTTACAAAAGGGCTTATGTATATGTGCATATAATGAAGCACTTCCGTAAATATGCATATATGAAAACTGACTTCTATATATGTGCATATAAGGAAACAAACTTCCATATATGCACATTTACAGAAACCAACTTCCATATATGCACATTTACATAAATAAGCTTCCATATATGTGCATTTACGGAAGTTGTCTTCTGTATATCATCATTTATGGAAGTGAGTATGTATATGCATATATATGGAAGTCGCCTTCCGTAAATGTGCATATATAGAAGCAAGCTTTCATAAATGAGCATATATGGAAGTCGACTTTTATACATGTGCATTAATGGAAGCCTACTTTCAAAAATGCACATTTATGTAAATGTGCATACATGGATGCATTTCTGTAAATGCACATTTATAAAAGCACGCTTCCATATATGCACATTTATGGAAGCTCGCTTCTGTATATGCACATATATGTGCATATATGGAAGCTCGCTTCTTTAAATGCACATATACGAAAGCTTGATTCCGTAAATGCACATTTATAGAAGGGCTTAAATATATGGACATTTATGGAATCATACTTTTGTATATACACATTTACGGAAGCCGACTTTCATATATACATATTTACTGGAGCACTTATATATATACGCATATATAAAAGATTATATATACGAAAGTAGGCTTCTATATTTGCACATATTCGAAAGCATATCCGTATATACATATATACAGAGGATTACATATACGAAAGTAAATTTCTATATATACATCTTCAAAAGCGCTTATGTAAATGTGCATATTTCCCATATTGACTTTTAAACACTAGATTAACACCATAACTACACATGTCCCTTTAACAAATTAAAACGAATGAGGTGAAATGGATATCTTGATAGCATGGACCCAAAGCAAGTGAGTTGAGAATTGAATTATTCTATTAACCTCTTCATTAATTAATCAATACATTAAAATAATTAACTATAATAATAATCACCATTAACTAGCATGTTTCGATGATGTTTCATCTTGACCATAACCAACATGTCAACGGTAATCATTTTAAATAAATACTTTTACTTGTAATTTTATTTTTTTTAACTTTTACTTATCAATTTATTTATTTTTTCCATTTATTAATTTATCTTTGTGTATCCATCTTTAATGATAATAATAATGATCACTTCACTTTTAGGATTAAATTGTGAAAATATATTTATTAACAACATCATATATAACAACCTGAGTGGGCCTAATGGTTAAGAACATGTGTTTCCTCTTAAGAGGTCACAGGTTCAAATCCAGAGGGGGGTAGGGTATGTATACCTTCGTAGACTTTACTAGTCAAATCGTTGGGCGGAGGAGGGTCCGACTTAACCGTGATCTTAAAAATAGATTATTATTATTATTATTATTATATTGTGACTATCGAAAATAATTTGATTGGCAAAAGCACTTTCTATAATGTTTCTTAGAAGTAAGTTATGGATTGTATTTAAATAAAATTGATAGTTGCTTAGGAATTCATCATGACATTATTGTTAACCAAACTAATTCATTACCAAAAAAAAATGAATGATGTAGTAATAATCTCTCATAAAGGTGAAATTCTAGAAACAATCACATTCCATTTTTAGATGTCATACCATTAGACATGAAATGTACACCCATTGTAGCAATCACGTGAATGTTAGCCAAAACATTGTTTCTAAACAAGCCAACTATGTAATCTCTTTATATGGTAATATTTTTCTAAGAGAATGGGATTCCATTACCTTAATGAAATATATATATATATAGTTTTTTACTCATATACTTTTATAGAATATATATATAAAAACCATGCGAAATGAATTACCGACAAATATAAACATAAATACTTAATAAGTTTGGATAAACTATGAAACCAATAAATTTATATAAATCAAATCTCATAAAATTATTATTTCTAAACAAGCCAACTATGTAATCTCTTTATATGGTAATATTTTCCTAAGAGAATGGGATTCCACCATCTTAATGAAAAAAATATATATATAATTTTTTACTCATATACTTTTATAGAAAAACTATATATATAAATCATGTGAAATGAATTACCGACAAATATAAACATAAACATAAACGCTTAACAAGTTTGGATAAACTATGAAACCAATAAATTTATATAAATCAAATCTCATAAAATTATTATTTTTAAACAAGCCAACTATGTAATCTCTTTATATGGTAATATTTTCCTAAGAGAATGGGATTCCACCATCGTAATGAAAAAAATATATATAGTTTTTTACTCATATATTTTTTTTTATAGGAAATATATATATATATATAAACCACGTGAAATGAATTACCAACAAATATAAACGCTTAACAATTTGGATAAACTATGAAACCAATAAATTTATATAAATCAAATCTCATAAAATTAATAATTAATTAAATATATAGTTTTTTACTCATATATTTTTATAGGAAATAAATATATATATAAACCACGTGAAATGAATTACYAACAAATATAAACGCTTAACAATTTGGATAAACTATGAAACCAATAAATTTATATAAATCAAATCTCATAAATTAATTTTATGGTTAATTTTGAAAATGAATAAATTATGTTTTTATTTATTTCACAACAGTTTATTAAGGATTATTATTATTTTTTTAAATTTTCATTTAAACTAAAATTTGATAAAATAAAGAATTCAAATTCCTTTAGAATTAAATGGTTTTAGGATTTAAAATAAAGAATTCAAATTCCTTTAGAATTAAATGGTTTTAGGATTTAAAATAAAGAATTCAAATTCCTTTAGAATTAAATGGTTTTAGGATTTTATTATGGTTAATTTTGAAAATGAATAAATTATGTTTTTATTAATTTTTATTTATTTCACCATTATTTATTAAGGATTATTAAAAAAAAATTGAAATTTTCATTTAAACTAAAATTTGGTAAAATAAAGAATTCAAATTCCTTTAGAATTAAATGGTTTTAGGATTTTTTTAGGTTTTAATAGATTTAGAGGATTTTTTTAGGTTTTAATAGATTTAGAGATCCTCACAATTTCTAGGTAAGACAATTTCTAGGTAAGAAAAGAATTTGGACAAATTCAATTTTTTTTATTTGTTTATCTTTTATTTAGTAAAATAAGTTATTTTTTGAATTACTTAGTTTTTTTTAAATTTGGATTTTGTTTTGTCATTTTAAAATGAGCTGAAAACCTCATAACAAAGTAAGTTTCATGGTTGAAATTCTCATCAATCAAATAGAAACATTAGTTCCTACAAGCTTCTTATTAAATTTTAAAAGTGTTTTTTTTCCAAAGAAAAAAAATAAAAAATTGTCCATCACTTCAATCATTTATTAGGATTGATATATGAAATCTTTATTTTCAAGATAAAATAAATGTTTTTTTTTGTAAGTAAGTATTTTCTATTCAACTATTAACAGAGTGTACAAAGATATTTGTTGCCCCAAATAGTCTAGATATCACAAGGTTTTTCGAGCAAAACCCAAAAAAACTCATGTTTGTTGGCTTGCAAAAAGAGGGAAGACAGGTGAAGACTAAGACCAAAATTATAACCAGTCGTGACTATAAACAACCAAAAGTCTATGAAACTAAATAAAAGGTAAGCTAGATAATCGGACAAGACATACATGAACATCTAAACAGTAAAGGACCCATGTAGAGTCAAGCCAAAATAAACCAAGTTGCTTCAAATCATGGAAATGAGGCACATGAGAAGCAGGTGAGGAGGTGTTGGATTTGGGTCCCGCATCTAGAGAAGACCAAACTTGCAGACGACCATCCTAAGTGGTTTGGAAAGAACCACCTTTACATTTAACTAACCAGGAAACCATTGTAATGAGCAGTTTGTTCTGGCTTTCCAATGCCTCCAAACATTGCTTAAATTGCCTATAGCCTTGGTCCTTTGGAAGCATTCCTTGAGCGACCGTGGTGTTAGTGTGCCAGTACAGTTCCAAAGTCCAGTGGAATTTGCATTCCCTCATTCGTGTGCAACTCATGTTCAAAATGATATCTCCCACCTGTGCATCGACCTCTTCATCCTCTTGGGAATCTTATATAAACTTCACATCATCTTCCAGAGATAACATGGTAGCCTGAACTCCTTGAGGGATAGACACAACATAAAACTCTACCACTTCTACTATTGCCATGGTTGCACGAGTTGGACAAACCAGAGTCTTCCATGCTCGGGTGACACACAGAGCCATGGAAATGCAAGGTGGAAAGATAGAAAAGGGCCAAGAATGAACTTGGGAAAACATAAAGATCTTGTCAGGCGTAAACCAAAGGTAAAACATAAGCCAACCACGAGGGTAGGAATGAGCCATAGGGAACCTTTGTGCCATACTTAACCAAACAATGATCATCATAGCAACAAGAATGAACTGTACAGAGAATCTAGGACCATTATCATTCATGAAAGCCAACTCAATTGTGTGGTATCTGGAAATCATCACGTCGATCTTTTCCTATCTGCTCCCACTCTACGAAGTGAATGTTTCTATGTCTAACATGATCGCTCTCTCGTGGGAGTGGGATGTTGGACGGGACAAGACATGTCACCACCACATCCTCCCTAAAGTGCTCGATCACACCAAGTGGCATCCAATCCAAGGGAAGGTAAAATAAATGTTACCTAAATATGAGGCATTTAATAAAGTTGAAATAACAACCAACACAATGTGGCAATTTATTTATATTTTTTATTTAATGTGATGAATATAATAAGACATTTTTATTATTAAATGCCAAATCAAATATATAGAGATAAGAGTAAATTATTATTTTTTTCAAGAAAAAAAACCTATCTTTATTTCCAGAGAAAACAAAGTTGCATTCCTTAGGTGCCAAGGCACAACCAAAGCTCAACTACTTAGTGACCACCAACAACAAACATATTAGAAACATTTGAATCTTTTACTTGATTTGTGCCAGCTCAAATTGAAACTAACTAACAAAAAATAGATCCTCCTGGTGGGGAGTCACCAACCCTTTAGCATGAACTTCCATAACTAGCTTATAATTGGGCATAGAGATGGCCTCTTTGGCTAGAGAGTCCATCGTGACATTTTTATCTCTATATACATGTGTGACAGATAAACTCTGAAAATTGTAGGCACATGATTTCAAGTTTTGGCGAATGATTAGTAATGCTAGACCAGCCAATTGAACTCCATCATTCATCCAATCAACTGTTAATTTGGAGTCCCCAGAAGCTTGGAGAGCATGAACATTCCATTTCAAAGTAACCCCGCGTCATTGACTTGTTGATCAACACCTCCCTTATTATCTATTCTTGATACTATTCGAAGCTGATTTATAATTCGATAGCATGGCCAACACTTGCTGCAAAATTTTAAAGGAGGGTAGCACCTTACCCTCAAAGATTCACGAGTTTAATGCAAGCTAGATGTCCCAAGCCACTAGGATAAGTAGAGAGTGAATTGTTTTCATGGATCGATTCAAGAAAAACTCATGAAAAATTCATAAATAGATTATTTTCGCCAAATACGAGTCATCCCCAACACCTGTTCAATTTCCTTCCATACCCGTAGCATGAAAGGACATCTCAACAACAAGTGTGAATTTGTTTCTTTCAAGATTTTACAAACATAACAAAGTTTAGGTCCCTACTTCCCTCTAATTTGTAGCTGGTTTTAGGTTAAAAACTTACCTTGTAGAACTAGCCAGAAAAATAAAATGCTCTTTGGTGGACCCTTTAATTTCCACAATTTTACATACCACCACTTTGTCTACCATGCATCTTCACACATCATGGATTGGTAGCCCAATTTGGTTGTATACGCCCCTCCTAATTTTTTGTAGTGCCACACCAATTCATCCTCATTGTCTGAGAGACAAACATGTGCCTTGAGCAGTCCTTCAACATACAACGACCATTCCTAATGCCACTGTTCCTCCAAAGCCAACACCTCCGTTGATTTCCAACCTTGTCTCCATATCGATGAACTCTCTAGATCCCCACACTTATTTAAAGTGCTTCACCATGTTTCACAGCGAGGCATGACCAATCCATTGGAGAGAAGAATATGACCACTACAACCTGATATGGCATCAACACCCACCCTCACACTAGATCTCGTCCCCACCTTCCAAGCCATATTTTTTTCAATGATTGGGAAGGATAATGTTGAGGCCTGCCATTGGTTGGAAGCATTTAGAGTAGACTTTTGTCTCCAATGGATCCAGCTGAGGATGGAATTTGGGTACAAATATTTGTCTATAAGGATACACCTCCACAAGTTGTCCCAAGAAATGAAAGTCCATTGTGACTTTGCCACAAGTGCTTTGCCAAAAACAACTAGGTCCTTTAATCCTGAACCTTCGAGAGATTTTGATTTTGATAGTTGTTTCCATGCAACCATATGTGACCCAAGGTATTCTACACTATTTTTCCACAAGCAATTGAAGCACAACTTTCAGATACTAGAAAGAACGCCCTTTGAAATGTGCATTGGAAGATGCCAATAAACTAGCATAGCTTCTAATACCAACTTAACAAGTGTGAGCCAACCCCCATGCGAAATCCACCTGTTACACAAAAAACTGATCCTCTTTTCAATACGAGCCAACAACCACCTCCAATTAGCTTTTCCATAATTATTTGGCTTTAGAGTAAAACCCAAGTCTTTGACTCCCTCCCCGATGTCATGAATAGGGAACTGGAAAAGAGGTTATATCTAAGCATGTTCCTCCTCCACAAAATCTATAAAAATATGGCTAAGTTACCAACATTAATTATCGTGCCCATCACATCACAAAACAAATCCATAATTTCCTTTAGTTTACGTCTTTCCAAAGCTTCACATAGACAAAAGATTAATGTATCATCAACAAATAATTGGTGCATTAAACTCTCTTTTCTTCCCACTCAAAGACCCCTCACAAAATTGAACTACAAGGAGAGCACCTTCTAGCGAATGTTTTTACAGAACCTCCTCGAAAAATTTCTCCCTTAGTTTTTTATAGCAGAGGTTGTTAGCGGAGGCGGGTGGGCAGAGGCTTTTTTGGAGGTTTTTTTACCATTGCTCCTTTAAGGTCAATACACACCGGTGCGCACCTAAAACATAATGCACCAGTGCTTAAATGTTCAAACACATCATCATTGTTTATAGCAGAGGTGGGTGATCAAAGTTTTTTGTCGAGTTTTCTTTACCAGTACGCCTATAATGTCAATATGCACCGTTGCTCGCCTAAAACATAATGCACTGGTGCTTAGAAATGCACATGCACTATTTATAATGAATATTGTGTGCGGAGGTGGGCAGTCGAAGGTTTTTGCATACACTTTTTACCCATGTGCCTTTAAATTACATACGCATTGGTGCACACATAAACAATAAAGCACCAATGATTCAATGTTCAAGATCACTGTCATACGTTATAATAAAAATAACATGCACCAAATAAAACACAACAATGTTGTTGAACTTTACACCCCGGTGCACATCGTTGTTGTCTGGCACACCGCGGTAGAGTAAAAAAAAAATTACCAAACCGATTTTCATTGTTACAGTTCATCATGTGCTTCCAAACTCTCAAGCAAGCATCGTTGCTCACCCTCCTTCCAAAGACACCATGTTTTCAGTGCTCTACAACGACCTGGATAACTCCATTGGTAGATTCCACTCATTTACAAATTTTGGAAATTACCATGAATTTTCATTTCCTCTCAATGGTGAAACCATGCCTCCTCGGGACATAAAAGACCACGTAAATTGTTTATTATCTTCCTCTTTGCATTTTCATCCAATTAAAATTCGAATTAAGATTGAAATTTGGCATTTTTAACAATTTGTTTTCCAATTCCGCACGGTGTGCTTGAACGCTTTGGCTTGCCCCGAAGTGGTGCGTCTTGTGTTAAATTCATAGTAAGCATCGCCCCCGATGCATCCAATATAAATTGTACACACCAGTGTAATTCAAGGAAGAGCACCACGATAAATTTTAAAAACAAATCAGTGCGTCCTTTGGAACACCCCACAACCGACACGTAATTGGATTTAACCCACACCGATACATTTCATTTAATTAACCGCACCTCTAACTTAACGATATATAAAATTTAACATAGCGGTGCAACTATTTTAACCAAACACATCTACGTTGTTTATAGAATCACACTGGGACATATATTAACCGACTTGGCATAGCGGGGCATCTCATTGGACACCACGTTCCCAATGCTCTATCCTTTACAATGCACTGCTGAACAAAATTCTAGTGGTCCAACATCACGATAGCACCAATGCGTTAATAGTAACACATTGCATCGCTTCAATTACGATAAAGCAATTTAACCTAGCGGTGCCCATTTGTCTAACAAATAAACTAGTAATGTAAAGAGAATGACATCGAGTTGAATTTTCAAAACCTATTAGAGTGGTGTGACTTATTAGACGCACCACTGTAATACTTGGTGGTGCGACAATAAGCGTGAAGAACTGGTGAGTGAAATCTAAAAGTATTGACCGCGATAGGTTTTGAAAAATAAGCATCGTGGTTCATCTTTTGTAAGGCCCCATTAGCAGGGCGTTAGTAAGTCAACGCACCGCTAGACATCATGCGGGTTCTCTAGTAAAGTTGGCACATTGGTGCATTCCCTTTAACAAAGTGCACCGATAATTTTGTGTGCCATAAATTTTACCATTGCGGTGTGTATTTGTTAATGAAATGAATTGGTGTGGTTAAAATAATTGCACCATGAAAATATTGTATGATTTCACGTGTCAGGGCATTTCATTGGATGCCCCATTGTTGGTGCTCTATACAAGCCAACATACTGCAAAAGGTAATGTCGATGATACAATAAAATGGTAGCGTCGATGCATTCATATTAACACATCACACCGCTTAAGTTGCAATGAAACATTTTAACTTAGTGGTGCCTTTAGGTAGAAAAACACACCAATGTTATAAAGAGAATGACACTAGGATGATTATTTCACAATTTAATGGTGCAATGCATCTTATGGGATGCACCGCTAAAATACATGATGGTGCACCGAGAAACGTGGTGCACTGGTGTGTGTTAAGAACAACACCGCATGTCGATGTTGTTTTTCTGATATCGAGCATTGTTGGCGGGGCATATGTTCTGTTTTAGGCGCACATGTTACTTTTTTAGATTTTTTTGCAAATAAATAAATAATTTTAGATTCTTTTAAGTACAAGTTATTTATATATGTGTGTGTTTTGTGATTTCAATTTTTTTTTATCTATATATATGTGCCTAAAAATATTTGTATGTGAATCATAGATGACAACGACGAGAGGAGCAACATCAACAACAACAAGTCGAGATGCACGCATTTGTGCGTGAGTGGGAGGCCAAGGAGAGGGAGACAGAGTTGTTCCCTCGCTCTATTTTACAACCAACACATGACCTTTTGATGCATGTTGGCCTCGTGAAGTTTTATCGAAAGGGTACATCCCTCAGGGGAACTCTTTGTTGTTACAATAGTTGATCTGTCGCTGGGATCATGGGTTTAGGATCATTCCTGGTGTGTGGTATCATCTTGTAGGGGAGGATGTTTATTTCATCATTGGCTTGTTTAAGAGGGGGGAGGCTTTGCCCCAGTTCCCTAAGCTATTGCATGGTGTTGTAGGAGATACTCACCTAACATATGTGTAGAGATATGTCCATCCAAAGGTTCATTCTTTGGAGTTCCAGGTTTGTGGTGGTTAGATGTGGATACATTCATTTGGTAGAGAGGATGTTAGGTGCCTATGTTTTATTCTCTTTGCGCTATCACAATATAGCTATATGGGAAATGCATTAGTTTCTCTTTTTTGTACTATGTAGATAGTTTAGTGCAGAGGCCTCGATTGATAAGGTGGTTGGAGATTTTTTTAAGACAGTTTTTTCGTGCATTAGATCACCGTCACATCGTTTGACATGGGACGAGATTCATTCCATTTGTGTTAGAGTTATTTACACTATTTGTTAAGAGGGTTCATGCCACTCGACCAATAGTACCCCGCTTTCCTGCTAGGCCTATGCTTGATGCGCATATGTGCATGTGGGGGAAATTGATGCCCAAGAAGGCCCAACTCAAGTTTCCCATTTCTCTGGTTGGTAGGGATGTATGTGATTTATTGGCTAGCGAGGAAAATGATGTCCTCGATTTTGTACAAATTTTGTATGCAGGTTTGGATTGGAGAGGATGTTCAAACATCCAAATTACAACAACCAAGCCACCTGATCCAAAAAGGATCCAGAGAAGACTAAGGAAAACTCAGAATTCACAGAAGCACCTCAGGAAGCTCAGAATGGCCTCAACAGATAGAGAAAGGGAAAAAAATTCAAAGACCTCAAAACTTGGTGAAATTGGCATCATCACGAAGAACATGTCACAAGCTTTCTAACGGTGTAAACGACTCGTCAAACGGAGTTACAGATCAAAAGATATTCGGGGTCAAAGCTTTGGTCAACCTAGCCCAATCAACAGTGATGAGTCAACATCTGTATTGTTGACATCAACATCAATATGGATGACGTCAGCATCCGTACAATATACGTGGCACATGTAGAGCGCAACAAGTGTCATGCATGATGTCATCATGGTGATGTGGCAGCACGAGAGGCTGCCTCGTGTCACTCATTTTTGACATTTTTCGATCAACATGTGGACCAATGAGGAAGTGCCACGTGGCAGTCCGTACAACCACGTGGCAGACCGTACGGGACATGGAAGGCTGGCGTAGTAGGGTGACTATGCAAGTGGGTGGCATGGGCCAATGGTTGACTGCCACATGGCCCAGTCATGGGCTGTCATGTAGCAGTGGGAAAATGCCCAATAATGGCATGAAACCGAATTTTCAAAAATAAAAAAAAGGTCCACCAAATATCGCGGAGGTCTCGCTAAATCTAGTGGCCAAACTTAAAACTCCAACAAATCTAAACAACAACTCCAAACTTGGAGGTGGTTTCAAACCACACATATATTGTTATAACTATAAGCCCAAAAGGGAGGCCTGGGGGCTCGACCCCGGGACCTCTCCCTATCCAAATGCCTTACATAGTATCCGCCAACCATTGGGTAGTCTGCCCAACATTTAATTTAAATGTTGAGTTTTCCCACGAACAGGAGAGGGTGCTCGATGGTATGACTGAGCATGTTTTTCGAGACAAAGTACAGTGCATTAATTGTAGGTTGCAGACACAAAAACTGAGACGAGATTTCTAATGGGCCTCGGAGTGCCAGAGTCGAATTGAGGCGTGGAGACAGTCATTTTTGGGTAATTTGACGCCATGAATTAAATGGTGTTGTATGTTTTCTGATCCGAGCAAAGCTTATGCAGCTTAATTTCATAATGAGGTATACTTATGTATTTTGCCAAATTCTTTTGCTAAGTTAATAAAAAGGCCTACCCATTTGAGAGCAGGACCCGGAGACGTAGTCCACCAGGGATGAACTTCGTTATCAAGTTTTTTGTGTTCATATTTGATGCTTATGTCTCTTCATTATTAAGTTTTTCCTTATTTATGGTGCACTTTAATTTATGCTCGTTTAATACAATTCTTTATAAGTCACCTCGATGAAAAGATCCCAGATCATGTTGGTATCAGAGTAGTCATCTTTGACTTGACTTATTGAGTGTGAATGCTTACTAGGGCCAAGCATAATTAGGGTGAAGGAATTCTTAATACTTTCAATCCCGAAGTTGGTCGTGCATCCCGAAGAAAGAAAATGGCAGAAGAGGACAAGTGTGATGAACAGGAGAAAAACTTCCATATGGTCTTTTATCGCATGTCATAAATGGTCGAGCGAATGTATGGAGACTACGAGAAGAGGATGTAGAAGAAAGGGAAGAAAAAGGAAGCACAAGCTGATGATAATGCTTCAGTAAATCAAGGGACTGAATGAGACCCTCCTGAGCCTCCATCTTCACCATCAAATTCTAGCTCTTCTTCCTCTGAGCATTCTCATCATTCTCATTATTTTATCCATAAATATTCTTTTAAGAAACCATTATTAAAGCTTGATGTAAATTTTGCTTTACTTATGTTTAATGGAGATGTTAATCCTGAAAAGCTAGATAATGGGATCCGATAGGTTGAAGTATATTGTCGTGTTCAACAGATTGATGAAGAGGAATTTAAAGTTCAATTGGCTTATCTTCGGCTGGAAGGCACCGCTCTAGTATGGTGGGAGAGAAAACTGCAGGACAAAAGTAAGTGTGGTAATCTTCTTTCCTCATGGTCGGAATTTAAATCAACGATAAGGAAGCAATTTTATCCATTGGGTTATTTACATAAAACAATGATGGAATGGCAAACTTTAAGACAAAGTAAAGGTCAAACTGTACAAAGTTTCACAGAATAATTTAGGAAGAAAGCTCTTGCACTAAACATTCCTTTAGATTCCTATGAAACGTTGATGAAGTATATTGGTGCACTTCACAATTATATTCGTCATAATTTGCTATTGTTTAACCCCACCAGTCTTGACGAAGTTTGTGTGCAAGCCACTCACCTTGAAAGCAAAGGTAAGAATGGACAGGAGGAAAATCCATTTTAGTGGAAAAGGAAATGGGAAGGACAAGAGGACAACTGCAACAAAGAAGGAGGAAGGAAAACCCCCTTGCAACCATTGTGAGAAAATTGGTCATGATAGAGAACATTGTTGGAAAATACATCCAGAGTTAAGGCCAAAGCAGTTTGGTGGAAGGGGGAAGACAAAGACCGTTGCTACAATGCAACATGATCTTGGTTCCGACTCAAGTGACTAAGAAAGGATCGTAGCAGTTGGAATGCAAGGTAAAGATTCCTTTTATGCATGTTCAAGTTCTTTAAATGAATCACATGATGATGATAAAAGGAGAAGTGTGTTATTCCACATAAGAGTTGTATTGAAACATACGAATATAGACACATTATTTGATCCGGGTTCCCAAGTTAACTTAATATCAGAGACACTTGTTAAGAAATTCGAATTAACCACAAGACCTCACCATAAACCTTACCCTCTCGGTTGGGTATCTGATAAAGCAAAGTTAAATGTCACTAAGCAGTGTAGGTTGAGGTTTGCTATTTCTTCTAAGATGATAGATGAAGTGGATATAGATGTGGTTCCTTTGGATGTCTGTGGTATTGTATTGGGGAGTCCCTATCTATATAATAGAAAGGCTATCTGCATTTGAAAGGAAAACAAATATCATCTTACAAAAGGTGGAGTGGAATACATCATTAAAGCTCACAACATAAAGGACAAATCAACACTTGCTAGTTCATGCCAAGTAAAAAGAGTTATAAACACTAACAAGAATCTTGTACTCACAATTGTAAAAGGACAATGCCATGATAAGTATGATGTTGTTAATG
Organism: Picea engelmannii; assembly: GCA_009831015.1. Lineage (NCBI taxonomy): Eukaryota > Viridiplantae > Streptophyta > Pinopsida > Pinales > Pinaceae > Picea > Picea engelmannii. Next base: position 517,537 of record ML785673.1, on the reverse strand, counting down.
CTCTTGATCCTTTACATAAGAATGAATTGTTTGAGATGAGAAAGGTCTTTCAATGGGAAGGCAACCAACAAAAGACCTTCGACACTTTAAATATCAATATAATGTCAATGCTAGCTTTACCTGACATTCAACAGCCATGCAAGATGGAGACCAATGTCAGTACCAATGTCATGAGGACATACATGTTTTTTAGATCTCCTAGTGTTACATCTATTATTTTGAAGAATGTTTCCTTAACTCATAACAATAATGATGGATGGTATGATATTGATGAAATCTTCAAATATGTATGTGGGATCTTCTAGGGTTTGCAAGTGAAGAAGTTTTGTTTGCAGGACAACTTACTCTGCCATTTGAGTAAACCTTGCTTTCCTTCCTACAAGGAAGTGCATGTAATTGAAGAAGCCTATGTTTCATTTGTACTTGGGCATTTGGGAATTATAGTGTATTTGCAGGGATGGAATTTTCCTTGAAGGAAAGTATTTGTAACCACTATTGTAAAAGAATGTGTGATGTACTTTTGTAAGCCCACTATTGAAAGGCCAGGGTGGTACACACCACTTCCTATTTCCTCTTATCCTTGGGAAAGTTTTTCAGTGGATTTTGTAAGGGTATTACCCATGTTTAGTATGAGTCATGTCTACTTGTGTGTAGCAATGTATAGGTTATGTGACAACCATGTTGTTCTTTCATTCTCCCAAAATGTAAGGGTCCATTTCGGGTTGTCCACATTCATTATCTCCAGTCGAGAATCTCGATTGTTAGGAGAATCTTGGAAAAATTTGTGGCAGCTCATGGACACCATGATGGGGAGGAGAATTGCTTTCCATCCAAAGGCCGACAAAAAGATAGAGGTGGTAAACAATACAGTGGTCTAGTTGCTTCAGGGATATTGCAACCAACATCCTAAGTCAGGGGATGATGAGTTACCTTATGTCCAGCCTATGTATAATCAATTCATATATTCTTTCACTAAGGATTCGCCAATTGCGACTTGTCTTGGGTATCTACCTAAGATCTCCTTAGACTTGTTGTATGGGAAAGATGGCAAGGAGAGACATGCAACCCACAAGTTCATTCGAAGTATTCAACAAGTTAGCCAAGCAGCCAAAGAGCAGATGAAGGAATATCTCATCCTAGATCAAAGACTGAGGACTTCACACATGAATGACATTACTTATCTTCGAGTACCCCTAAAGGGTACACAGCCCAACAAGGCATGGTGGATCGAGAAGGAAAGAGTGAGGGAACAATCCCCTCACTTATATGTTGATTGATGAAAGATTTTGGTCGTCCAAAAAGATCTCGGTGGGAAGGCATGATCCAAAAAGGATCCAGAGAATACTAAGGACAACTCATAATTCGTAAAAGCACCTCAGGAAGCTCATAATGGCCTCAACATACAGAGAAAGGGAAAAAATTAAAAGTCCTCAAAACTCAGTGAAATTGGCATCATCGCAAAGAGCACGTCGCAAGATTTCCAATGGCGTAAACGGATCGCCAAATGGAGTTACAGATCAAAAAATACCCATGGTCAAAGTTTTGGTCAACCTAGCTGAGTCAACATCCATACTGCTGATGTCAACATCAATACAGATGATGTCAACATCCGTACAATATACATGGCACACACCGAGGGTGACACGTGTCATGTTGACATCAACATGGTGATGTGGCAGCACCAGAGGTTGCCATGTGTCACTCATTTTCGACATTTTCTGGTCAACATGTGGACCATTGAGGAAGTTCCACGTGGCAGTCTGTACAACCATGTGGAAGAACGTACGGGGCATGGAAGGTTGACGTGGCAGGGTGACTATGCAAGTGGATGGCGTGGGCCAATGGTTGGCTGCCACGTGGCAGTGGGAAAATGCCCAATGAGGGCCCAAAATTGAGTTTTCAAAAATAAAAAAGGTCCACCAAATCTCGTGAATCTCTCGCCAAATTTGGTGGCCAAACTTACAACTCCGACAAATCTAAACAACAACTCCAAACTTGGCAGCATTTTGAAACCACATATATGTTGTTATAACTATAAGCCCAAAAGGGGAGGCCCATAGGCTCGACCCCGAGACCCCCCCCTATCCAAACGCCTTACATAGTATCCGCCAATCATTTGGCCAATGGACTCTATTGGTTAGTCTGCCCGACATTTAATTTAAATGTTGAGTTTTCCCAAGGACGTGAGAGGGTGCTCGACGGTATGGCCATGCACATTTTTTGAGACAAAGTACAGTGAACTGATTGCAAGTTGCAAGCACAGAAACTGAGACAAGATTTATGATGGGCCTGGGAGTGCCAGAGTCAGATTGAGGCGTGGAGACAATCATTTTTGGGTAAATCGACGCCATGAATTCAATGGTGTTGTATGTTTTCTAATCTGAGCAAAGCTTTTGCAGCTTAATTCCATAATGAGGTATACTTATGTATTTTTCCAAATTCTTTCGTTGAGTTAATAAAAAGGCCTACCCATTTGAGAGCAGGACCTGGAGACGTAGTCCACCAGGGACGAACTCCATTATCAAGTTTTTTGTGTTCAGATTTGATGCTTATGTCTCTTCACTATTGGGCTTTTCCTTCTTTATGGTGCACTTTAATTTATGCTCACTTAATACAATTATTTATAATTCACCTCGATGAAAAGATCTTGAATCACCACCAAATGAGAGAAGTAATATTATCGTTGTGTTTTGATAAATCTAGTTGCATATTTTTATGTCTTGTTTAATGCACATGTAATTTATTGTAACATTTTGTTTCAATTATCTTATAATTATTATCTATTGTTTTATAGATATTGGTGCTTATGTTGGGGATGAGCCTCCACAACAGGATGAGATGATGGATGTTATAGCAAGATTTGTCTCACCATTGCTATCTTGCATAGAGGGCCTTTTTCCATTTCCCTATGTAGACTTATCAACCTCTTTTTGATAAATCCAAAGCCAAAAATATATATTTTTCCACATATACGCTCCCTAACTGCTTTGCAAGATGCGTATATGCCTGTTGTTCCACTACAACTCGCGTATATCAGAATTTGTGCCACAAAATACAAAATGAGGTCGGCTTTCCATGTCACAACAGAAGATATCTGATCTTTGGCATTCCATATACTGGAAACGTTCTGACTCGGCCCTTCAGTTGCATTATGGAGGCTATAAGAGCACAATTTCGAGCTATGGAAAAAGAGGAGAAAGCATTCAACTTTCAGAGCAAAGTTACTCTGGAGAAATTACTTCATATTGAGTCTGCATTCCTTTGTCCCTCGAGTCTGAACAGTGTTCAGCCCCCAAGCCCTTTCCTTATTGTCGAGAGGACCTCATTACCTCTTTGTTATGAGCTTGCCTTTGGTGGTGAATTGAAGTGGTGGAGACTCAGTTGGAAGGAACTTGGTTTCTTGGTTTCGAACCGTGCCGAAACGGAAGTCTGTAATGTTGATACTTCTGTTGATCAATTATTAATAGAAATACTCCTTTCCCATCCTATCGATATCTTGAAAATATATGATTATTATCCATGGACATGTTTGTAATGTTTATTAATGGATTGTGCTATATGATGTGCTAACTCGTTTTATAGATTGTCACTATATACTTACATTGCTTGTTTGTTGAGAACTTCTTGTAGGTGTAAAGCTTTGGGTAAAAGTGCTCAACGGTGGAATGACATTAAACAATTGGATCGAGGTAGGCTTCTTCCTCGTATTGCACATTAGTTTGTATAGCACATGTTGGAATTGAGTTGATTTCTGCAGTCATACATGTCTATTGTGGTTTACCCTTGGCCATAGAGAGTTTTTCCCTTGTAACAATGGAGGAGGCAGAGGAACAACCTTTAGTACAAGGACCATGCATGCCACGCAGGCCATATCAAAGAGTTTATATAGAGGTGGTGGATCAACGATGCAATGTCATGACTAGTCACAGAGTGGTACCTGCACACGTTAGAGACGTATTATGGGTACAAGATCTCTATGATATGGAGGAGTTTGCCTCATGACATGACATTGTTGATGCGTCATATTGTTGGTGTTTTCAACCTCATCAAGAGGTTGAGGGGTCCTTCTCATGATCCTACTCCATATAGCTCATCAAGGGACCCATCCACATCCTCTACTCCAGCACATGGTCCTCCTCCTCCTCCTACTTCTCCTCCACATGAGTTGACTGCACCATCCATCGATCCTCTTGTTTCCCCTCCACATGTGTCTAAACCCGCATCCATGTCTGATCCTCCTCCTCCTCCTCCTTCCCCTCCACATGTGTCTGAACCTCCATCCAAGTTTCCTCCTCCTCCTCCTCCTCCTCCTCCCCCTCCACATGTGTCTGAATCTGCATCCAAGTTTGATCCTCCTCCTCCTCCTCCTGATTCTCCTCCACATGCATCACCATATTCCACTAATCCTCCTCTTGCTCCTCCTCAACTTGTGTCACCATCCATCGATCCTCGTCTTTCTCCTCCACATGTGTTATCATCAACCAATCCCCTTGACCCTCCTCCACATGTGTCACAAGCTATTGATGCTTTGGAAATTATGTTCACATCGGGTACTGTTGCACATCTTGATCATTTTGACAGAGAGACATTTGATAGTGCACTTTTGTTGACATTTAATTATGACATAGTTGGTCTTGATAGAGGCTCTACCTCTGGTGGAAGAGACACTGATGCATCTGGCTCTGGTGATGGACCTAGCTAGTAGTGGTACTGATTGACATGTATACTGATTGTTTTATATTTGACTTGAGACGTATATATGACATGCTTATTACATATTTTGTTGAGATGTATGCTTGACATGTACATTCATATGTATAACACTCATGTATATTATGTTTTTCATATAATGTTGTTATTGTTTGATTTATAAAATGAATCATGAGTATGTTAAAGATGAACATTGTTAATGATTTATCTATTTTTAAGTTAAATTTGAGATGTATCAATCATTTAAATTTACAGTTGTCATATAATGTTCAACTTTTTTTTTCAAGAGAACTCGAGAAATTTTTTATTATTAAAATATCTGCAAGAAATTGTAGAAGTAGGAAGCTTAGAGATTCACAAAAATAGCCTTTACATAAGAGGTAAAACCAAGTTGATATCTAGAAAAAAAGTTCAAAGAGTTTGAGTCTGTCTGTGGCTTATACAATATATCAAAATATCTTCGAGTATATATCCTATAATAGATTCCTAGAAACAAAACATCTACATATATATTAGTTAGGGGTGGCATTCATGCATGTCTCTTCTCCAGTCTGTTTTGGTGACGAATTTAGATCTGGTAGGTGTTGCTAAGGACCAGGAGATGAAGCCACATCTGAATTGATTGAGATTGATTAGGTTGACGACTGGGTTCTTAGATAGAGTTGTATTTCTTCAACATCCGAGCAGATTGCTACATATTCGTCCTAGATTTGATACTTTCCCTACCTCTGCTTTGCCAGAATTTCCATTGTAATGAACAACTGAGTGGATAATCCATGTACCTGAATCTGCAAAGCTTGGATGGAATGGACCAGCTTTGCATGATCCTCCTATGTTATCTCTTGTCTCTACCATACTTATCATGTTCTACGTCGTGCCATATCCTGGAGCTCTTTTGCAACCTCTGTGCTAAGCATTTCAAGATCGTCTTCCTTCAAATCCAATTCCTCATACCTCTAGCTCGTGATATATTTCTATGTATTAACCCAGGGTGGTGCAATTAAAATAATCTCCCAACATGCATGAAGCAACAACCACTATGGGGAAGGATTTAATTCCATCAAATCTGAACTCACCCAGAATAATCAAGTGACTAGGAGGGGCAGTACAATCCCCGTCTTGAGTAGGTATTTACAAAATGAACCATGGTGACACAATCTCCCTTCGTAGATTTACAACGACCATAAATCCAAGGGCAGGTATGACCATGAGAAGTGGAAGATTCTTCACTGAGGCTACTTGAGCACATGCACATTTGGATGAGGGGCTTTGTATGTTCTGGATTGAAGGCAAGGGGGAGAAGTAATGTGTGAGTTGCCCACGTGGGAGGAAAAGAGGGCCCTGCATGATAAAACTTCATGGTTTCGTGTCATGATCACAAAGGTTGATGTTGCATTGAGTGTATGGGCAGTGTAGTTAGACCGTCACTTCGAAGAGTGTGCACCATATGGGCTTCTTTATTTCCACCTTTACAACTTATGCTTGAAACCTTAAGAGTGTTCATGGAATTAAGTTGGACGAGAGGTGCTCATTGACCCATAGAGTTTTTATAGGGTCTCTTAAATCCAAGTTCGTTTTCTTATAAGCAATTGAATTATTGTGGTGGAGGATGTGTTTAGGGACAAAGGTGTAAAATGCTTCCAACTCAAAGTAGATTTGCTGAAAAATTGTTGTAGCTTCATATCTTTGGGCGGTGTCTTCTTTCTCAACTAGTAAATGACCAGCTTGGAATCTCTAAGGATTGAGAGAGAGTTTATATCATGTTGACGTGTCAACTTCAATCCTTGTAGTAGAGCATAGGCCTCAGCCTGGTTGTTAGTAGCATGCCCGATATTCCAAGAGAAGAGTAGCTTAATATTTCTTCCCGGGGATAAGAGAACCCCACCCGCACCTG
>ML785673.1:495499-506543 GCA_009831015.1 Picea engelmannii | reverse complement strand
GTTAAACTCGTCAGGGTGGTCCATTCCAAACAGCTTGGGTTATTTAGACAACCCCGGACCGGTTCCACTCTCCTAGTTGACGGACTGTCAATTTCGCCCGTCAACAGATTGTGACTGTAAAAAGTTATAATCATTAATTCCATATAATGTTTGACTGTTATTCAAGGTGAATTGTTTGTTGTCCAACAAGATACAATATGTTGATTGAACATGTTTAGAAACAAAAATACTTAAATATGATGAGTGAAATAATTGTGATTTGAGTATTTATGTTTTTTTTTATATATATATTATAATAATAACATTATAACATAATTATTCACTAATAATAATGTTATTTTAAACTTTTTTATTATTCAAAGATTACAAGACAAAGTTATAATATAATTGTTTACTAAAATCACAATTATTGTATTTTATTAAGGTTTAATTTTTCCAAAGATTTTATCAATTTATATTATCCAACTATTATAATTTATGAAATTTATTCAATTAAATTTAAAATACTAAATATAGAGAATAATAATATATTTTGATCTATACACTTTCGATGAAATGGTTTCACAATTTTTTACTCTAATACAAACTTTATGAATCTTCTATTAAAAAATAATATCACCCAACATTTTATAATTAGTATTTTAAGAATTAGTAAAATTGACAACAATTTCTATACTTTTAGATAAGTATGATCATTAAAATTTTCCTTAATTATGACTAGGCCCTAGAAAAAGACTCGTTTAGAATTTCCATGTCCTTCCTATATATTGACATTTATTTCAAGGAGAATGTAAAAATAATGATTAATATAAGTTTATATGATTGTAAAACTAAAAGATGGAGTGGAATAAGTGAAGGTCGAGATAGGTACACCAGTTAAGGTTAAGAATGTCATCAAAGTTGGTAATCCCAACACCACAAGTGTGATTCCAGAACTCATAGCTGTTGCACAAAGTTATTTTGTTGTAATTGTCCTTAGAAGTTCCATCAAAGTAAGTATATATTTATTTGAATTTTGATTTTTTCAAACAATAAAAATTTAGAGATTTGAATATTTTTTAATATCTTCATTTTTTTGTTAAATAAAATATAATTTAAAAAAAAAAAATTGTTATTGTACGTCACCAACTCTGTGATATCTCAATTAATGCTTAGTAATTCAAAGGTTAACGTAAACATGTTAATACAATACAACACAAATTTGCTATAATAAATAATAAATATGACAATAAAATATATCAAAACCACATCTTATGCTTGTATTGTTTAATGTTTTTTTTCAAAATTGTGGTTGTAAATGGTCGTTAACTTTTCATATCCAACATAATTATAAAATGAAGAAAAAAATCATAATTGGCCATTATAGATACCCATAATAAAATGGCAGATCCACAATATAAATGTCAGAAACAAATGATTTACAAATCAATCTTTGTTGTTGTCACCCTGATTATCTTCCACGCTTCACATTGTAACATTGTTGTTCTAAAAAAAATGTTTAGATCTTGGATCACATATGGATAAAACCACCAATCCACCAATACAAACCACCAATCCCCATCCAACACATATGGATAAAAAAACACTTGGTTGCAATGTTTTGGGAAAACATAAGGCTCCTTACTTTCAATCCACATTTTTTAGAGTTAACGCATATTAGCCCACTATCACGATCTTCCTTTACATTTCTTCGATAAAAGATATCCCACCACTTGCAACAAAAAATAACACAATGAAACGATGAGAAGTCCACTTGCATGATCTCTTGTATCTTTCAAATGTAACCTAACTTCCCCTCTATTAGGTTTTGATCATGGTGGCTAGCACGACTAGATTGGTCGAACTCAACCTCTACTCCACAATCTTGTGTGATGTGTCCATCATCAACATACTTAATGCGAAAATGATGTCCATATATACCCACATAGAAGGGAACAACTGCACCTGTAAAAATGCGAACAAAGGACAATTTCATATATCTAATAACTGAAGAATTAATAAAAACATAATACATGTTACAATTCAAATGTGCAATATTATAAATAGAATGTGGTACTCAAAGAGGTTATTACAGAGTTTCTACATCCGATCCCTATGTTTAGGGCATCCAGATGTTCTCCACGTGGGTTACGACCAGATACCACATATTTCTCTTATATCTAGTCAACCACCCAAATGTTGGGACATATTTTGGAATATTTTATTTTAAATGATTAGGATAAGGCATGCCTCTACCATTCAACTGTCTGAATTTTTTCCTATCACTATCCCATTTCCTTATTTTCTCTTCATACAACGCAACCCATGGTCGCATTGCCTATGCATTGTAAAGAACGAATTTATTGATGGCATCAATTTCTAAATTCATTGATGTATACAGAAATTCAAAATGAATAGAACGAGATCAAATATATATTATCAACCGAAAGATCGAATTTATTGATGGAATCAATGATCTGTAAGATGTCGTAGATATTCCATTGGAATAGTTCGTCACAACAGATCTAATAAATACTAAAATATTTACTATTAAGGTTAATTTCCTTTAGATCTCCAGAATATTTAGTTACTGATAAAATAGATAAAACACATTCACACCATCCACAAATAAACACAAGATATGACCTAGGATACCTAGTACGGGAGAAAACCCAGTTAGAAGGTGAGGCTGCTCTACTCTCTTTTCTCTGGTAAAGAAATGATGCAAGTACAAAGAAATAAGCACTCTTTGTGGAATTGCTTTTGACTTGTGGCCTGTATGGCTGCTACAAAATCTATCCTCCTATGTTATTCCCACAAAATACCACTCTCAGATGTTTTGCTTAGCGATGGAATAAGATACAATGCAAAATAATGGAATCCCCTCTCCTCTTAGTGGCCTGGTATTTAACATGGCCTAATAGCCATCTAGGGATAGGTTTTTGACTTCCTCAACCCTCAATTATGATAGGGTTTTGGACCTTCTAGAACCTTCTTGAAACTACACATATGGCTAGCCCCATATGCATGAGTAATGGGGGCTGACATGGTATCCTCTCGTACCATGGTGGTCAACACGATAGGTCAACTTGCGAGAGGCATAAATTTTGCATACAAACTTCGATTGACGCGATTTTTGCAACATTGGAAAGATATTGATGTGTAGAAAAGCATCACAGGGTCCTAGCTACAATGGAATTTTTTTAACCCCAAAAAATGTCATTTGATGCCTCAAAATTCCCCGAAAGGTTCCAGACCCCAATTTTCTAAACTAGAACCTGCCACTAAAATGGCCTTGCAAGTTTTTTCCTCTAATTTTTCCACTTTGAAAGGATTGAGATAGATGACAAACAATATATTGATCCAATCCGGATCAATCAATTTCTAAATTCACTGATGTATACAACAATTCAAAATTAATAGCATGGGATGAAATATCTATTATCAACTTCAATAGAAACAATTTCTCTATACTAAATTGACAAAAAAACTAACTTACTCTTTATCAAGTGCCTTTTTCCATTCATTTGGAGTAGCTTTCCTTCCCTTTTGTTCTCATCTTAATGGTCGTCCCAAATGACTGCCCCTGATGTGTCATCAATTCGCTTGATGTACTCACTGGAATAATAGAACGATTCATATACCTTGTACCCCACTGCCATAGAGCCCTATGGTTTTACCCTTTATCAAACAAACCCCTTCAATTTTTTCATGTACCTTTCTAAGAAGAATATCCAACGACATGAGAGCACCCCAACTAATTCAACCTCGTCAGGTAGGTGAATTAGAAGATGAACTTGCAAGTCCATAAAACTCGTGGGCAATTCCTTCTCAAACATCCAAACAATCTTAGTTATCTCTCGACACCACCATGGAAGGCTAGCCATATGAATCTCCCTTGATGTGATTCAACGTACAAATGTAGATAATTTCAATATGGCATATCACAGGTCCTAGGGGAAGTCATGGTTCACACAACCACGAACAAGCAAAGGATAATGACATTGCAAAATAGACACACACATCATTAATTTCCATAAAACTGTGAGTGCATAACATATTTTTATCAACGTAAGTATAAAAGAAGAATCATGTATTCAACATACACACCCTTAGAAGGTTTAGATGGTCATGTGATTTCAAACCCGACAAATTCCCTTCTACAATGAAGCAACGTCGTAGAGTCGACCCATATAAAAATGATGCCTTCACACCCAATATAACATCCTTCGCCATAGAAAGATCATCTTTCTTCAAAATCCACGGAACATCACCTTCTTTAAAAGACCAAGAGGGACAAACCTCTCCTCTAGTTTCTTTTCTTGGCCAATGTCTCTTTTTAGTATTTGAAGCAATAAGGTATCTCATAATCTCATAACAACAATGTGTCACTTTTATTCGATGATATGTGCCTCCACAAAGAAGATGAAACATTTTTGAATATATGCATGGGATATAGTAAATGGACAATCTTAAGATGCTCCCAATATGGAACTCATAAAATACAGAGTTCCTTTTCATCCCAATGGGAATTTTCTCAATATATGTGTCAAAATTAAAGATCATCGAACATAGGTTCCCCATTTGAATCAAATAATTCCACCATTTCCTTCTCCTTATTTATGTCATATGCCCTAATCGAACCTGTCAGTGTCATTATTTCAGGTCTCTTGGTTCTCTTTGGGTTACCATTGAAAACAGATGCAACTCTTCTATAAGGGTGGTCTTATAGGAGGAATACCCTTGAACAATCCTACATTGGCTTTCATAGAATCATATTGATTGAAGATTCAAAGCAAAAGTTTAGAGTTTGAAAGTAGCATTCATAGTTCGAAAAAAGGCTTCAAAGTATTCAAAAGGTTTGAACCAAAATCCAAGAGAAAGTTTGAATTAGGAAAATAGAAGAGGTGATAGGAGGGCCTGATTTCAAAATCGGGTATTGATCAAGTAATCAAAGGGAAAAAGGGGCCCAATTTTTTACAATTGGGATGATTTGGGAACAGGAAGGGGGTGAAGTAAAGATTGAAAGGTAATTAAATAAGGGGCCTGATTTCAAGATTGAACTTGATCTAAACTTGAGAGGCAAGCTCAAAAGGTGATAAGAAAGAGAAGGAGTTCGGACTTGGGTTAAAAAAAAGAACTCAAGGCTCGAAAGAAAACTTAAGGGAAAAATCTCATATTAAACTCAAAGAAAACTCACACCTGAAAATGAATAACTAGAGGTCCCGATCTGGTAATTGGGTCAATTTTGGGATCGAAGAAGAACTTCAAAAAAGAGGATAAGAAGAGGCTTTATTTGAGGATTAGGCCCGATCTAGAAATCACAGCCAAAAGAGTTTGAACAAAGGAAATTAAGGAAGAAAAGCACAAGTGATCCGGATTTAGAAGCGAAACGAATTGATTAACAGACTAAATACAATAAATGCATAGATATGGAGAACAACACAGATATCTAGTGAACAATATCTTCTATTGAATAAATGAAATAGGTTGAAACTGTAAAACTGCAGAACTGAAACAACTTGCTCGAATGGTAGTAGTTATCTCTGAGAAGAGATGTGGCTGCTACGCGCATCCGTCTGAGAAAAATGATTACAATGAGGCTCCAGAGGCCTTTTAAATATTACTCATGAATGCCAAAACTCTGTACATCCAAAAACCTAACCCTAGGAGGTGAAACACCAAAAGTCATGTGGGCCCCTTTGGGTAAGTTGGTACCTCAACTTCCCGAGGTCGTAACTTTTTCATACGACCTCTGTTTTAGGCGTGTGATAGCCCATTGGAAAGGTCTTTTCGAGAAATACACATTACGCCATCAAAATCTGACTCTGTCTATAGTTTGACTATGGCAAGCCAAAAAAACATTGTTTAGGGTCCCAAACGACCTTGGAAGTACAAAAATATGTGCTAACATGAAAACATCCAAAATAAGCCAGTTGGATTAGGTGGGATGCCACCAATCTCCTCCTTGAAGATGTGTAAGGATTCAGACAACCCCGAAAGTGTAGAATCCACAATTACAAAGAAGTACAAAAGAATGTGTTGAACTAAAAACTATCAACAGGATCCAATTGGAATAGGTGGGTGGCAACCAATATCCACCTGGATCAGTCCTCCCCCCTTAAGAAGCAATTGTCTCCATTTCGTTGAGTTCCCCCATCAGGTGAGGAAAATTCTACTGAATTTGGCCCCGGGTGAGCCACTTGCCTTGGTGTAGGAGTTGCCCTGCCTTAACAACCTGATAAAGTTGGATCCTCTGCTGGCGAGTGAGTGCCCTTGACTTGTGTGTCCACTATCTGATCAGTGGATTCTTGTTCCATGCAATCAGAGTTGAGCTATGTTGGTGTCAATTGTTATGCGATCTATGAGGTGTCCAATAATGATGGAAAATATGGCCGAAGGAGGTCCACATTGAACACTGGGTGCAAGCCAAAGAAGGGTGGAGTGTTGAGCTCAAAAGCATTGCTAACCACAACCTTGGTGATAGTGTAAGGCCCATAGCGAAGTGGGTGGAGCTTTTGATGGGGCCTTATAAGACACTCTTTCTGCAAATGTAACTAGACCTTGTCTCCAACCTGAAACTGGTGTGGTACCCTATGTTGATCATGGCGATGTTTGTACTTAGCATTGGATTTCTGCAAAATCTCATGGACCTGTTGGCAGATGTGTTGAATCCGCTCAATGAATCTGGTGTCTTTTTCGGTCTCAGACTGAACATTGAAAGAGTTTGTCTATGTGGTTGTAAGAGGTAGTGCAACATCAATGGGACCCAAGGGTTGGAATCCCATCCCCACTTGAAATGGGCTATGGTCGGTGGAGATATGGAGAGCCATGTTGTAATTGTGTTGAACATAGGGGAGACTCTCATCTCATTTACGTGAATGCTTAGAGTTGTACATGCACAGGATGTGCACAATCATCCAATTGACAACCTCTATTTGGCCATCTGTTTGGGGGTGGAAAGCAATGGATTTAGTGAGCTTGTTGTCCAACAATGACCAGAGATTCGACCAAAATGTGTTGATGAATCTATTGTCCTGGTCGAAGATGATGGTCTGTGGTATCCCAAAATGGACCCACACTCATTCGAAGAAGAGCTTGGCAATATTTGTCGATGTGATGTTCTTCTTGCAGGATGTGAGGATGGTCATCTTCGAAAACTGATCAACGACCACAAATACACAATCATTGTCTTGCTTGGTGGACCAAATGCCAGACATGTAATCCATTGAGATGGATTCCCAAGGCTTCTTGGGAGTAGGAAGAGGGGTGTATAAGCCTTACTTCTTGATGTCTCAGTTGGCAATGGCATAGGCAATGCAAGATTTGATATACTTGTTGATGTCCTCTCGAAGTTTTGGCCAATAAAAATGTTTCTATAGAATGACCACAATTTTCTCCACACCAAAATGTCCTGCCATCTGACTGTAGTGGGCTTCCCAAATCAGCTTTGCACGCTCTCTTGTAGGAACAAAGAGATGGCCCAAATGTCATAACAGTCTGTCCTGAATGTGAAAATCAGTGACATTCGCACCTGTACCCAAGAGCTGATAGGTGGTGGCAAAGTCCAGGTCTTGTTGATCAAGTTGGGGCCACTCATATGCCTCATGTCCATTTAAATGGAGCACAGTGGTGAGTGCAGCCATGGGAGGTCGACTCAGGAAGTCAGCGACAAAATTTGTGCTCCTTGTCTTATACTTGATGTTGAGATGGAACTGTAGTAGGTAGGTGGACCACTTATGATGGCGGTCATTCTGCAACTTCCCCTGTGTTTGTATGAACTACAGAGGCTTGTGATTAGTGTGGATGATCATCTCCTTTCCCAAAATGTAATGTTTCCATTGACTATAGGCTTGTACAATGGAATACATTTCCTTGTCATAAGTGGGGTATTTTTGGACAATATCTGAGAGTGTCTCACTATGGTATGCCACCAGATGACCGTGCCAAGTGAGAACTGTGCCTACAACATAGTTAGATGCACCAGTCTAAATCTTGAACGATTGTTGTTGTTGATATTATGGTAGTTGCGGGAGGTATTTACCTCCACGTGTAAACCTGACGAGAATAGAATACTCTTGAAAGAAAGAAGAAACCCTAATGAGTTGGCTAATAACCTTAGAAGACTTGTTGACTCAAGAAGATAATTTATATTAGGTTATTAGCCTCCAAGAGAAGAAGTCAGCCAGAAATAATAATAATATACTGAACAGACAGGTACCCAGAAGGAGAATTCGGCCCCATAAAGTCTGCCAAAACCGCTATAAATATAGGGCACTAGTTTCTCATTTCACACATCTCAGCAGATGCTGAGAGCCAGTTCTGCACAGTGCAGTTGCAGTCTTGTGCACAGGTTTGGAGGAGAGCTGCTGCTACAACTAGCAATTACGTTTTGGCTTGGACTATCTCTTGGCTAGGGTTTGGAACATCTGATAAGCCTTTGTTGATGCACTATACTTGGGGAAAGGTGTGCTACCCTTTGTATGGCTATCTAGCCTAGGGTTTGCTTCTGGAATGATTATCTGTCAAGGTTAAGGTGCTCAGAGGGTGGCTTCGGCCTATGGTTGGGTGAAAAGGATATTGTCAATGGTAAAACGAGCACACATCCTTCATATTATAACATGTTATGGGCCCACACCTCCTTCAATCAGTCCAAATGCTAGAAGGAAGCATAGCTGCTAGGATATTGAGCTCACTGAGGAACTACCGCCAGGGTTACTAGCAGGAGCATCTTCCAAGACACTGTAGCTAGGGTTACTAGTAGGTGTAGTTGCAAAAACCCTAATCCTCTTGTTGAGGCACCTTAAGTGAAAGGATTGACCTAATCTCTGGATAGATCAGTGCGCCCTAGCCCAACGCATCTCCTGGTACTCTCAGAAAGCCAAGACGTGAAGTTTGAATTTCTGGTCAAATCTAGGGTCGACCAAGTCAAGCAGCCATGACTTACTCTATGAAGTCGGAGAAAAAGTTAGATGGAGCCTCTAACTTTAGAGCGTGGAAGACAAGGATTGACCTCATCCTTGCCAAGAATAAAGTGTTGGATATCATGAAGCCAAAGTTTGAAGAAGGAAAAGAGAAGGAACCGCAGAATGTTGCAGTTATGGATAAGTTCAAAGACAGTGATATCAATGCTATGAGTGTCATAGTGGAATCTATAAAAGACCACTTGATACCCTACATCTCCCATCTTGACTCATCGAATAAGATGTATGATGCCCTAACAAATCTCTTCTCAGTCATAAACATTGGACAAGTAATGAGTCTGAAGAATGAGCTCCGTGACATGAAGATGAATGACGACGACAGCATAACATCATACTTTGTGAGAATCTCTCAGTTAAGAGATCAACTACAAGCTATTGAAGAAATCATCTCAGAGATGGAGTTGGTAAACATAGTACTCAATGGTCTTCCCAAGATGTGGGATGCATTTTCCACAAGCATGAACACAAGAAATGAGTATTCGACATTTGAAGAACTTTGAACTTGTTGTGCTCAAGAATAATCAAGGATCGGTGCAAAAGAGAAACCCCAAAAGAAATATGATGATCAAGCCTTCACAACAAGATTCAAGAACTTCAGGAACAAAAGGAAGTTTGGTTCAAGAAGGAAGCGAAATCAAGAGAAAGACATTTCAGAAGTACAATGCTTCAATTGTTGAAAGTATGGTCACTACAAGATTCATTGTCCCAGGCTAAAGAAAAGGAAGGAGAAACACAAAGCATCAATTGCCGAAGAAAAGGAACCTACAAAGAAGACTAAGTAGGGTGGAAGAGACTTCTTCTTCTAAAGGTAACACAATTCTTCTTACTTCTTGTACATATCTTGTTTGCATAATCTCTGTACATATCTTGTATATCTATCTCTTCGAAGATAATGTGTTCCAAGAAGAACTATACCTATGGAAGAACAACAAGATAAGAATGGATATCATTAGATAATACACATGAAAGGATGAAATACAAATCATGTGGAAACTATTGCAAGATAATCTGAATCAAACATGAAGAAACTTAGAAGAAGCAAAGACAGAAAGAAGTCAACAATCGAGAGGAAATTGGAAGAAGACTTGTGACGTTTTGTAGAAGACAACAAGACAAAAGCGTGGACTCTGTTAGACAAGAGAGCCAATTATATATTGCAGAAGACAATAAGGATGCAGATGGAAGCGTGGACTTTGTTAGACTGAGGGAGCCGATTATATGCACTCATGCATGAAGCAAGGATTAGGAGGGAACTAATCCTATGATCCATTGAAGATGATGAAGTATATATCCATGATAGCAACCATGAAAGACAATACGTATTCTTCAAAGAGAAGCCTTAAAGTATCTCTGGTTGTCCATCCACATTTGTGATCCTATGATGGAATCTTTAGGGCATGGAATCTATAAGAAACTCCATGGACCCGAGAACTAAAGAAACACATGAAGATTCCAAGAAAGAAAGAGAAGACAGAACAACCAGTCATTGTATCGAGAATCACAAGATTACCAACCTGATATGAACTCACTAAAAGCTATCAAGTAGAGGAACTGAAAGTCATGATGAAGAACAGTGTATGGAAAACTTATGAATGAAAGCATTATGAGATCTAGAACTAGAGGTTCTCCCAGATGGAGGGAGAACACTATGATGATTACTTGTTCCAGTAAACCAGACTTATCTCTACATGAGTCATTATATCATCCGCAACATCCATGAGTTGGAATTCAACATCAGATGAATGCAAAGAATGTTCTCCAGAGAAATTGAATAAAAAGCGTATGAAGAGCAATCTCAAGACTTTGAGGCATACCAGAAAGAGACCCTTGTATGCATATAGAAGAAGATAACTTGGTGGAGAACCTCCAGTGCACAACATAAGCGTGGTGAATATTTCCTATAACATCAAGATGATTACTCAGAAGATCAGATCTCATGATGACAGAAGAAGTGCCACATGGATGTGTTCCAGTTTTTCCAACAATGATATACTCTATTGTTCAGAGCTACATGAAGCCTTCACAGTGTTCCAGACTAAAGTACATTTGAAATCAAGCATTACATTATCCATGATGAAGTC
>ML785673.1:480251-495399 GCA_009831015.1 Picea engelmannii | reverse complement strand
GCCGACCAAAAGAGAACTCCAAGAGAGTTCAAGATGGGAGACCATGTATATCTTAGAGTTAGGCCCAGGAAGAGTTCCCTGAAAATGGGAGCTTGTGCCAAGTTGGCACCTCGGTATTGTGGACCCTTTGAGGTTCTAGATAGAGTGGGACCCATAGCCTATAGGCTACCAATTCCTCCCATAGTAAAAGCACATAATTTTTTCCATGTTTCATTATTGAAGAAATATGTACATGATTCTAATCATATAATTGACTGGTCTGTGATCCAGGTGGAACCGGAGGGAGAATTCCTACCATAACCTCAATGCATACTAGACAGAAAGGAAACCCCACTCCATAATCGAACCATTGCACAGGTCAAGGTGCAGTGGAGACATTTTGGCCCAGATGAGGCTACATGGGAAATGGAGGATGCCATGAAACAGGTATATTTGATTTTGTTTACCTCTGTACATACATGTCATATTGATAGATAGAACATCAAGGACGATGTTCCTTTAAGGGGGAGGGAATTGTAACAACCTGTTTCCCCCAATCTGTAAAAATAACTATACTGGCCAAGAACTATGGCAGACTCAAAGATTTGAATGTGTGATTTTGAATGGACCTCAGTATAAAAGGTCGACGAATGTAAATAATGTTATGAATATATGTTGCAGGACTGCTGGGAGGGGGATGTGCTGAAAAGAGACCACGATGGATGATGAAAGGTGGTGGAAGGCACCTGGAATGGTGGCGTTAACTTCCACCAAAACCAATACCGTATTTGGTCTTCACTGGCCCGAAGATCAAGAGCGGCTCATTGGCCCTGAAATGAATTACTCGCCAGGTTGGTAGGTGAAGAGGCTCCTCATGAGTTAATGAGGGATGGGGGTGAACTGCCCATCCGTGGAAGCCTCACACCTGACCACCGCGGGGAAGTTCATGCCACACGCAACCTCACCGGAAAAGAAAAGACATGAAAGAGGTGTGGAAGGGGGTAGTCGCGACAGAGATCACAAGAGGGGAGAAATCGAAAGGACTCTGGAAAAATATACAGAGTGATTGATAAGCAGAGAAGAAGGAGAGTAACCTTCGTTCTCGACTTCTGACGAATAGAGACTCAATCTCATAGCATAGTGGTCTAAGCTCGGGGGTGGCTAGTGGTAAATCCATTCGGAATCGCTGAGCCTACGGTTGGGTGGAAACACGCACCCCTCTCAGTAGTTGCATCAAACCTGATGTTTTTTCGATAAGTGTTATATCTCGTATCTTGAAATTAATATTCTGACATGTATGTTCATGGTTTGTGCAATTATGAATGGTTTTAGTATAAGACTGTTTGTATGGTGTGTTGACCATAAATGG
This sequence comes from Picea engelmannii, assembly GCA_009831015.1. NCBI lineage: Eukaryota > Viridiplantae > Streptophyta > Pinopsida > Pinales > Pinaceae > Picea > Picea engelmannii. The sequence goes on along the minus strand of ML785673.1, from coordinate 494,051 downwards.
TGGCTATATGCTTATATTGGAAAGACCACCTATGGCTTATGTAAATATATATATGTGTGTGTGTGTGTGTGTGTGTGTGTGTGTGTGTGTGTGTGGAACGGATTCAGTTTTCAAGTCAGTTCTCAGGAAATTTATTCCCTTATTTGTCTCAAGTAATGCCCTGGATAGATCTCCCCACAGGGACACCCTTTTTGAAAGTTTATCCAAGGATATGCTGGAGGATTTTATGGCGTAAGTCTTAAAACCCTGCACGAGAGAGAATGGTCCTCTTAGACTTCGACATTTTGGTATTTCGGCACCCGGGGTACCTAAGTGTGTGTTTCCTTATACTCGCAAGTCCCAAAACCCCGACTCGCGAAATCTTGAAATGACAGCGTGTGGATGGGTTAGGACATTTCGGTGTTTCGACACCCGGGGTACCTAAGGGCGAATTCCCTTGTACTTGCAAGGTCCGAAACCCCAACTTGCGAAATCTCGAAATGATAGCATGCATATAAGTTACGATATTTCAGCATTTCGGTACCCGAAATACCTAAGGGTGAATTCCCTTGTACTCACAAGTCCCGAAACCCCGACTTGCGAAATCCCAAAACGACAGCGTGCGGATAAGTTACGATATTTTGACATTTCGATACCCAGAATACCCAAGGGCGAATTCCCTTGTACTCGCAAGTCCCGAAACCCCGACTTGCAAAATCCCGAAATGATAGCATGCAGATAAGTTATGATATTTCGGCATTTCGGTACCCGAAATACCCAAGGGCGAATTCCCTTGTACTTGCAAGTCCCGAAATCCTGACATGCGAAATCCCAAAATGACAGCGTGTAGCTAAATCTCGATATTTCGGTATTTCGGCATCCAGAATATCCAAGGGCGAGTTCCCTTGTACTCACAAGTTCTGAAATCTCGACTTGCAAAATCCCCAAAAAATAGAGTGTGGAGAAGTTATTACATTTCAGTATTTCGGCACCCGGGGTACCTAAGTGCAGGCCCCATGTATTCGTCAGTCTCGAAACCTCGACTTGCGAAGTCCCGACTCGCAAAATCCCGATGGAGGAAACTCTGAAATAGTGGACCATGTTTAGAGTTTGGTGTTCCAGAGTTTCGACTCCCTGGAAACCTAGGAGAGAGAGCCCTTGTTCTCACATAACGCGAATTCATGAAAGGAGAAATGCCGAAATGGCTTAGCACGAATAGATATGGTGTTTCGGTGTTTCGGCACCCGGGATACCTATCGACAAGTTCTCTTGTGCTCGCCAATCTCGAAAACCCGGTTTGTGAATTCTCGAAATAGGTTGAGCGACATATATATATGCAGGTTTCGGTGTTTCGGCTCTCGGGAAACCCAGGTGCGAGACCTCCTGTCATCGCACATCCCGAAATCCCGATGGAGGAAACCATGAAGGGTAGAGTACCAAACTTATTCCGGGTTGCTGTTAATCTCAATAAGCAGTTAGGTCCATTTTGGGTCTCTGCCCTTTGAAAATCAAGAGAGCAAGGGATCGCTTGCCTCACGACTCCCCGTATTGCGATAGTAGAAGTGTCTTCCCGGTAAGGACTGTGGGCATAGCCACGGTCATATGAGGGACTTTAAAGGGAAAGGAGGGTCTACGGTAGGCTCCTTAGAATCTCGGGGAGTGTTGTCCCTCGAGAATAAGGAAAGAAAGCCAAAAAAAATTCTAGCCCCATGGTGTGTGTGTTACAACAGTCTCTCTTCTCGAGGGTTACTCAAGAAGATTGGCCCGCCTCACCGAACAACGATTTGTCATTGTGGTTAACATGAGGAATGGTCCATTTTGGAGGTTGACATAGGACAATCTTTTCCTCTTGTAGTTAACAGAGGAAATGGTCCGGACAGTCATTCCTTAGGGTTTATACATTCTCTCCAGGGTGCACTTTGATTAGTGTAGGAGAATTGGCCCAGGGTGGGGAATGGTCCAGGCTCAACAATCAGGGACAAACATTCCTTAGGGTTTATACATTCTCTCTAGGGTGCACTTTGATTAGTGTAGGAGGAATGGCCCAGGGTAAGGAATGGTCCAGTCTCATAAATAAGAAACAATCATTCTTCCTTGTTTGAGAAGAATAGGGCAGATAACCCATTGTTGATGTTCTACACTGAGGGCATATATTCTTTCAGATCTCACAGATGTGAGTGAAAGATTGGCCCAGATGATTCAGTTTATATCATAACATCGTTTTTGTCTAGGTTGCTATCAGATGTTTGTTATGAAGATTGTATGACAGTAGATGTATACTACTGTGGTGGATATGTTCCACTGTTTGTGACTATACGTTGCTGATCAAGTACTTGTGTGTTACTTGGTGTGGTAGTGTACCACTGGATTATAGTTATTTACTACTATGGATAGACACAATTGTGTTCTATTTTGTTCTGATTGCCTTGAAGACTATCAATAGTTTATTGGAAATAATTATCATCCAGATGAATGATGAACAAAGATTTTCCAGACAGAAAATGGTTCAGAACATTTACTCTTCTAGATTAGAAAAATGGCTCTTGTATCACTCTGTGGAGTGAGCATCATATCTAATTACTCAGATAGAGTATGGTTTCAAGAGATGATGCAGTTGATGATGATGATGGTGCTCATGATCTAGTCATGATCTAGTCTATATAACTATGTTGATGCTACCGAGTGAATGGTATGTTTTGTGCTCAAGACCATTACCTGTAATACCTCCCTAGCTAGGAGGGAGTGTTGATATTATGGTAGCTGCGGGAGGTATTTACCTCCACGTGTAAACTCGACGAGAATAGAATACTCCAGAAAGAAAGAAGAAACCCTAATGAGTTGGCTAATAACCCTAGAAGACTTGTCGGCTCAAGAAGATAATTTATATTAGGTTATTAGCCTCCAAGAAAAGAAGTCGGCCAGAAATAATAATAATATATTGAACAGACAGGTACCCAAAAGGAGAAGTCAGCCCAGTAAGTCTGCCAGAACCACTATAAATACAGGGTGCCCGTCTCTCATTTGACACATCTCAGCAATTGTAGAGAGCCAGTTTTGCGCAGTGCAGTGGCAGTCTTGTGTGCGGGTTTGGAGGAGAGCTGCTGGTGTAGCTGCTGCAACTAGCAATTACATTTTGGCTTGGACTATCTCTTGGCTAGGGTTTGGAACATCTGATCAACCTTTGTTGATGCACTATCCTCGGGGAAAGGTGTGCTACCCTTTGTATGGCTATCTAGCCTAGGGTTTGCTTCCGGAATGATTCTCTGTCAAGGTTAAGGTGCTCGAAGGGTGGCTTCAGCCTATGGTTGGGTGACAAGGATATTGTCAATGGTAAAACGAGCACACATCCTTCATATTCTATTAGTTGCAGATCGATAAAGGAGAGTACTGGAGCTGAGCACAAGCGATACTTCAGATTGACAAATGCTCATTGTTGTTCCTTCCCCCACGTGAACTTTTCCCTGCCACCGCCCTTGGTCACTTGGCTGAGGGCCCATGCAATATGGGAGAATCCCAACATGAACCATCGGTAGAAGTTGGCCAGTCCCAAGAAGCTCCGAAGCTCGGTTAGTGTGGTCGGGGCTGGCCAGTCATGAATGACTTGGATCTTAGTTGCATCAACATGTACCCCATGCTCATCAACAATGTAGCCCAAGTATTGGACCATGTTCATGCCAAAGGAGCATTTTTCCAAGTTAGCATATAGCTTGTGTTGCCGTAGAGTTCAAAACCTGCTAAATATGCCACATATGTTCCTCCCAAATTCTGTTGAAGATGAGGATGTCATCCAAATATACCACAACAAAAGAGTTGGTGAAGGGTTTCAATACATCATCCATCAACCTCATGAAAGTGGTTGGTGAATTTGTTAAGTCAAAGGGCTTGACCAACCATTCGAAGAGACCTTCTTTAGATTTGAAAGTTGTCTTCCATACATCAGTCGGTTTGATGGGAACCTAGTGGTAGCCAGACTTTAGGTCAATCTTGTTGAAGAAATCCCCCCCCTTGAGTTGGTTAGGAAGGTCAACAATTATGGGAATTGGGTACCAGTTCCTGACTGTGATTTTGTTTAATGCTTTGTAATCAATGCAAAGTCGCTAGGTCCCATCCTTCTTCTGCACCAGTATAATCAAGCTTCCGGAACAGGAGGAGCTGGGTCTAATGTGCCCCTTTTGAAGAAGCTCTTGGATCTGACGTTTGATTTCGTCATTTTCCATCAACGAGCGACTATAGATTGGTCCATTAGGGAGAGATGCACCGGGGGTTAGATCAATTGGATGCTTGACTTGGCGGTGCATCAGTACCCCGATGGGTGAGAAAAAGATGTCTATGTACTCTTCCATGATCTCGTCCACTTGCTTCTGTTGTAAAGAGAGGCTCTATGTAGAGGCCACATATGTGGCGATGACCTTCTGCTTACCGTGAACACGAATCACAAAGAAGATGAACTTCCTGGTCTGTGAAATGACCTTACTGCATTTCTTAGCAAAGATTAAAGAAATAATGTTAGGCGGCGCTACCTCTGGTATCCTGTACAATTTTCTACCCAAAGTAATAAAAACACTGTGGGGTCTAGACTCATACACAACATGATGCTTCCACAAATATGCTTGTCCTAAAAGAACATCAAAAACTTCAAGGGGAGCAATATCACACAATACCTTGTCTTTGAAAGGCTTGATGTCGTAGGGCAGACGATACTGTTGGCTGACATGAAGATCTCTTCCTTGGCGAAGCCAACCGATGGTGTAGGGCTGTAGGTGCGGTGTCCTCGACAAGTCCAGCTGCTTGATGACCTCTACTGAGATCAAGTTCTTCTGATTGCCGCTATCGACAATGAAATGAAGTGGATCCCCTGTTAGCACATATCTTTGTAAAGGGGGTGTTTTCCCTAAGGATTTGGCCCCTGGGCGGAGAAAATGAAAGAAAAGGGGTTTAAAAACCCACCATATGCATTTTATCCAAATTCTTCAGGTGCAGAGTTGACTCTCGCCCGTCCCGATCCCAATGAAGCAGTTATGAAGGCGGGGGAGGTGGTTGAAACATCGTCTCCCCCCATGAATGGAAAGTCAGAAAAGTATGACCATGAGGCAGTTTGTCAGTCCAGACGTAAAACTTTGCGTCTGACAGAAGGATGCGTGCGTAGAGAAGACTGCATGCACAGTCTAACTGAGAAGACACAACGTATGGACGAGAAGATTGAGCACGCCTCTGTTGTAGTGGCAAATATTTTGAGTATATATATGTAGTTTTGAGTCATTTTGAAGGAGGTCCTTGGTTGAGCAAAGCTACCAATTTTGTAATGCTTGTGATGCCAGAGATGTTCTCTGGTTATGTAATCGATTTGAGACTTTCATGTTAATAGAAGTCAGTTTCCTGTTTCTTTCCATTTTGTTTATAAATCTTATCTGAAATACTCGGGTATGGAGGATCCAGCTGAGGAACGTTATGCTGTTATGATGTAGGTTTGATCATAGTGGTGTCGTGATCAGTTTCATTCATTTCCATGTGTTTTCTTTTCCCTCTCACACTGGATGGATCGGGCACGGAGGATCCAGTTGAGTTGTCATAGTTGCAGGATGATGGAGGTTTGATCATTATGTTGTTGTGACTGTGTTGCTTGCAACACATTTCAGTGTCTGAAGCACGAACTCATGATTGCTCTTGAGTTTGAGTTTTTCATCTTCGAGTTGCTGGAAGGCCGGATGCCCATAGTGGTCTCGTTCACTTCTCTCACTAAGTCTTCCCTCTACTCTCGCTTTAACTCAATTTTCCTGACTGAAGTTAATGTGGCCCTCACTTCCCTATACATTTCTTGTCCAGTTCTGTGTTGAAACATCATTCAGATTATGAGTTTTGTCCATTGACCTCCATCCATATAAAACCAACATCCACCTAATTCTGATGGGTACTGGGATTGTCTTTCCTGCAATCTGAAGGCGACTTCTAGTGCTAACATCCCCCTTTACCCACATTTGTGAGTGAAAGAGGCGATCCCCTTTCTCTAGTTCTTCTGGTTCGTTTGGCTGGACTTTGGTGGTAGCAAAAATGGCACTGAGTTCAACATGGATAATCCACTTCCCACCTTTTGGATTTGATTTGGATTCAAAATCAACCTCTGACTCAGAAGCCTTCAACTCGACCACGAGTGACTGCTTGGAGCGACATTCTTCGGTGTTGTACCAAGGGATTTTATGGTATTCACACCATTTTCCCATGTCCTTCTTCCTCTTATCATTGCCCTTCTTGTGTTGCGGCTTGGTCTGGTTGTCCCGAGAGTGGCCATATTTGCTCTATCCCTTGTTGTCTGGGTTGGGGCCGCCTTTGCCCTGCTTCGGCTATGAGGAGTTTGCATATCCAAACTCTTGCCCCTTCTGCTTAAATTTTTGCTCAATCTTGACAACATATCTATAAGCTGTACCTAATGAGGCAATGTCCAGAAACTCCATTTCTATTTGAATGTATCTATGCAAACAACCGCGATATTTGAGCACCAAATGTCGCTCAGAGTCTTTGATACCCAATTTAGTTGCAGGGTTTGGAAAATATTGGTGAAATCTGGTACTGTCTGGTCCCTTTCCTGATGCAGGGTGGTCCATCTAGTGTGTTGGTCCTCGTAGCTTCCAACAGGGTAGTACTGTTCCTTAATGACATCCCGAAAGGAATTCCATGTGGGGGCAACCACAAATATTGCAGATTCCTCTATGACCGTTTGCTCAGAGTAAGTATCCCACCAGTCCTTAACATGGGGGACAACCTTGAGGAGTGCAAAAGTAATCTTTTCCCTATCGAAAAAATTGTGGACCAAAAAGTACCCTTCAAGCAGATTCAACCATTTATCTACATCATCCACATCTATCAGTCCTTCAAATAATGTAATATAAAAAATTTCTTGTACCTTGAAGGGGGTTGCATGGCTGCTTGATGAAGATACTTCTCTTGTGGGCAACCGCCGAAGGATCCGTGCAAAATTTTCCATCATTTCGTTCCTTTGTCGTGCAAGGGCTTCCTCGAGCAACATTTTAAAAGGATCTCCTGCTCCATCATCTTTCTTTTCCTCTCCCATGGGTTGTTGTCAGGCTCGGCGTGATCGATCTTGCAAAGGCTTGATTGGTTCAAATCCCAACTTCTTGTACCCAGATCTTGTCGGGGACATGCACAAAGAAAAATAAATGAAGAGCAGATCGCTCTGATACCACTGATTCAGATTTAGGAGCAGAACGAACTGATTAACAAACCGAAATACAATAAACAAAGAGATATGGATAACAACATAGATATCCAGTGGACAATATCTTCTATTGAATAAATGAAATAGGCTCAAACTATTAAACTGTAGAACTGAAACAACTTGCTCGAATGGTGGTAGCTATCTCTAAGAAGAGATGTGGTTGCTACGCGCATCCGTCTGAGAAGAATGATTACAATGAGGCTCCATAGGCCTTTTTAATATTACTCATGAATGCCAAAACCCTAGACATCCAAAAACCTAACCCTTGGAGGTGAAACACCAAAAGTCACGTGGGCCCCTATGGGTAAGTTTGTACCTCAACTTCTCGGGGTCATAACTTTTGCATACGACCTCCGTTTTAGGCGCGTGATAGCCTGTTGGAAAGGCCTTTTTGAGAACTAAACATTATGCCATCAAACTTTGACTCTATTTACAATTTGACGATGACAAGCCAAGAAAACACTGTTTAGGGCCCAGAACGCCCCTGGAAGTACAAAAAGATGTGCTGACACGAAAACATCCAAAATGAGCCAGTTGTATTAGGTTGGAGGCCACCAGTCTCCTCCTGGAAGATGTGTAGGGCTTTAGACAACCTCGAAAGTGTAGAACCCACAATTACAAAGAAGTACATAAGAACGTGCTGAACTAAAAACTGTCAAGAGGAGCCAGTTGGAATAGGTGGGTGGCCACCAATATCCACTTGGATCAACAAGGAAGGGAAGAAACAAAAAACTCAATTGAAGAATGAAGTTCAAGGAAGGAAAGAAAGCAAGTAAATTGAGGAATAAAATTTAACGAAGGGAAGAATCTAAGTCAAAATCAAGCAAGCAAAACATGAAGGTCCATTTGATTTAACCATTTAAAAAGAATGAACAATGCAACAAGGCAATGCGGAACCAAGGTCATTGTAAATACGAAAAAATGAAACCATACTCAAACTAGTGAATGGAAGGAAGAACCCCAAGTTTTGCCCAAAACTTAGGGGGGTTGTTGAGGGGTCAACATCACCAAATCTTTGATTTGGATTTCTAGGGATTTTTGAAGTCCCTCCTCTAGGTCAACTAGCACATAGACCCTTACATAAGCATGAATCCCTTATTTTACTTAAGACATATAAATGTATCTCCCAAGCACATTACACATCTATTAAGGGTTTTGACATCTACCAAATCAAGGGAAAAATGGGAGGTACACTTAGACTAAGATTGTTGTTGGCACTCCAACTCATGGGTTGAAATTTGGTAACCAATGGTTGAGGCTTTCTAGGGGTCCGTATTGGGGGTATTGCAATAAACTTACTGAATCTCGCATCCTCTTGGCGAGCTTATGGAGGTGCTAGAATTATTTATTTGGTAATGTTTGTTAAAGTGGCCACAATCTCAACACAAGCTTACATTTGAATGAGATTTGTTCATAGTCCAAGTTTTGGAAGCAGATCAAATCTTTGATTTGGATTTCTCAGGATTTTCAGAGTCCCTCCTCTAGGTCAACTTGCACATAGATCCTCACATAAACATGAATCCCTTATTTTACTTAAGATATATCAATGTATCCCTAAGCTTGTTGCACATCTCTTTTAGGGTTTTGGCATCCATTAAATCAAGGGAATAAATGCAAGGCACACTTAGACCGAGATTGTTGTTGGCACTCCAATTCCTGGATTGAAATTTGGTAATGAATGTCGAGGTATAGCCCATTTGTTTGAATAATCCACACACCTCCTCTAATTACTTTATCTTTTTTATCTTCATTTTCAAAAAGAAATCAATGGAATCCTTTTCCATAGTATAAATGGCATATCAAACTTTGAACATACAATGCATATTTATCCATGCTTCCATCGTCTTCAGGGTTGTCAAGGTTTTGATTAGTTTCTCTATATAGGCATTCCATAGTAGAAATGACATATCAAAACTTGAATATGCAATATCCAATGCATATTTATCCATGCTTCCATTGTCTTCAAGGTTGTCAAGGTTCTGTTTAGTTTCTCTATATAAACATTTTGAGCGATAACAATACCTTGCTTATAAGAACATGCGATTTCACAAGTCAATGAAGGGCCACTTCCACTATTTTAATGAAGCAAGAAGTTAAGCTAACTTTTACTAATTTTATTTTCTTTGTGGCCACTTTTACAAGGGTATTCAAAAGTAGTTGGGATGTGAGAAGGAGCTCAAACTTACTCCTCGAGAGTGACCATGAAAGATAGGGAGGAGTTTAGGGTTTAAACAAGTGGAATGGAAAAACTACATTAATAAAATATGACTCTTACCATTAACTATATGTCTTTTTCTTTATTATAATGTAAATAATTTACCTTTACCTTTTTCTTTACTATGATGTAAAGAACAAGTAATATTATATGCTTCTTTTTTCTCTCTCTTTATGAAAATAAATAAAGTATTAGAGATGTTTTTGTTAATACTTTAAGTATTAAGTATTTATCATTTATTAAGAGGCGAGATGTTGGGTTGTAATTATGATGTGTGACCTTTTAACATAATAATAATGATAATGTCATTTTAACAACAACATTTTTTTTAAAACGTACCAATTCATAAAAACAAACTTATCATTTTTCAAAAACTTAAATATTGGTAGAGAGAATAACACCACCCCACTTTAATAATGTCACCAATTCATAAAAACAAACTTATCACTTTTAAGAGACTTAAATATTGATAGAGAATAACACCACCCCACTTTTGACTACTTCATTTTAAGTAGCATAAGAAAATATGTGACAAATAATACTTTAGAATTCAAAGTCCATACAAAAATATATGGACCCAAGTGAGAAGCATTGTCAAAAATCCATGGTTCTATAGACTAAATATATTCATATAAAATAAGGTATTTTTATAGCAAAATGATTTTCTTTTGGACTATAAATCTTACAAGAATCCAATATATTTTAGGTACGAGCATAATTTCATTATGATACAAATTCTATTTATAATGAATAATTATATTATAATCCAAATGTTGTGTATGATCAAATGATGAGTTCTGTTTAATTTTAAATTGATCTAAAATTCTAAATTATTTAAAATTTTAACCCGTTACATTTCCAAAATCTCACCATTAATTTTTATTTTTTACACCATGACTTTTATTTAAACACTTTTCCAAAAAGACTTTTATTTAAACACTTATTTAAACCTTCACATTAAGATTACATATATATTGTTAAAATCACATACTAAGAAAACCACTAAGTATCATTATAAACTCTTTTATCCTTTTAATACAAACCACCCATTAGAACAAACTAGTTAGATAGCCATCACATCACATGGAAAGCCATTACTTCTTTTTAAAAAAATCACATATTAAACAAACTAATTAGCTAGCGATCACATCACATGGAAAGCCATTACTTGAAGTGGTTGTACTTATCCACTTTACTTTAGTGGTTGTCGCTATCAGTATGGGAATCTTACACTTCAGTGTCGGAGAAAAAAACATATAATCAGAAAATGGGTTACAAATGGTATTATTGGAAAATCTAGGGTTAGGTTTAGGGTTAGGCGGGACGCCGACTTGACATGTGCTTTATAAATGTAAGATCCGACGAGAAATTCAGTGGTGAATGAAGGGAAGGCCGTTGGTTGTGAGAAAGGGATGTGTATGGATGAAGTTTGGAGGAGTGGAAGGATAGGGTAAGACTGCGGTTAAGTGAGGCTGCTTCAATAATTCTTTGCTCTAATCTCACCAGTCTTCCCTACTCCTCCCATTCCTGTTGCCTTCATCACAGTTCCCTTCCCAACGCAACACGGTAGACAGTCTATGAAGAATATGGAGATTATGTCCTGTAGGTATTACAGGGATGTCATGTAGTTTTAAGGCCACTGGGTCTGGGAGGAGTGGAAAAACTCATGCAGTCACTCATGATTTCATCTGATCTGATGTGATATAGGCATTGTTACAGTTTTTCCAACTCCACCTAGACCTATTGCCTTCACTACACATCCCTATTTTATCTGCACTTGTAATTCTGTTGCTGTTCGGATCTGCTCGCATGGCACAGGTTTGCCGTTAGATGTTAGATATTTATATGTTTAAGTTTATTATTTCCTTTCTCTCTATATATTTTTTTGGTATACAGTTACTTTTGGCTTCTCTTGATTAGGGCTAGGGCTGGCTGTTTCAGCCATTCCCATCGTTGAGCCTTCTTTACAGGCTATGAACTCATTTGCAGGATATGATCTCGTTGGAATTTTAATAGTTGATAATTTGGGATAGATCTATTTAAAGGGATGAAAAAAACCCTCCAGGCGGTTAAAACATCCGGGTAAAGACGGCTCTGCTTTTTGTATGCAGTTATTTTTGGCTTCTCTTGATCATGGCTAGGGCTGGCTATTTCAGCCATTCACATTGTTGAGCCTTCTTTATAGGCTATGAACTTGTTGGCAGGATGCGATCTGGTTGGAGTTTTAATAGTTGATAATTTGGGATAGATCTATTTAAGCTCTGAATGGAATAAAAGAAATTCCGCCAGGCGGTTAAAACTTAAAACATCCGGGTAGGTTAAAACTTAAAACATCCGGGTATGAACTTATTTGAGCCTTCTTTACAGGCTATGAACTTATTTGCAGGAATTTTAATAGTTGATAATTTGGGGTAGATCTATTTAAAGGGATGAAAAGTTCCTCCAGGCGGTTAAAACATCCGGGTAAAGACGGCTCTGCTTTTTGTGTGCAGTTATTTTTGTCTTCTCTTGATCATAACTAGGGYTGGCTATTTCAGCCATTCACATTGTTGAGCCTTCTTTATAGGCTATGAACTTGTTGGCAGGATGTGATCTGGTTGGAGTTTTAATAGTTGATAATTTGGGATAGATCTATTTAAGCTCTGAATGGAATAAAAGAAAATTTCCCAGGCGGTTAAAACTTAAAACATCCGGGTAAGGACGGCTCTGTTTTTATCTTGTTGGGTTAGCTTTTGTTTTTGTTAAAGCAGGTATATATACACAGTTCTTTCCCGCTCTGGTAGTAAGAGCAGTGTATTGGTACTTCTGGTATGATTGGTGTTTACGTTTCCATTACAGTAAACCTCATTTCCTGTAGTTACTGTATTTGTTTATGTGGAGGCGCCTTCAGTTCCTAATATAACAAATGCCTTTTCGGCTTATTTTGAGTGTATTTATTCCTATGAGCAAGATCTGGATGTATGGCTTAGATAATTAAACTTGCGTGATTTTTGAGACGACTAGTTTCTTAGAAGTGCTATGTGTAACCAGTGGAGAAAAATAATTGAGATATGTAAATGTGTTGGGATGGCAGTTTACAGAGGATTAACTTTCATTAACTATAACTAAAGGGACCTTCATTAAATATAACTAAAGGGTAATGCTTCTCCATCCATTGGTTTGACATTATGATCTGAGTGCCTCTTATACTGAAGGCATAAGAAGGCTTGATAGAGCTAATTTGATCCCAATTTCAACAAAATGGAATTGTTTCTGGTGATGGTGTCTATGGGTTTTATTAACAGTTACCTGTTGCATAATCAACATATTAAATAAATTTCGATGCCATATTTGGAAGATCTATTTATGCTGTTAAGTTTTGGTTCGTGGCCGCACTAGTCCACTGGATTATCCATACTCTTGTAATCTATTCTTGTTTCATTAAATCACAACGAATACATCCGAACTTTGCATGCCTAGAGCTTTTGAATTTAATTGGAAAATATTTCTACATTAGTCCATTGAAATATAGTTTGCTAAAAGTATTTACTCATTAACTTGGTTGAACTCTTTTTTGTATTAAGCTTTGGTGCTTAAATGTTATACATCCCGATCGATTGCGAATCTTTGTAGTGAGAAAAGCGAGGCATGATTCTAGCATAAGCCTATCTACAGATCTACGAATTCAGATTATCTACGAATTAGATATGCTCTTACTTTTATCACAAAGTGGCCTGTAGCCATACATTAGAAAAGTTTTCAAACATAAACCCATCCTCATGTCCCAGTTAAAAAAAAATATTTGAGTCTAGCAAATAGCAGGGTTTAGTGCGCATATTGTCTCTGGCCAATCCCAAGTTTTCATTGGTTGGATTGAAACAAAATATCATGTGTTAAAATATTTCAAAAAACAACTATATGATGGAAAAGTGTCTCTGGCCAATCCCGAGTTTTCATGGTTGGATTGAAACAAAATATCATGTGTTAAAATGTGAAAAAAACAACAATATGATGGAAAAGTGTCTGGCTAATCCGCAAGTTTGTTCTACCATGAAACCTCCCCACAAGGGCCTGAATCACAGACCAACCACCCGGTGCATCTTTATATCATCACCAAGGACCAGTTTCACCTGGTTCCTCTTCTGTTTAATGCACCTCTTTTCCCACTTTTCCGCTATCTCACCATCACAAGAGACTTTATAGATTTAACACCTTGCATGTTGACTAGGCTAGGAAATCTTTATAAATTTATTTAGTCATTATTTGAAGATAAATTTTAAATGAATAATACAAGTAAAGGTAACATGAACACTTAGTTATTGGTAAGAAAAGCCATATAGTATATTCTTCTTCTCAATCACAAGTCTGTGTATCAGCTATAAACATTAAAAAACTG
>ML785673.1:443543-479942 GCA_009831015.1 Picea engelmannii | reverse complement strand
TGATGGGTTTGGAAAGAGTGTTGGACCTTTTGCTTTGAAATCTGTGGAAGTTGATTTATTGCATGGTGTTGCATCATTGAAAGGTTTTTTTCAGTGAACTCTGAAGAAAACTTTTGAAATTTAGGTTCATGAATAGTGTTATATTTTTTTGAAATTGCTTTTGAAGTTGTATCATTGTGCTGTTCTTGTGTTAACTAAATAAACTTTAAAAAGTGGATTGTTTTGAACAAAGACTAATTAAGAATGTTGATGTAATTGTTGTTTGTTAAGTTATATTTGATCATGTTGAGTTTGGAGAAGTTCAACTTGAGGTTGCAAAACTGGCAAGCAAGTGAGAAATCATTGAAGAATTTCTTGGTTGATTGTAATTGTGTTGTCCTCAACAATAACTATTAGAATGTTCAGTGATTAACAATTCTTGATTTTGAGCCATTTCAAATACCAAATGAGGCATCCTCGTGCAAGGAGGTCTTGATTACAATTTACTTGACAAAAGAATGGCTTCTTACAAATCTGCCCCTTTGACAATAAGAGAGTCAACAATTGGAATTTTGAACTTCAAAAGATGGAGGGTGTTGGGTTCAATTGATAATGGAGGATGTTGGGCTCAATCGATAATGCATCCAACATGTACAATTCAACTTAATTTTAAAAATACAAGAAAACTTACAAAAAGACTATTGGCAAGTAGAAGTTAATGCTGGTTTTGAAGTTGAATTTGATCTTCAAATTTTAATGTGTTGTTGATGCTTTGACTTCTTGAATATAAAGTTCTTCTTTGATTTATCAACTTGATTGCTATTTAATTGCATGTGCTTATATTGTCTCCTCAATTGCAAGGATTTAATTGATCATTTGATGCTTGTGCTTGTAATATGAAGCAATGGGGCAAGGTGAGAAGAAAAAACACCATGAATATGGTAGAATGCAAGCACACAATATCTCGGCAATCCCCCTATTCAAATTTTGGGCAAAATCAAGATTTCAAGGCAAAAATCTTTTGAACCAAGTGCTTCCAAATTGTTTTGCATATGCAAAGTGCTACAAAAATTCCTCTCATCTCCTAGGTTTTGAGTAAAGGTATTGAGTGGCCCTCATCCAATTACAACATTCGATTACAAGGCTTTAAAACAGATTTGACAAAGAGTTTGAAGCTTTCAAATTTGGCAAATGTTTCAAATGTCAAGTTACAAAAGCTTTTGCTTCATCAAAGACCACACATTTTTTTTATTGAATATACTCAAATCTATTTGTTATATAAAGGATCATTGTCTCACTACTTGTTCATGTGATATATTAATGAAAAATAATCACCTCTATTTTTGAAAGTGGCACCAACTATCAATTACAAGCATGGACATGCTCCTCATTGCATGGGTGATTTGCAAGTTCATTGTAGTTGGCGGGAGGGTGTTTATGGGGGTTCGATTGTATGAAGTAGTTATGATATGCCACAACTTTCCACAACAAGCAAGTTTACCAGGGAAAAGGAACCAAATCGTTGAGGGAGGTACAGATCGCAACATAGAAATTGTGATTTGAAAGAACCGGTGCATTGGTATTTTCAATTGTTGGTCCAAGTAGAGATAATGTTGGGAATTGTTGTAGATTGCTGATCGAGGTTTTTGATTTGTCTTGGGAGGTGATCATTGTCGTGGGATGATCTTGCTTTGAGGCATAATCTACTTAGTCATCACACCCCAAATTGGATTGGAAACCTTGTTGCCCTTGGCCAATTTATTGTATGTCGCTCCTCTTTTATCAGTTGGGTGTGGAATTGGGCATGTTGTATGGTCTTGGTGGCAACATATATAGAGTTGTATATAATACCAATTGCTAACAAATTCTTGGTGTTGGTGTAAATTATTCCTTGCTGTTCCTTAAACTCTAAATTGTTTCAGATTGTGCTCAGGGGCAATGGACCTCAAGATTATTCAACAAATGCAAATCAATGTTCAATTGTGGTGCATTGATCTTGGGCATTAAATTGACTATTCTCCACTTGAGCACACAAAGCTATCACTCAGAGCTTTGGTGGCGGCGACGACTTCAATTGGATGTAGATCTCCATTATGTTGGTGTTGACAATTGAATTTAGGTAGCATGGCTTTCCACTCGATTTACAATTCACACCTCGTGGCTTGCATTCACTATCAATCAATCTCATCTTTTTGAATCCCTCATGGAACACTACCATGGAGAATCTACCAAGTCCCTATCGACAACTATCATAGAGGATCGATCATGCCCCTTAAGACTAAACATGATTTGATACCATGTTAAAATATCCACAAGAACAACAATATGATGGAAAAACTCACTAGCCAACTCTATTGTATTCACACACACACACACATATAGTACAATGATTGAAGCCACCTCATAGAGAGATTTGCTCTAGATCTAACACCTTGCATGGTGACTAGGTTAGAAAATTTTCACTAATTCACTTAGTAATCATTCGAGGATAAATCCTTAATATCCTAAATGAATAGTACAATTAAAGGTGACATGAAAACTTAATGATTGGTAAGGAAAGCCATAGGCTAACAACCAGTCCCAATGATCCCCATCAATGAAGCTCAATGATTTTGAATGATCTATGTCCACTTTGCTTATATGCTTGGGGAGTTTCCCCTTTGGAAATGCTTCAAATCTTAATATGAATATGTAATTTTGTAATGAACTTCCAATGGGGAGTGTGTAATAGCTTTATTTGCCACCTTAGAGACTCATTAAGGACCAACTGGTGTATTGATGTTGAGATACACTTTTTTTGCCTTGGATTTTTAGTTTTTAAGATATGTTGTGCCTTGCATGCCTAGCAAGGTGCCACTGGTTGCATGTTGCACTCTGGTAAGGTGCGATTGGTTATCAACTGCACCATTTGCAGCGTGCGATCGTCCTTAGAGCCTTGTAGTTTTGAGGAGATCATTGATGTGTGAGTTGTTTATTTTGCATTATGAGCTTTGGAATACATATTGGACTCATAGTCCACGAAGTTCTATAGGTCTAGATACATCCCCTAGCCTCCTCCATCAATCTATATAAGGCATTCCAAGGGAGGAATATTTGGAGAGTAAACTTATGCTGCATGTTTTTAGAGAGACTCTTATACAATTAACGTTCATATATGAGTTGGCCTTGCTTGTGTGAGGGCCAAGGAAAAGTTGGAGCAATGAGATAGGAGGGACCTTCAATCAAGACTCGAGGTAAAACACTTGATAGATGTAATGTTTTCTCCACTTAATAATATAGATTTATATGGTTTTTGCCTCGATTTATTGTTTGTATTTGATGATGTATGCTTATTGATGGTAGATCTTGTCTTTCTTGTGTAGCTCAGGCTAGATCTAACAAGTATTTGACATTTCTATTGCTTAAAGGGATTTGAGATAGGGCTTGTTGGTCTCTTGTGTGGAGGAAACAATTGGTAGGAGTTGGAACTAAATTTATGGAGTTGTATTGGCCAGGATCATGCAAGGACAACTACGAGGAACAAAGTAAGGAACATAATCACTCCTTTCTTATTGCATGTATTAGGATCATATATGTTAGATCTAGAGGAAAATTGTATTGTTGTCTATCCTATAATGTGTCTCAATTCAAGAGTCTTTTCGAGGGAGTGCTCACTTGTTCGCAGAGGGGATTTTTCCTTGATAGAAATGGTGACTCCACTATGGTCAGTTTTGTTACGGAGAAATCCCCCCCTGTGGATGGGTGGGCACTCCCTTAGATCTGTAACGTCCCCAACCACCCAGGTTGGGCCACGTCACACAATCTCAACTTCTGTCGCTCCATTGTAATTACAAGGTAACCTTTTCGTTATTTATCAAACTACTTCTAATACCAATTTGTAACATCATCTAGCTTACTATTGAACAACACTATTCCAAAATACTCTGCACAGATTCTTCGCTAAACACTAGTATGTGCAGTGTCACTTGAAATAACGTGCTCATTTTCAAGCTAAGTCTCACCACAACTTATAACAACAAAAGTAACACAAAACAATTGCGCACAAGCATACTGAACACACAACACTACTGTGAACGCAACCATTCTAGTGTCACACACCAAATTTATTCTTTTTGTGTGCGTGGATTGCTTCCTTATGCGCACAAACAATCCCAATCTCTTGTGCACATATAGTATTTCTCTGCGTGCACGACCATTCTAACATTCCTTTAGAAAGTCATGTCCATTATCATAAGGTTAAATTAACAAGAAAACTAACAACAATTGTCATACTCATGCACAACTACAATTACTGAATATCCATACTACATTTACATGTGCAAGCAACAATATATAGAATAACAACAATTACTTATATGCAACCACAAACAAAAATTAAATCCATATTAAACACAGATAAATAAGCACATAGTGAATGAAACAAACACATAAAGACACTTATCTTTTATGTAAAGTCACTAATTACACGTAAAACTCAGACGTTCCACTTAGCCATAGACACTATTGCTCATAAGCTTTCAACAACAGGTCAACGCTGAGTTGGGGTTGAACTCCACTAGGGTAAAGGGTTCCTAGTGCCAGGCTAAGGTGTGATAAACAACATAATTGCTCAGTCCTAGGTTTCCGCCGTTGCAACTAGCCTACAATCTCTCATTTCCCACGTGCCTGTTATACCCAAGAAAGTATGCCCCTTCTCTGCTCAATAGTCCTTCGGCTACTCCACTTCCATCCAGGGTTCTAGCAACAGATCGGATATGAAGTCTCTTAGCTCTGCATCTAATGCCTAATATATCAAGAAACAATTCCCAACAAAACTCTCACATGGAGAGAATGTTCATGGCCCTGCCAACCCGTCTCTTCAACAACAATCTCTCACCTAGAGAAACTGCTCATGGGCATGACAACCTGACTCTTCGTCAACAAATCTCTCACCTAGAGAGATTGCTCACGAGCCTGACAACCCGCCTCTTCGACAACAAAACTCTGATTACAATACAGAAAAACTCTTTATAAGTTTTCTATGCACATAAGGTAATAGTTAGTTTTTTCAGATAGTCCGACCCCTTATGCATCCGAGAATAATGAAAAATAATCCAAAATGAGTTCCCTCCCAAAACACACTAAGGTCAACAAATATATATTGCATGCCTTAAACTTGACACTTGTCACATTCAGAAGTAGTTTTAGTTGCTTGGTGATTCATTCCCTTCCCTTAGGAATTTATAAATAAATATCCATAAGTTACACTTTCTGGAAATATTAATAAAATATTCCCTAGGACTTAAGTCTCCCCCCTTTTTCGGTGGAGTTATACACCTGTCCCTTTTCATCTGGTTTGTTTGCGCGCAACGATGTAATTATATTAATAACTTGAGTATGATTACTTTTACATGGATAGACGCAATGTCTTATCTGCATCCCGACTCACCAGTCTCATAATCACACATACTCTCTGACCTCAATACACACACACACACACACACATATATAACTCGGCTCGGTGCACACTCCCAAGTCATTCCCGCACACTTACCCAAGTGTGCGCAACACTGTGAAATGTGCACACCTTTTATTTGATAACAATTCTCCGTGCACTAATCATGTGTGTTCAAAACCAAACTTGGTGCCAATGAATCACCAACCTATATGTACATTTACATTTACAATTGGTACCAACGACTCACCAGCGTATATGTACAATTACAAAGAGTTTTGGATTAGGGACACTACATTCCCCTTCTCCTTATCTAAGCACTGTCCTCAGTGCATCATATACACATGTACATACAAAACTACAAAAATCTTCAAAAAGATGTGGATACTTTGTCCGCATACCATCCTCGTATTCCCAAGTTGCATCTTCATGACCGTACCAAGTTCATTGGACCTTTACCAACTCTATGACTCGATTCTAGAGCTGTTTGATTTTTCGATCCAATATGCAAACTGGTCGCACTTGAAAATCGCTTTTTGGCTCCACCTGAATTACATTCCAATCAATAGTATGATTAACATTAGGTACACAATTTTTAAGTAATGATACATGGAAAACAATATGAATACACAAGGGTGCAGACAATGTAAACATATATGCGACATGACCAATCCTTTAGGATTTCAAATGGCCCACAAACGTGCTACCAACTTAGAACAATTCCCCAACTTCAGGGAACTGCGTCTAGATTTCACTTTTAAGAACACATGGTCACCCATTTTAAGCTCTATGTGGGTTCTGCCTTTATCTGTGCAACTTTTCTGCTTCTTTTGGGCAACCTTTAAATTCTGCCTTATCTTTACCATCTGCTTTTCTATTTCCCGGAGTAGATCTGGCTCAACTATTGCGCGGTTCGCTGGGTTGTTCCAACTCACTGGTGTGTTGCACTTTCTACCATAAAGTGTCTCAAATGGGCTCATATTTAAAGATGCTTGATACCCATTGTTGTAAGCAAACTCTACCAAATGAAGGCAGTGCTCCCATTTTCATGGTTTGTCGATCACATATATCCTAAACATATCTTCAATCCCCTGATTTAACCTCTTTGTTTGTCCATCTGTCTCAGGGTGATATGCTGTGCTAAAGTTCAGATTTGTCCCAAATCCTTTGAATAACCCTTTCCAAAAGTTTGAGGGGAACTTGGAATCTCTGTTAGACATAATTGTCTTAGGTACACCATACAACTTAGCAATTTCTCGCATGTATATTTCAACAATGTTAGCTGCCTTGTGCGTTGACTTCACTGGAATAAAATGGGCAGCGTTAGTAAGCTTGTCCATCACCACCATCCTAGAATCATGCTACTTAATAGCCCAACTGGTTTGCTACAACGTTTGTACATTCCTGAGTGGAAGTGGGAAGTTGTAACCATGGATTTCATAACTAAGCTACCTATGTTTGTGTTCAACCTTGACCTTTTGCCATTCAAGACATCTAACAATAAAATTATCAACTTTCTTTTTCATACCTGGCCAATAGTACTGTTTTTTCACTGCGATAATTGTCTTCTGGTAGTCCGGGTGTCCTCCATAAGGAACCTTATGCATCTTTGACAATAACAATTTTTTTAACTCTAGATCATTTGACACATAAACTCTGTGCCTATACATGAGGATTCCATCATCTTTTAGCTCATAAACTTCAAATGACTACCGTGACATATCTTGCTATAAAGTCACCTTTATGTACACATAATGCCAATATGATTTGTCAACCTCTAAAATTCTGTCACACAAATCCAATTTGTAAATGCTAATAGCTGTAGCATGCCTCTCGTGCACTCTCCCGTCGAGTGCATCAACGACTTTGTTCTTTTTTCCTTTGATATGCTTTATGTCAAAGTCATTTATTGAGAAATTCTAACCCCCTGCTTTGTCTGGTATTTAAACTTGGCTGTCCAAACATATACTTTAGACCATTATGGTTTGTTCTCAACTCAAATCTTTTACCCATGAGATAGTGCTGCCACATCTCCAAGGTATGCACTATGGCTACCAATTCTAAGTCATGAGTAGCACATTGCCTTTCATGCGCTTTCAACTTTCTTGATTCGTAGCACACCACATGCTCATTCTGACTAAGAACTCCACCGAACCCTTCTTTACATGCCTCTATGCATACAACGCAGTCTGCATTTGAATCAACAATTCTCAAATTGGCGCACTTGTCAACAAACTTTTCAAGTAATGAAAACTCCTTGCACAACCAAGAGTCCATTCAAATCATGCACATTTCTTTTGCAAGGATGTAATTTGATGCATTATCTTTGAGAATCCTTCAATAAACCTTCTGTAATAATCTGCAAGTCCCATAAAGAGCTTCACCTCTATGAAATTTCTTGGTGTCAACCATTCCTCAATGGATTTTATCTTTTCTGGATCCACAATTATTCCTTCTTTGGAAATGATATGACCCAAATAATGAACTTGTCGTTGGTAAAATGAACATAAAGTTGATGCTCCCTCAATACTTGTAGTACCATTCTCAAGCGCTGCTCATGCTCTTTTTCAGACTTTGAGTAAACAAATATGTTATCCATAAATACAATGACAAACTTATCTAAGTAACTTCTGAAAAATCCATTCATTAAACACATGAAGATAGCTAGTGCATTTGACAACCCGAAAGACACCACTGTGAACTTATAATGTCCGTACCTCATTCTGAAGACAATCTTGCTGATGTCTTCTTCTTTAATTCTCACTTTGTGATATCCAAATCTGAGATCAATATTTGAAAATATCTACGTGCCCCTCAACTGATCAAAGAGGTCATCTCTCCTTGGGAAAAAATACTTGTTCTTTACTGTTACTTTTTTTAACTTCCTGAAGTCGATGCCAAGACTCAACGTACCATCCTTCTTTTTCACAAACAATATTGAGGCACCCCAAGGTGACACACTTGGACGTATATACCCCTTCTTTAGAAACTCTTCAAGTTGCATCTGCAACTCCTAGAGCTCTGGAGTATTCATCCTATAAGGAGTCTTGGATACAAGTACTGCTCCAAGCATAAGATCTATAGAGAAATCAATATCCTCTCTTCGGTGGTAACCTCGGTATTTCTTTAGAGACATCATCAAATTCTTTTAGTACTGCACAATCTTTAACACTTGACACTTTATCCTTAGGTGCCTCCTCCATGTGCACTGCAAATACTTGACATTCTTTCTTATAACTTTTCTTCAATTTTAAGGCTGAAACTTCTTTGATATTTACAACTCTTGGAATTCCTTGAACTATCCTTAAATTCCCTTCTTCATCCAAGCAAGTAAAAGCCTTATTGTAACAATCTAGAATGACATGATGTTGATCCAACCAATCCATACCAATGAGATAATCATACGAGTCCAAAGGTATAGTATTTAAATCAACTTTTGTGTGTAGTCCCTTCATTTCCATTGGACATGCATTAACGATCTCCTTAATTTTTTTTTTTCTCCTGTAGCTAACTACACCAACCAAGGTTTTCCAAGCTTTCTTATCGACAATTGGAATCTTTCCACCATCTTAGTATCTAGATAATTATGACTAGCTCCTGAATCAATTAAAATAGCAATGGGTTGGTCATTAATCTTACCTTCCATTTCAATCATGTGCGACTAAAACTCAACTTGCTTGTTATGCAGGGTTGCATAAATACTAGGCACATCTCTGTCCATGTCTTCAACTATCACAACTTGTTGTACACTATGCACAATCCTCGCTTTATCACCTCTTTGAGGGAAATCTCTGTGCATATGGCCTCCACCACAAATCCAACACTGAATAGGTTGTTGCCATGGATTTTGCCCCACTATCTCTGTCATTCTGAGCTCCTTGGGAGTTGGTTGTCCTTGCGTAGTATTTCTGAAAAATGGTGGTTTATCCCCTTTCTTCCTCTGTTCGACCTTGTTTTCCATCTTTTCTTCTCAAGCCTGTTGGAAAATCGGTCTTCCCATTTGACGATCATAAAGACACTTAGTGCACCTTATGGTTTTCTCCAATGTCTTGGGGACTGTATTTTGTCACTGATAAACGATGACAACCCACTTAATTACTTATGGATTTTAACTTACTCATCCTTGATGAATGCAACATATTACAACAACTCTAAGAATCTTCTTTCATACTAATCTATTGTCATATTTCCAAGCTTGAGTTTGAAGAACTCCATTTTCTTATCATAGTACCTCTTCATTAAGTATTTATTTTGAAAATACCTCTTGAACTCCCTACATGTAACCTTCTTCTCATAAATGTGTTGTATTTGTACACATTGATCCCACCAAATTGATGTTTTTCCTTTTAGGTGATAGATGAAAATTCCCCCTTCTGCCTGCGTAGAATAATTATGTAGTTGGAAATACTTTCTTATATTCAGCAACCAAGTCTCCACATCTTCATCTTTCTTGTGCTCACTGTAAAAGGTAGGAGGATTGATCTTATTCATTTCTTCCTATAGCTTGTTTACCCGAGTCTTTCTCTTGTGCTTTCTGACAAGAGATGGATTTGAGCTACTGCACACTTTTCCAAATGAATACTTTGGTGAGTGGTGATGATGCCTATTAGTGCTTCTTGCTTATTTTATTTTCTCATAGTGAGACCAAAGACTTCTTGACGTACTTGTCTCGGTCTCCTTATCCATTTTCTTTTCTATTCTAAGTTTTGCATCAACTTGACATTGAAGTTATCTTGCTGCTCCTTGGATTTCATAAGCCTTTCGTTACCAACTTTATAGCTTTGGACATCTTTTAGCAATCCCTTTATGGTTTCTATCAAGTTAATACACTCCTCCTTGGATATTGTACCATTAGCACCTAAACCAACAAACAGATCCCCAAATTTATCATCATGGCTAAAATCTCTATGCGCTTCTTCCATGCTTTTAACCTTCTACGCTGATTTTGTTCTTTTCTAATCGCTGATAATTATGCAAAATGTGTAGGCAACAATATTTATTAGACGAATTCATGAAACAACTTCATGAAAACTCTGCACCATTTTTTCAGAATTATTTCTTTTGAAGCCCATGCATGCACACTTGTGCATTCTTAGACGAATTCATGAAACAACTTCATGAAAACTCTGCACCATTTTTTCAGAATCATTTCTTTTGAAGCCCATGCATACACACTTGTGCATTCTTATTTTAGGGGCACCATGGCCGCACTATAATTCCAAAATCGGCCACTTATTAGTCCAAATTTTTCCTTAAAATAGAAACTCAGCCCATGCAAACTTAGTGATAAAATCCTTTCTCTGATACCAAACTGTAACGTCCCCAACCACTGAGGCTGTGGCACATCACACAATCTCAACTTTTGTCGCTCCATTGTAACCACAAGGTAACGTTCGCGTTACTTATCAAAATTCTCCTCATACCAATTTGTAACATTATCAAGCTTATTATTGAACAATGCTATTCCAAAATACACTGTGTGGATTCTACTCTAAACTCTAGTTTACATAGTATTACTTGAAGTAACATGCTCACCCTCAAGATGAGTCATGCTAGACAACTTATAACAACATAAGTAACACAAAACAACTACATACAAGCATACCAAACACACAACACTACTGTGCGCGCAACCATTCTCACGTCACACACCAAATCTGTTCTTCATGTGCACGTGGACTACTTCCCTGTGTGCACAAACGATCCCAGCCTCTTGTATACGCATAGTATTTCCCCTGCGCGCACGACCATTCTAACATTCCCTCAGAGACTCATGTCCATTATCACAAGGTTAATTTAACAGGAAAACTAACAACAACTGTCATACTCATGCACGACTACAATTATTGAATATCCACACCACACTTACATGCGTAATCAACAATATACATAATAACAACATATATGCAACAACATACAAGAATTAAACCCATATTAAATACAGATAAATAAGCACACAACAAATGGGATAAACACATAAAGACACTTATATTTTATGTAAAGTCACCAACTACGCATAGAACTTAGATGGTCCTCCCAGCCATAGACTCTGTTGCTCATAGGCTTTCAGCAAAAGGTCACCCCCGAGCTGGGGCTTAAATCCACCAGGGAAAAAGGGTTCCTAGTGCCAGACTAAGGTGTGATAAACACCAAAATTGTTCAGTCCTTGGTGCCCATTGCTGTAACTATCTTGCAGTCTCTCATTTCCCACGTGCCTGTCACAACCAAGGAAGTGTAACCCTTATATGCTCAATAGTCCCTCGATTTCCCCACTTCATTTCCAGGCTTCCAGAAAAAGACAGGATAAGAAGTCTTCGAGCCCTACATTTAATGCCCAACGAACTAGGAAATAATTCCCAACAAAACTCTCACCTGGAGAGAATGCTCACAGGATTGACAACCCGCCTCTTCAACAACAAATCTCTCATCTAAAGAGACTGATCACGGGCTTGACAACTTGCCTCTTCGTCAACACATCTCTCACCTAGAGAGACTGCTCACGGGCTTGAAAATCCACCTCTTCAACAACAAAACTCTCATTACAATATAGAAAAACCCCTTACAAGCTTTTTTCTGTAGATAAGGTAATAGTCGATTTTTTCAGATAGTTCGACCCTTTTTGCATCCGAGAAAAATGAAAAAAAATCCAAAATGAGTTCCCTCCCAAAACACACTAAGGTCATCAATATATATTGCATGCCTTAAACTTGACACTTTCCACCTTCAGAAGTAGCTTTATCCACTTGGTGACTTGTTCCCTTCCCTCGAGAACTTAGGATAAATAAATATCCATAACTTACACTTTTCCAGAAATATTAATAAAATATTCCCTAGGACTTAAGTTCCCCCTTTTTCCTTTTTTCCGGTGGGATTACCCCCCCCTCCCTTTTCGTCTAGCCTGTCTGCGCGTAACGATGTATTTATACTAATAACTTGAGTATGATTACTTTTACATGGATAAGCGTACTGCCCTATCTGCGTCCCGACTCACCAGCCTCATAATTACACAGGATCTCCAACTTCAATACATATACAACCATATATATATATATATATATATATATATATATATATATATATATATATATATATATAATTCGGATCGATGCGGACTCCCAGGTCATTCCCGCACACTTACCCAAGTGCGCGCAACACTGTGAAATGTGTGCACCCTTTGTGAGAATACGTTTACTCTCCAAATATTCCACCCTTCTAATTCCTTCCTTATATAGATTGATAGAGGAGGCTAGGGAATGTATCTATACCTTTAGGACTTAGTGAACTCTGAGTCCAATATGAGTTATCAAGCTCATAATGCAAGATAGAAATTCACCCAAGGTTGATCTCCTCACAACTCATTGATTCTAGAAGGTTGAAGGGGCAGTCATTTACTGCAAATGGTGCAACCAACGACCGATCACACCTTGCTAGTTGTGCAACATTTGACCGGTGACACCTTGCTAGGCATGCAAGGCGCGACCTCCCTTAAAAACTCAAAATCCAAGGCAAAAAAGGTATGTCTCAACATCAAAAAACTAGTAGGTCCTCAATGATTCTTTGGGGTGGAAAATAGAGCTATAACAGAGTAAAACAAAGTTTTGAAAACACTGTGATTCCTTGTAATGCATATTCCCCAAGAGGCTATTATCGGGGAGGTCTATGGTTCATTATCAATGGTTCTTCCATCCATTTCTTGAAACTTTTAGCTAGTGTTAGTCCATCCCAAGATCCAACATTACCAATGAAAGATGATGCCTCTTTCCATCTTTCTTTAGAGAATGGAGGGGGAAAAGGATGTGCTTAATAGATTGCTCACACGATTTGCAAAGAATACAACTTAGTACATACCAAGATTTTTTTTGTAAAATGTTCTAAGTAGGTGCTTTGTTGCTCAAAAGAGTCAACTAGAGGAAGAGCATAACCTTGAGAGGGGATTTTTGTTTCCAAACTGGCTTCCACCACTAGCATTTCTCTTGATCATCTGTCAAGAACATTACCTTGCACCTAAAACTTAATGTGTATCTCGTAGTTGGGCGTGAATACCACGTTAGTTCATCCTCCAATTCTCTTAGCTTAATTGAATAAATCCATCAACCTATTAATTGACGAATTCCATTGTTTTGTCATATTTCCTTCAAATTATAAATATCTTGCCTTCTTCCACCATTGATTCTGTTATCACATAAAGTTGTCAAAGGGCCGCAGGACAACCAAGTCTTTTTTTGCACAAAAACCTCCAAACGCAACGTCCAAAGCGGCACATTTCAGGCTTAAAATACAAGCAACGAGCGGGTTTATATTTCCAACGACGGAGATCCCAGGAGCAATTTAGATCAACGAATCGCGTGGATTCGACATGTCAAAGTTGCCTGAGGTCTAGCGCTAGACAGAATCCCCAGAGTTAAAGCTCAGGCGTCTCGCGTCCTTCTCCATCGGATGATCATGATTTACTTCGGGAATTCAGGCTTTGGGAGTTTCGGCTTCCCCCCTCTCGCTTTCATCCAGAGTGTTTTCTCCCGAAGTCCACCGATCGCTGCTGCGTGTCCATCCAAATATAACAGTGGTAGTTTGCTTCGGGAGTTCGGGTTTCAGGTGTTTTGGCACTTGTCCTCTCGATTTTCTCCAAAATTATTTTCTTGGAATGCATAGATCTCTGCCGCGCGTCTAGGCCATCAACGATTAGGGTTTCAACTTCGTATCTTTTTTGTGCTCCAGACAACTCTCGATCAACGACTCCTCCATCTCCTCGCTCCTGAGTACGCGGATCTCTGCCATGTGTCCGTCTCCAACAAACAATCATGATTTGTTTCGCCATTTCGGGTTTCAGGATTTTTGGCTCCTCTCTTTTTGGTTTCCTTCGAAACACATTCCTGCGGAGTGCATGGATCTCTGTTGCGTGTCCTCCCAGATCCAACGGCTCAAATATGCTCTGGACTCCAGATCTTCGGTGTTCTCTCTCCCTCCTTGTTTGCAAATTCCCGAAGTGTTTCTGCTGCGGGTTTCAGTTATTTTGCCACCTGTCCATCTAGCGCTGACACGTGGCACTCAGTCTAGGACCTTTGGGCATATCATCCACTTGTTTCCAAGTGACGCGTGTCACCCTCCTTTCTGCAACACATCAGAATAGTGACGTCAGGTCACCACGTCATATCATCCTCCAAGAAGTGTTCTTGTTTAGCGCCATCTCCAAGCGCGGTTAGAATGATCCTAAAGTTGGTAGGCAGATAAACTTTAGTGGGGGCGCTAAATTGGCAGGGCTTCCCAGATCCCATAACGTGACTAGATCAACAATCACACTTCATTGCGGGGATGTAACTTGCTCGAGCATTAAAGTCCTTGAGCGGTCCCACAATTGAAACCGTGGTATAGTAAAAGAGCTACGTGGTAAAAGGTGGTGAATTGCAGGATCAAAAGTGGTGTGGGTCTTGTTAGCATTGAAAGTCACCCTCAGATTGCGGGAGGATAAGCCCAACACCCATCATAATGTTTGGTGTATGTTTGATTTATGTGAGTGGAGGTCAAATGGGGAAAACTCAATACATGAATGATTTCAACACAGAACTAGACAAATAATGCACAGGGAAGTGAGGGGCACAACTAACTTCAGTTAGTGAATTGAGTTTAAGTGTGAGCAGAGGGAAGACTTAGTAAGAAAGGTGGCCAAGACTGCTATGGGCATTAGGCCTTCAAGCAACTTGGAGAAGAAAAACTCTCACTCAAGATCACTCTTAAGCTCAAGCTTCAGACACTGAAATATGTCTGAACAAAACAATCACAACAACACAATGATCAAACCTACACCACCATGCAACTACAACAACTCGACTGGATCCTCCAT
Source organism: Picea engelmannii (assembly GCA_009831015.1). NCBI lineage: Eukaryota > Viridiplantae > Streptophyta > Pinopsida > Pinales > Pinaceae > Picea > Picea engelmannii. The sequence continues at coordinate 464,691 of ML785673.1, read as the reverse complement.
GCTCAAGCCATTCAGTGTAAGAGGGGAAAAGATCACAAGTAAGTTGACTAAAACTAGTCACGATACCGTTGCAATCAAACCTACATTACAACAACATAACAACCCTCGACTGGATCCTCCATGCCCGAGTGTTTTAGCACAGTTTTTACAAAGAGATGAAAAGAGGTTGACTTCTATTAATCCGAAAGTCTCAAATCCGATACATAACCAGAGAACAATTCTGGCATCAAAACATTACAAAATAGGGAGCTCTGCTCAACCAGTTGACGACCTTAACAAAATATAAAAACTATCTATTTATACTCAGAACAGTCCCTGACTATTAGGAGTGTGATCCGATCATTACAATCAAAGATTTGCGTCGACGACTTCTTCTGTCAGACTGAACGTGCATCCATCTGTTAGACGCGAGCTCAAATCAACATGGGTCTATAGGGAAATCTGCTCGCAGGGGTACCACGGGCTGACGATTCAGTCCCCACGGTTGGGCCTTCCATGCCTTCCATTTATGGGGTGAGCCGAGGTTTCAACCACCAAACCTACCTTCCATTAACTACTTTTCCTCAGAGATTGAACAAGACTTAATGCTTAGGGGCACGACCACTTGCTGCTCTCAGATAGGATGCCATATAAACATGTAATTGTGGGGCTGCTCAGAGGTGGTTTGGGTTCAGAGTGCTTTTGGGCCCGCAATCCATCACATTTCGTCACGTAGTATATTTGCCATACCATGGTTTCCATTGCGGGACCGCTAAAGAAAAATATCACCCGAGCATGTTGCATCCCTGAAATAGACTGTGGCCGCTGATCTGGTCACAATCTGATATCTGGGTGCACCAGCTAGATTTAGCGCCACCGCCAAGTTTACTCGCCCACCAACTTTAGGATCTGCCAAAAGTGTGCTTTGGGATGGGGCACTACTTTTGGCGTTGAACAATAACACCTCCTAGAGGATGATTTGACGTGGAGGCCAGATGTCACCATGCTGATGTGTCGCGGACGAAGAGGTAACATGTGTCACTTGAAAACAGGCTGGAGGCATCTCTTAGAATACTTGAAAAGAGTGCCACTTGTTAAAACCATAAGTGTGCCACCTGTCTGTGTTGATAGCCGACATGCATTTGGCTCTCCAGAACTCGGGGGCTAGCTCTTGTTTACCTGCTGTTCTTTTACCCATAGCTATGGATCTGACGACACATGGCTCTTTGAATTGGACGAACAAGATCCACTTCGGGTTTCAGGGCTCCGAGAGAATCAAAACTCAAACCTAGGCTTCCAAGTGCTTTTACTCGGAGCCCTGGATCTGGTGATGCGTGGTCCTCCTGAGATCGACGAATGAGATCCCTTCTTGGATCTGGGCTTTGGACTTCTCAATAGTCAAAATTTACTTGCCCCAAGAAAATCCACCGGAGTTAGGGATCTGACGATGTGTGGATCTTGGATTTGGAAGGACGAGATCCACTCCGGGAAAATCAAATATCAAACTTATTTTTCCTTCTGTGTTTTCACCCAGAGTTATGGATCTGATGACACATGGCTATTGCTGTTCAACGACTCAGATTCACTTCAGGCCTTCAACCACTTGGGTAGGAACTACCACTAATATCAACGACTCCCTGTTGATTTTGAGATCAATGGTCCACGATTGCTTCGGGAGTTCGGGCTTCGACTCTCTAGAAGTTTTATGCACTTCTTAATTTTAAACTCCCGAAGCTCATTTCTCCGAACACTTGGATCAAATGCCACCTGCTCCCCTCGAGATCAATGACTCATGCTCGCTCCAGGCCTCCGGTCTTTGGACCTTCTTCTCTGGCACTATAATTTGTACGACTTTGAACTTCTGAATGCCCGTGAGTTGCTGATTATCACTGCTCCTGGAATCTCCCCCGCTGAAAGATTAAAATTGCTTGCTGCTTTTAAGCTCGAAATGGGCTACTTTGAATGTCGCCCTTTGTGTCCATGGTTGCGGTCTGCACGATCAAGAATCTAGATGACTGGCTATGGGCTGGGAACACAGGGAGACCAGTGACTGAAAAAGGAGACAAGTGTTCATTCTTTGGGGAAAATAGAGGGGCTTGGGGCCGAGACTCCTTTCGGGTAGGAAATCAAGGGGAAACACGACACTTGAACAAAAAAGGTGCAAACACACACCGATTTTAACAGTCGAAAGGGAAAAATTTCAAGACCTGGCTTGGAAAAAGAGAGAGACAAGGCAAAAATTTATAGACTCGGGTATATTGACACAAAACTACGGAACTTGAAAACCTTATGTGATAATATTTGGCTCCACAGGGGATGGCATGCTCCCTGCGCACTGCCAAGAACAAGTAGTTCCAGTGCCTTAGCTGTTGGGTTATGGAGTCTAGCTCAAAACTTTCGTTGAAGAAAACAAGGAGATATTTACACTACTCTACTAAAAACGAAAACAAACACATGGGCTAAAAAAGGAGCTTATTTAATATGTACACCCCTAGACTAACTGATTTTTAAAAAGTGCTAGGTGAAAGTGGACTTCCACCAGAGCTAGTCAAGTAACCTCCTAACTGAAAACTTATTTACTCTTTCATTGATCAATAAAAGATAATGAAACTGTGACAACAAATCGATTACATTTTTCAGTCGTCTTCCTAGTGCTGAAGGCAAGATAAAGTTTGGAGGATTCAATACCTTGAAAAAATGCCACTCCATGTACTGCCCTACATGATCATAAAATAGGTGACAAAACCTACTGGGTTGGTAACAGAAAACATGCTCTGTCTTACGGATGCTCACCTCTGGATAAATGTCTGTGGCAAGCACATGTGAGTGAAGGGGTGATGCAAGCTGCTAATCCACTTTTTCTTTGTCTGCTCCGATAACATCTGCTAGATGAGGGCAAGGGATCTCTTCGTGTATATCAGTGACTGGATGCTTCTCTTTAACATGTCGTCGAATGTCATCTGCGGACCCAGGATGGCTGATTTCCACATCAGAATCCGATTCATAGCCGTCATACATAGGCTGGATGCTTCCCAAGTCAACAAAATGTGATGTACGGATCTACTCTTCTTCATCTAAATACTCATCAAAGATAGGTGAGCGCACAACTCTTTTATTTTTCACAGGAAAATGAGAAACCTCTAGATTCTTCTCTTCAATCCCAGGTGAAAATACATCATGGGGAACCTCTTGAAGGAAAAGAGAAGAATCCTCCTCCACAACCATCTCTTCTTTTAAATCAGAGACAACAAGTGTACCAACGACATAATATAATGCATCTATGGCTATGCAACATCAATGCTACCATCAATCATATCTAGAAGGCCTTCTTCTTGGGAAATAGAAAGAGAAAATATTTCATCCACAACTACAAAATACTCTCTTTTGTCCTTTCTTTCTCTCTCAATCAGATCTTCACCGACCTCATCACACGAGGAACACTCTATCGTCTGCAGAATGTGGAGTGCAAACCTCTTACAACAGTCATCAAAAATAAGATAAGTCGGGTAAATCTTCCCGTAATACGAATTAAAAGCATCGTGAAAATCCTTCAAAGAATGGATACTAGTAGCAAGGAGAGATAGACACCATCCAAGAGCGTCTTCTTCTAAATAAAAACTGAACATCTTGATCCATACGTCCTCGTGAAAGAAGCCATGTTCAAGCATGCATACATGAAATTTTAATAAGTGCTCACCGGGATGGTCATTCTTGCTTCCTTTGAATCTCAGAAGATAATCATCCCATTCATTTATAGCCGGCACTGGATGTGGATAACCAGATATGGCTGAGAAATTGAAAGGGGAAAAATTCTGAGCCAAGATATTTGAGAGATGTGGATCCTCCTTTTCTCCTTCATGGCTCTCCCCAAGATCAGTTTCACAATCACTATAAACAGGAACCATGGAAGAGCTCTGCTCTTTGTTGTCTTTGCTGGGATATCCTTCAAAAGATGTTTGTTCTTGGTCAGTATCCGACATCACTTCTTCATCATAAGCAGGGCTGCCAAGAACATTTGTTTCAAGGACCGAAATATCCTTTGCATTTTCTTCATAAGAGAAGCAAGCGAAATCTGCCTCCAATCCCTCTATTCTTGCAGAAAAATATTTTACCAGCTCCATCAAATCCTCCGAGGTATATCCTTCATTCTCACAACTTTCGCAAGAATGAACTATGTTCTGAACACCATCTCTATATTCCTCACAAAAACTATGACGACTTAACTCAAAGGAATAAAAAATTTGGCATTGAGTATTGAAAGCTGCATGAAACTCTCTCAGGGAGAAGATGCTAGCAGGGGGCAAGGATTTATACCACTCACGAGCATCCCCATCTAATGAGAACATGAACATATTCATTAATACATCCTCATGATGTATCTCCCACTGATGCATGAGTTCATGAAACTCACGGAGATGCTTGGTAGGGTTGTCATCTATCTTTTCTCTAAATATGGACAAAATCAACCCACTAATCCACATTAGGAACAACATTTGGAAAACTAGGAACAACAGAGAAATTAAAAGGAGCAAACCTCCGAGCCAAGATTTTTTCCATCTCAAACTAGTGGAGTCGCCAATCGATTCTTTAATCATGGAGTTTCCAAGTGAATGATATGTTGTCTAAAAGTGTCTGGCCTTTGTTCACCATCAAAGACCAGATCAGATCGTTATCGTTCTCCCAGGGAACTTTTCAATCTGAGAAAGCGGCTAAAAGCCTTCTTCGAGAAGTATTTCCTTTCTGGATAATCTTCTCTGGGTCAACTTCAGGTGTTGCTAGAGGCAGTTGTGGAGTATACCTCATGTGTCTGCCTTTAAGAGCCACAACTGAAACAGTGGAGTCGCCAGGTGCAAGTTGCAGTCTTTAATGGTTCTGATATCTGATGCACCTTCAAAATCAAAAGCTCTTTGGCATTCTACCCAGGGAAATGTCTTCAATTCGTTCTCCGACAACGATGCCAAGAATGTTAGCACTGAAAGTCACCCTCATATTGCGGGAGGATAATCCCAGTACCCATCAGAATGTTTGGTGGATGTTTGATTTATGTGAGTGGAGGTCAAATGGGGAAAAGTCAATACAATAATGATATCAACACAAAACTGGACAAGTAATGCATAGGGAAGTGAGGGCCACAACTAACTTCATTCAATGAATTGAGTTTAAGTGTGAGCAAAGGGAAGACTTAGTAACAAGAGGTGGAAAAGACTTCTATGGGCGTCAGGTCTTCAAACAACTTGGAGAAGAAAAACTTAGACTCAAGATCACTCTTAAGCTCAAGCTTCAGACACTGAAATATGTCCAAACAACACAGTCACAACAACATAATGATCAAACCTACACCACCATGCAACTACAACAACTCGACTGGATCCTCCATGCTCGAGCCATTCATTGTAAGAGGGGAAAAGATCATAAGGAAGCTGACTAAAACTGGTCATGATACCACTGCAATCAAACCTACATTATAACCACATTTCAATCCTCGGTTGGATCCTCCATTATCGAGTGTTTCAAACAATTTTACAGACAAAACGAAAGGAACATGAAACTGAATTCTATTAACATGAAAGTCTCAAATCGATTACATAACCAGAGAACAACTCTGATAGAATAAACATTACAGATGAGAGCTTTGCTCAACCAAAGACCATTCACGAGCTGCATGAAAATCTCCTAGGGAGGAGATGATACCAGGGGGTAAGGAGTGATACCATTCACGAGCATCTCCTGCTAATGAGAACATGAACATCTTTAATAATACATCCTCATGATGTATCTCCCATTGGCGCACGAGTTCATGAAACTCACGGAGATGCTGAGCAGGGTTGTCCTATTTATTCTCTTTAAATATGGGCAAATAATCACCCCACTCATCCGGAGTAGGAACAACATTAGGAAAACCAAGAACAACAGAAAAATTAAAAGGAGAAAACCTTCGAGCCAAGATTTTGTCCATTTCGAACCATTGGAGTCGCTAGGTGAATGATGTACAGAATGAGTGTGTCTGTCCTTTTTTCACCATCAAAGCCCAGATCTAATCATTGTGTTCTCCCAGGGACCTTCAGGTGCAGCTAGAAGGACCCACACTGAAATAGTGGAGTCACCATGTGCAAGCACAATCTTCAATGGTTCTGATGTCTGATGCACCTTCGTAATCAAAAGTTCATTTTCATTCTACCCAGAGAAAGGTCTTCAATTCGTTCCCCGACAATGACACCATAAATGTTAGCACTGAAAATCACCCTCAGATTGCGGGAAGGTAAGCCCAGTACCCATCAGAGTTATATGGTGGATGTTGGTTTGTATGGATGAAGGTCAATGGACAAAACTCAGAATCTGAATGATGTTCAACACAGGACTGGAAAGGAAATGCATAGGGACGTGAGGGCCACACTAACTTCAGTCAGGAAATTGATTTAAAGCGAGAGCAGAGGGAAGACTTAGTGAGAAAGGTGAACGAGACTGCTATGGGAATCCGACCTTCCAACAACTCGGAGATGAAAAACTTGAACTCAAGAGCAGTCTTGAGCTCAAGCTCCAGACACTGAAATATGTTGCAAGCAACATAGTTACAACAACAGGATGATCAAACCTCCATCATCCTGTCACTGCAACAACTCGACTGGATCCTCCATGCCCGAGCTATCCAGTGTAAGAGGGAAAAGACAACACAGGGAAATGAGTGAAACCGATTATGATGCAACTATAATCAAACCTCCATTATAACCACATAACAATCCTTGTCTGGATCCTCCATACCCGAGTAGTTCAAACAATTTTTATAGACAAAATGAAAGGAACAAGAAACTGACTTCTATTAACATGAAAGTCTCAAATTGATTACATAACCAGAGAACAATTCTGGCAGAATAAACATTACAGATGGGAACTCTGCTCAACCAAAGACCCTTACCAAAATAACATAACTCCATACATATACTCAAAAATTTCGTAAACAACAACAGAGGCGTGCTTGAGTTTCCATGGCGTTGTGTCTTCTTAGTCAGACTACACCCACAGTCTCCTTTGCACATGCCTTCTTCTGTTAGACATGATCTAGGTGCTGCCAGTCCCTCTGAGTATCATCGTTCAAACTTCTCATGCAACTTGTTTTCAGACGCAATCTCAGACTATCTGCGCTGACAGACTACCTTCGCGGTCAGAACACTCTGACTTTCCATTCATGGGGGAGATGATGCTTCAACCACCTCCCTAGCTTTCATAACTACTTCATCAGGATATGGACAGGTGCAAGACCACTTGGCACCTGGAAGACATGGCGACCTCTCCTTTTGTCATCTAGAGGCCAAATCCAAGGAAAACATTCCCCTCTACAAGGATATGTGCTAACATTAGGATCCATGGGGGATAGAGTCCTCCATGCGAGGCTCTAATATCTTCAGTAGTTCCAGTCGCCTTCTTCATTGGGATATGGAGTCAAGCTTAAAACACCCTGCTGAGGAATATAGGTTGATAAGTAAAAAATGAAAATAAACACACATGGGATCCACATGAGCTTATTTATGTACAGTCGTAAACTAATTGATTTTACATGGTGCTAGGTGAAAGAAAATTTCCACCATAGCCATTCAAGTAAATTCCCAACTAGAAGCTCTTTTACTCTGTCACTAATCAATAGCAGATAATGCAACCGTGACAGTAGAACGGTTACATCCTTCAGCTTCTCACCAAAGGCTGAAGTCGAGATAAAGTTGGGAGGCTCCAAGATATGAAAGAAATGCCACTCCATGTACTTGCTGACGGGCTCATAGAATGAGTGGAAAACTCTAGAAAATTTGTAACAGACAGCCCGATCTGCTCCACAACTGCTCACACAGGACTAGATATCTCTGGTAAGCATAGGTGGGTGAACAGTCGATGCAGGCTAACTGTTCCCGGGCAATGGTTTCTCACTGATAGGCTCTGGACAGGAGATAAACTGTCCCTCCGGCTCTTCCTTTTCTTCTTCATGGCTCTCCCAAGGATTAGAGTCATAATCATCATACATATGAACCATGGGAAAGATCTGCTCTTCGTCATCTTCATTGGGATATCCATCAAAAGTTGGCTGCTCTTGGTCAGTATTTGAAATTACTTCTTCATCATAAGCAGGGATGCCAAAAACATCTGTTTCAATGACCGGAATATCCTCTGCATCTCCTTCATAAGAGCAACAAGCACGATCTGCCTCTAATTTTTCCATTCTTGCAGAAAGTGATTTTACCAGATTTATCAACTCCTATGAGGTATACCCCTCATCCTCACAACTTTCGTCCTCATATCTTTCATCCTCACAGCTTTCATTCTCACATCTTTCATTCGAAGCAATCATACCTTGAACACAGTCTTTATATTCTTCACAACAATTATGACAAATTAACTTAGAAGAATAAAACTTTTGACAATGCCTATTGAAAGTTGCATGAAAATATCCCAGGGAGGAGATGCTAGCAGGGGGTAAGGAGTGATACCATTCACGAGCATCTCCTGCTAATGAGAACATGAAGATATTTAATAATACATCCTCATGATGTATCTCCCACCGACACATGAGTTCATGAAACTCATGGAGATGCTGAGCAGGGTTGTCCTCTTTATGCTCTTTAAATATGGGAAAATAATCACCCCACTCATCTGGAGTAGGAACAACATTAGGAAAACTAGGAACAATAGAAAAATTAAACGGAGAAAACATCTGAGCCAAGATTTTGTCCATTTCGAACCAGTGGATTCGTCAATCGATTCTTCAACCATGGAGTCGCCAGGTGAATGATGTGAATAATGAGTGTGGCTGGTCTTTGTTCACCATCAAACACCAGATCTAATCATTTTGTTCTTTCAGGTAGATTCAGGTGTAGCCAGAAGCAGCCAGACTGAAACAATGGAGTCGCCTCAATTGAGTCTCCAGGTGCAAGCACAACCTTCAATGGTTCTGATGTCTGATGCACCTTCAAAATCAAAAGTTCGTTGTCGTTCTACCCAGGGAAAGGTATTCAATTCGTTCCTCGACAACGACGCAAGAAATGTTAGCACTGAATGTCACCCTCAGATTGCGGGAAGGTAAGCTCAGTACCCATCATAGTTATATGGTGGATGTTGGTTTGTATGGATGAAGGTCAATGGACAAAACTCAGAATCTGAATGATGTTCAACATAGGGTTGGACAGGAAATGCACAGGGATGTGAGGGCCACATTAACTTCAGTTAGGAAATTGAGTTAAAGCGAGAGCAGAGGGAAGACTTAGTGAGAAAGGTGAACGAGACTGCTATGGGCATCCAACCTTCCAGCAGCTCGAAGATGAAAAACTCGAACTCAAGAGCAGTGTTGAGCTCAAGCTCCAGACATTGAAATATGTTGCGAGCAACACAGTTACAAGGATAGGATGATTGAACCTCCATCATCCTGCAACTGCAACAACTCGATTGGATCCTCCATGCCCGAGCTATCCAGTGTAAGAGGGAAAAGACAACACAGGGAAATGAGTGAAACCGATTACGATGAAACTATAAACAAACATCCATTATAACCACATAACAATCCTCGGATGGATCCTCCATACCCGAGTGTTTCAAATTTTTTTTACAGACAAACTGAAAGGAACAAGAAAATGACTTCTATTAACATGAAAGTCTCAAATCGATTACATAACCAGAGAACAACTCTGGCAGAATAAACATTATAGATGGGAGCTTTGCTCAACTAAAGACCCTTACCAAAATAACAAAACTCTATACATATACTCAAAAATTTCGTAAACAACAACAGAGGCATGCTCGAGCTTCCATGGCGTTGCGTCTTCTCAGTCAGACTACACCCACAGTCTCCTTTGCACACACCTTCTTCTGTCAGACGTGATCTGTAATGCTTCCCCGACCGTCATCCAACCCACTAGCTGGGCAAATGCTACTTTGCGGAACAACATCATTTTATGCTTAATTAATAACTTGCATTTAAAACAAGTTAAACACATTTAAGCTCAGAGTCAACACAAAATTACTGTTGACATAGATAATCCATGGAATTAACATTAATTCATATGCACAAGAATACATGATAAATATAAATACATAGACATGCAAAACATAATTAAAACATCGTCTAGTACTTATGTTTGAAACAGTGGTAATTCCACCAACCACATGCAGGCCTTCCATGAACCTCCCAGCCTTAAACCACGTTGCTCATCAAGCTCAGCAGTGGGTCACCCCCGAGCTGGGACTAAGCTCTACCCCAAGGTAAGGAATCCTAGGCTAGGCTGAGGTTATAGGGAAAACAACACAGAATGACTGGAAGGATTCTTCCCAGGATGCCATCTTACGCCCACTACTCCCGGACTCTCATTCCTCACATGCCTGTTCCGCTCGGGAGTATACACCTTCACAAGCACAGTCCATCATTGCTACACCTCCCTCTCTAGGTCTCGACAACAGGCCGGATCAGGAAGTCTCAGAGCCCGAAGCTGGTGCTGGACACTCTCTGGAAGAAACCACTTCCCAACAAACTCTCTCACCTGGAGAGAGTTGATCACATGCCTGACAACCTGCCTCTTCCAATAACAATCACCTCCCTCACTTGGAGAGAGGTTACACACAGGATAAGCATGAACTCACACTGGCCAGTAAGCCACGCATAGTCCAACACTGCATGGCCACAACAACCAACTGGGAAAACAGACACGGGCTTCCCAAACAGGCTCAACAATCATGAAATAGACTCACAGTTTTGGTTTCGGGATTGCACAAGGTGTACAGAGATCCCACGCACAGGCTCAAACTGTTCAGTCAAGGAATGTACCGACTTCCTTAGGAATCAACACATAACTTTTCCCCGATTTCAAAATTGCACGAGGGTATCTTGTAGAGGTCAGACAAGACTCACGTTCAGATGGTCGATGGTGGAATGCAGGAGGAACCCCCATCACGACTCAATTCAACAGTTTTTAACTGCATGCACTTGAGTCGACACTTTCCACCCATGAAATTGCATGCATTCCTCCCCATTTGGAAGTCACTTATCATTCCAAAAGAACTTAGGATAAAACATATATTTCACATGGTCTTTTTGGAATAATATTAAAATATTATTCCCAAGGACTTAAGCCCCTGGGCTCAACACTTAGCCCCTCTTCCAACCTTCTAGCCCCTAATCCCTTTCCCACTCTGTGGAAGCTTAGTCACCCATCACTCATTCATCGTGGTCGGTTTGCACACAACAGTGTTTATATTTTACTAATGTTCTACATGATTACATATACAAAAGTAGGCTCTTGTCCTTCAACACTTAGGCTCTCTGGCCTAACAATCACATAAGCCCACCAACTTATATAAACTTGGCTCACTAGCCTATAAAACATAATTACAATTCATTTCAGAAACATGATTTACAACAAGGCTCGACCTTGGGGACATTACATGATCTAGGCTCTTCCAGTCCCTCTGAGACTCCTCGATCAAACTGCTCATGCAACTTGCTGTCAGACACAATCTCAGACTGTCTTGGCTGATAGACTGCCTTCACAGTCAGACCGCTCTGACTTTCTATTCATGGGGGAGACGATGCTTCAACCACCTCCCTGGATTTCATAAATGCTTCATCGGGATCTGGACATGCGCAAGCCCACTTGAAACTTGGAAGACATGGCGGCCTCTCCTTTTGTCGTCTAGAGGCCAAATCCAAGGAAAACATTCCCCCTACAAGGATATGTGCTAACATGTCCAAACTGCCTTTGACGACCCCACATTCATGTGCTTCTAAAATGATAAATCCGAGAGCAACACGTGGCCGCCCCCTAGGCATTAAGCCTCGCTGTGATCCCGAGAAAAAGAGAAGTTAATGAAAAATGAGTGGTGGTTGAAACCTTGACTCACTCCATAAATAAAAGGCATGGAGGGTCTGGTCGTGGAGACAAAACTGTTAGCCTGAGGTACCCCTATGGATGGTTTTTCTTGCAGGCCCATGCTGATCTAAGCTTGCGTCTGACATAAGGATACACGCACAGTCTGACAGAAGGATGCACATACGTAAATCTTTGAATGGGATGGACAAGTCACACTCCTAGCAGTTGTGAACTGATCAGATTATGAATAGATCAATTCAATATTTTGTTAAGGTCGTCAGCTGGTTGAGAAGAGCTCCCTATTTTGTAATATTTTGATAACAGAGTTCTCTGGTTTTGTATGAGACTTGAGACTTTCACATTAATAGAAGTCAGTTTATTTCATCATCTTGTTTAATCTGTGATGAAACACTCGTGCATGGAGGATCTAGATGAGGGTTGTAGTCATTTTGTGATGTAGATTTTATTACAGTATTGCTGTGACCAGTTTCAGTCAGTTTCTTTGTTATCTTGTTTCTTCTTATGCTGAAATTCTCGTGCATGGAGGATCCAGATGAGTTGTTGTAGTCGCATAGTGATGGAGGTTTGATTATTATGTTACTGTGATATATTTCAATGTCTGAAACTTAAGTCCAAGAGTGCTCTTGTGCCTGAGTTTTTCTTCACCAAGCTGCTTGAAAGCCGGATGCCCATGGAAGACTTCTTCACCTTTCTCTCTAAGTCTTCCCTCCGCTCATATTTAACCTTAAACCACTGATTGAAGTTAATGAGAACGTCATTTCCCTATGCATTGCTTGTCCAGTTTCTATGTTAAAAAATTCTTGTACTGAGTTTTGTCCATTTTATCTCCATTCATAAAACCTACCTCCACAAATATTTTGATGGGTATTGGGCTTATCCTCTTGCAGTATGAGGGTGACTCTAAGTGCTAACATTCTTGGCACATTTACCGGGGATGGAGTAACGAAATATCTTTCCCCGGGAGAACGACAATGATTAGATCTTATCTTTGATGGTGAACAAAGACTAGACACATTCAGACCGCATATCATTCACCTGGCGACTCCATGGTTAAAGAATCCAGTGGCGACTCAATAATTTTAAGAAGTCATATTTTTAGATGGAAGCCATTTTGGCTTGGAGGTTTTCTCCTTTAAATTTCTCTGCTGTTCCTGGTTTTCCAAATGTTGTTCCTACTATAGATGAGTGGGGTGATTTCTTGCCCAGATTTAGAGAACATAGAGATGACAACCTTGCTGAGCATTTGCTTGAGTTTCATGAACTCATGCATCAACAGGGAATACATCATGAGGATGTATTAATGAATATGTTCATGTACTCATTAGAGGGATATGCTCGTGAGTGGTATCGATCCTTGCCCCCTATTAGCATCTCCTCTCTAGAAGAGTTTCATGCAACTTTCAATATGCATTGTCAAAAGTTTTATTCCTCTGAGTTAATTTGTCATAACTATTGTGAGGAGTATAAAGAATGTGTTCAAGATATAGATGATTCTTATGAAAGCCATGAAGAAGATTCCTTGGATGAGGAGTCAACTCTTTCTCTTCCATATTCATCTACATCAGATGAAAACTTTGTTTTCTACTCTTATGAAGAAAATGCAGAGGATATTCCTGTCCTCAGAACAAATGTTTTTGGCAGCCCTGCTTATGATGAAGAATTTGTTTCAAATACTGACAAAAAACAACTAATGTTTGATGAATATCCCAGTGAAGATGATGTAGAGCATAGATGTTTCATGGTTTCTTTGGAAAATCATAGCATGGTTCTTGTATATGATAATTATGGATATTATCCTTGGGAGAGCCACGAAGGAGAAGTGGAAGAGCTAAATGTGCAGCTTATCACATCTCCAACAATTATAAATGAGAAACATGTTAAAGAGAAACATCCATTCATTGATATACATGAGGAGATATCTTTCCATCAACTCGCAGTTGTTACCAGAGAAGACAAAAGAGAAGTGGATCAACAGTCTGCTTCAGCCTTTCACTCATCTATTCTTGCCACATGCATTCAACCATGTGTGAGCAGCTGTAGAGTGAAGCAAGTTTTCTGTCACCAACCCAATAGGTTTTATCACCTATTTTATGACCCTATAGGGGAATACATGGAGTTACATTTCCTCCATGTATTGAAGCCTCCAAGCTTTACCTTACCTTCATCATTAGGAGGAAATCTGAAGAACTTAATTAATTTGCTGTCACAGTTTCATTGTCCCTTGCCGATCAGTGACATGGTAAATACGTTTTCAGTTAGGAAGTTACTTGAATGGCTATGGTGGAAGTTTGCTTTCACCTAACACGTTGTAAAAAACCAGTTAGTGTAGGATTGTACATAAATAAGATCCTTCTGGAGCATGTGTGTTTGCTTTCTTTTTGTTAGTAGAGCAATGTACATATCAACCTGCTATCTTCAATGAAATGTATTTGTGCTTGGCTCCACAACCCAACAACTAAGTCACTGGAACTGCTTGTTCTTGGCAACTCACAGGGAGTATGCCATCCCATGTGGAGCCATTGTTATCACATAAAACTGTCAAAGGGTCGTAGGACAACCAATTCCTTTGTTGCACAGAAATGTCCAAACGCAGCATCCAAAGCAACCCATTTCAGGCTTAAAATACAAGCAGCGGGCGGGTTTATTTTTCCAACGACAGAGATTCCAAGAAAAGTTCAGATCAACGACTCACATGTATTTGACATGTCAAAGTTGTCTGAGGTCTAGCGCTAGACAGAAGCCCCGGATTTAAAGATCAGGCGTCACACGTCCTTCTCCATCGGACGATCATGATTTACTTCGAGAATTCAGGCTTCGGGAGTTTTGACTTCTCCCCTCTCGCTTTCATCTAGAGTGTTTTCTCCCAAAGTCCACCGATCGCTACCGTGTTTCCATCCAAATATAACAATGGTAGTTTTCTTTGGGAGTTCGGGTTTCAGGTGTTTTAGCACTTGTCCTCTTAATTTTCTCTGAAATGATTTTCATGGAATGCACATATCTCTGCCGTGCGTCTAGGCCATCAACGACCAGGGTTTCAGCTTCGTATCTCTTTGGCGCTCCAGACAACTCTCGGTCAATGACTCCTCTGTCCCCTTGCTCTCGAGTATGTGGATCTTTGCCGCGTGTTCGTCTCCAATGGATGGTCATGATTTGTTTCTCCATTTCAGGTTTTGGGAGTTTTGGCTCCTCTCTTTTTGGTTTCCTCCAAAACACGTTCCCATAGAGTGCATGGATCTCTGCCACGTGTCCTCCCAGATCTAGCAGCCCAGATCTGCTCCAGACTCCGGTGCTTCGGTGTTCTCACTCCCTCCTTGTTTGCAAATTGCTGAAGTGTTTCTGTTGCGGGTTTCAGTTCTTTTGCCACCTGTGCATCTGGCGCTGACACATGGCACTCAGTCCAGGCACCTTTGGGCATATCATCCACTTGTTTCCAAGTGACACGTGTCACCCTCCTTTCCGCGACACATCAACATAGTGACGTCAGGCCATCACGTCAAATAATCCTTTGGGAAGTGTTCTTGTTCAATGCCAAAATTAGCACCATCTCTAAGCCCGTTTAGAATGATCCTAAAGTTGGCAGGCGGATAAAATTTAGTAGGGGCGCTAAATTGGCAGGGCTACCCAGATTGTGGAATGCGACTAGATCAACAACCACGCTTCATTGCGGGGACACAACTTGTTCGAGCGTTAAGATCCTTGAGAGGCCCCGCAATCAAAACCGTGGTATAGTAAGAGAGCTACATGGAAAAAGGTGGTAAATTGTGGGCTCAAAAGTGGGGTGGGTCCAAACCGCCTTCGACGATCCCACAATCATGTGATTATAAAAGGAAAAATCCGAGAGAAGCACGTGGCCGCCCCTTAGGCATTAAGCCTCATTGTGATCCGAAGAAAAATAGTAGTTAATGAAAAAGGAGTGGTGGTTTAAACCTTGACTTACTCCATAAATAGAAGGCATGGAGGGTTTGGCCATGGAGACATAACTGTCAACCCGAGGTACCGCTATGGACGATTTTTCCTGCAGGCCCATGCTGATCTGAGCTTGTGTTTGACAGAAGGATGCACATACGTAAATCTTTGAATGGGATGGCCAAGTCACACTCCTAGCAGTTGTGAACTGATCCGATTATAAATATATTAGTTCAAGATTTTGTTAAGGTCGTTAACTGGTTGAGCAGAGCTCCCTATTTTGTAATATTTTGATAACATAACTGTTCTCTATTTTTGTATGAGACTTGAGACTTTCGCATTAATAGAAGTTAGTTTCTTTCATCATCTTGTTTAATCTGTGCTGAAACACTTGTGCATGGAGGATCCAAACGAGGGTTGTAGTCGTATTGTGATGTAGGTTTGATTACAGTATTGTTGTGACCAGTTTCAATCCGTTTCTTTGTTATCTTGTTTCTTCTTATGCTGAAATGCTCGTGCATGGAGGATCTAGACGAGTTGTTGTAGTCGCATAGTGATGAAGGTTTGATTATTATGTTACCATGATATATTTCAACGTCTGTAACTTAAGTCCAAGAGTGCTCTTGTGCCTGAGTTTTTCTTCACCAAGTTGCTTGAAAGCCGAATGCCCATGACAGACTTGTTCACCTTTCTCTCTAAGTCTCCCCCCTACTCACCTTTAACCTTAAACCAATGATTGAAGTTAATGAGGACCTCATTTCCCTATGCATTGCTTGTCCAATTTCCGTGTTAAAACATTCTTGTATTGAGTTTTGTCCATTTGACCTCCATTCATAAAACCTACCTCCACAAATATTTTGATGGGTATTGGGCTTATCCTCTTGCAGTATGAGGGTGAATCTCAGTACTAACAGATTCCAAAAAGTTCCATATGCTCTTGCTTATGCATTTTACACGGAAAATCCCTTAGAATCTAGGATTTTGACAAAACCTTAAGAGAACACATGTTCCCAATTATTCCCTATCTAGGGGCCTCTCCTTTTGACTTTTAGGTCATTTCCCACTTTCGAGGGAAGCCGATGGCCAAACGAGAGAGAAAGATTAAAGTGTGGGCCCTTCTTGATTATAGGTTTAATTGAATTGGTGTTAGGATGTGCTTAAGGGATTCCTTGCATGATTTCCGAAGGATACATAACTTGGCACATACTACGCTATTTTTATGTAAGATGTCCCAGATAGGTGCTTTGTTACTCAAAAGAGCCAACTAGAGGAAGAGTGTAGCCTTGAGAGGGGATTTTTGTTTCCAAACTAGCTTCCACCACTATGGTTCCTCTTGATCATCTGTGAAAAGCATTGCCTTATACCCAAAACTTAATTGTGTATACTATTTTTGGATTTTTGTGGTGAGGAATTTTAGAAAGTTCTTACGGATTACCCACAGTTAGAGCCATTTTGTCATCGACATTTTGAATCCTTAAATTGAATTCATCTTTAGAACCAATCATCAAAAGTAAGAGCTACAAATCTTCACAACAAATACAAGATGCGAGACAAATTGAGACTAATCTCGTCAATTAAATTGAAAACCTAAAAAAAAAACCCTAAGAGAAAGATGATATATAATATTATAATAACTCTAAATTGAAACCCTATATCATAATAAAGTCCTATAATATATATTATGTTTAGATAATACATGATAATAAATTAAAAACTAAAATTATAATATACTAGAAATGTTAAGTTAATGTATTAAACTAAATTTTTAATATCAAGGATGTATAGTAATATACTAAGTATTTAATATATAGTATTTTAAAAGAAAAAAGTATTAGATTATTAAATAGGCAGTAGTTTAAAAGTTATACATTTTGGTTCTTTTCTGGTGATATTTTCTGTTTAATTTTGTCTGAAATTCGGTCATAAATTGTTGAATTTGTAAATTTGAATGATTAAGGTTGTATAATCCGAATGCCCTAGGGGTTTTTTAGCTCGTTGAATCCATTCATGCAGTAAAAAATGCAATTTAAACAACATAAATTGTGATTTTGTCTAGATTTATATTGATGGATTCCGATAAAAATTTCCAAAACGTAGAACATTTAGACATCACCATTAAATAGTAAATTTAAGTATTAATATATATTTTTTTGTCGACTGGGGAAATCAACAACTACTCGGGCACGTATGCGCGTGACTAGTGGTCGTGTTATCTAACTGCTACCACTATAACCCTAGGCATGCCAACACAACGTGACACACAGTTGTGTTACCCGACTGCTACCACTATAACCCCAGGCATGCGAACATGACCCCTCACACAACACATAAGGCTAGTGAAGAGTTTCGAACTGATAACTTCACATAACTGAATACTTTAACAATACACTCCATTACCCACTATTCCACATCCCGAAACAATTTAAGTATTAATATATTAAATAATAATGTATATAATATATTAAATAATAATGCAAGTAATAAACTAATACTATTAATACACTAAGTTTTTTTAAGTATTTTGTACATAGTATACTAAAACACTAACTATAAAAATATTCAATTATATACATATAGTAGTAATGTAGGTAATAAATATAATATATTAAAACATGAGGTCTTTAATATATATGGTATGTTTAAACAATAATGTAATACTATACTAGTAATGTAATTAATAAATACTACATGAATTAATGGAGTATACTATAATATAGTAATACACAGCGAACCTAAAGTATTATTCAAATTAGGGTGTTTATGTAATACTTAGTATAATGTTAATACTCACATAATAATGTAAGTAATATAAAGAATATTAAAGTCCCAAATCTTAATAAATAGTATATTAAATGATAATGTATTAATGGAGTATTATACTATAATATATAGTAATAAATTGAAAACTTAATGAATTGTTTAAATCTAGTTTTTTATAATATTTAGTAAAACGTTAATAAAATTAGTACCAATGTTATTGTAGGAAAAGGAAATAAAGGGATTTTTAAATCTATGAATCATTATAAAAGAATTACAAAAGAATTAGAGAAACTCTATCTATGGAGGATGAAATCGTCAAATTTTATTGTACAATCTTCATCTTCTAGGATCCTTTGGTTTATTAAGGGGAGTCAACTACTACTTACCTCTAGGTCACCATTTCTATTCATATTGTTTGGGTGCTTGATTATTTTAAGGGTCTCTCTGAAGCGTAATTTATAGTAGTGGTCTTTTTTTGTTAGGATTTTCGTATCCTTAAGGCACACATGATGCTTGGTTTTAAGATAATTTTCTGTCAAGGTGGAGGTGTGAATACATTCATTCCTAATGTCTGCTTCATGTTCCTTAATCCTTACTTGAAACGATCGTCCAGTTTCTCCAATGTATCATTTTCCACAGGAACAAGAGACCCTGTAGTTGCCTTTCCCTTGACGCTGGTTGGTAGGGTCTTTTACAGACCTCATTCTTTGTCTTACAATTATCAGGGGTTTGAAGGAGGTCATAATTTGCTTTCTTTTCAAGGCCTTTTCAATATTGTTTGTGACCCCACAAATGTAGGGAAGGTATGCCTTCATGTTTGGGGTTTGATCATTATGAGGTCAAGTCCTTCTTTCTTTATTTTCCATTGGATTCTTTATGTCCTTATTTATGTAGCCTATGTTCTTAAAGACCTTGGTTAAGTGGTCTATCTTTTGTTCAAGATGCTCTTCGTTAGTGATTCTTGTTGCCCTTATGACTAGGGTATTGAGAACCCCTATCTTCTGAAAAGGGTGGCGGTAAAAGTCCACATATAGATAACTATCCATGTGAGTTTTCTTTCTGAAGATTTTGTGACCAAGTGTTCTATCCTACTTCCTGATGACCAATACATCTAGAAAAAAAATGCTTTCATTTTCTTTACCTAAAAAACTTAGTGTATTAATAATATTAGTTTATTACTTACATTATTATTTAATATACTATATACATTACTATTTAATATATTAATACTTAAATTACTATTTAATAATCTAATTCTTAGTGCTTTTAAAATACTATATATTAAATACTTAGTATATTACTATACATCGTTGATATTAAAATTTAGTTTAATACATTAACTTATAACATTTCTAGTATATTATAATTATAGTTTTTAATTTATTATCATGTACTATCTAAACATAATATATATTATAGGACTTTATTATGATATATTATTATATCTTTCCTTATGGTTTCAATTTAGGGTCATATAATAAATTATTATATCTTTCCTTATGGTTTCAATTTAGGGTTATTATATATGATATTGCTTTTAGGGTTTTTTTTTAGGTTTTCAATTCAACCGATAAGATTAGTTTCAATTTGTCTCGCATCTTTTATTTATGGTGAAGATTCTTATCTCTTAATTTTGACGATTGGTTTTGAAGATAAATTCAGTTTAAGGATTCGAAACGTTGATGATAAAATGGATCTAACTATGAGTATTTCAAAAAAAATCTCTTTTAAATGTATATACCCCCAGAAAATCTCTTTTAAATGTATATACCCTAATGGGGTGTGGAGACCATATTAGTTCACCCACCGATTCTCTTAACTTAATTGTACAAAGTTATCCCATGAATTTTATTATTTGCATATTTCCTTTAAATTGTAAATCTATTGCCTTCTTCCATTCTTGATTTCAAAAAGTGCTATATTCTCTTATTTTCTTGTTGATGCTTTGCCATGGACAACCCCTTTGAATCTAAGATTTCAACAAAACCTTATGATATTAATTATTCCCAATTGTTCCCCATATAGGGGCCTTCACTCTTGACTTTTAGGCCATTTCCCACTTTTGAGGGAAGCCAATGGCCAAATGAGAAGGAAAGATAAACGTTACGGGAGTTTATCTTAGATATTACCCAAATTTCACTTAAAGGGGATGAATATAATTAGGTTTAAATTGGTGGATATTTTCTTTACCGCCTCCATAGCTTTAGGATTTTGGCAATCCTTTGCCATTTTATCAATGAGAGTTGTCCCATTTTTTCTTAGAGATTGAAAACGTCTTTCTCTTTTTAATATTTTTTTATACAATTCCCACTGGTATGTAGGCTAAGGAATGCCAATGTATTGGGTTGTCTATAACTTAGTGTTAAATAAAGTTAATCTACCTTCTAAAGATGCCTAGTGATTTTTTCCACATTTTGATATAACCAAAGCCAATTTGTGTGCTCATGGTGATTTGACTTTAGAACATGCCTCCAATTATTTCATTTCTTTTTTGAAAGGTTGAACTTAGAGATGAGAGAATATTATTATTTGTTATTTTCATCCTCTCATTTAGCACATGTATACATGGTAACCTTTTTTTTTTGAAAATAAAAAAGTTTTATTGCCTCAAAATTCAGTTGTAATTATACATAACAGAAACATGT